>CAJQUW010000714.1:0-321970 GCA_907163375.1 Prostheceraeus crozeri | reverse complement strand
CATCTTTTTGTTTTCTTGCCTTTCTACATTTACAACAACTGCAGCATTTAGCTTTAGCGGTTTTGCGATCGTGTTCACATTGCTTAGGGGTTTCATTATGAGAGCTGGCGCAGCAAGTGCAAGTGACAACGACATTCACCTCTGGCGGCTCATTACATGGCAAGCAACACATCTGCTTCATATTAATAGTCTGAGAACATGTATTTCCTAGGAGGAGCTGTTTTACGTTTTCCTTTTACCAGTTTTAGTGATGATGTAGATCTACGCCGAGTTCTTCCTCTTGTTTGCTTAGTGAGTGTGGGAGGGGATGTAGCAGGTGACGTCTTAAACCAATTTGTTGGCATTTTCATCGCCTGAAGCATTGGAGTAGTAGCCACTGTTGAATCAAGTTCTTTCAATGTCTCATTATTTAAAGCAAATTTTGGCACATTATGCTTTTTCAATAGTTTAAGAAAGTATGACCAACCAGGTGGAACATAGCCCTGACGGCGCTTTCTACGTGTTGCATACTGAATCAAGTCTTCATAACGTGAAGCATCAATCACTTTATTTTCATCTGTAATGATTTCTCCTCTATCATTTACATTGAGATGGGGTTCAATACTGTTGAAAAGAGATATGGCATGTGCGCGAGATGCTAAAGGTGTAGCAGTCGATACAGAGTCACGCATCTTATTCTTCAAGTTTTTCAATTGCTCAACAGTTTCCGATTGTAATAATACAGCACGATGTGGATCTTTGATGTGAACATTTTGCTGATAATCTATTTCTTTCCTATACATTTGATTTGCAAGAGGTTGCTTTACTTGCTGCATGGCAGTCAATTGTACATATTCATCCTGAGGAATAACAATCATGCGAGAATAAGAACTCATAGTTTGTAGATAATCATGGGAGTTTTCAAAATATCACTTCGAAATCTAAATTCTTCCGGACACTCTTGCGTAAAGTCAATGAATAAGTAACCGTATGGTTTTTCAGTAGCTGCTTGAAAAATTTCAATTAAGGCTTTTGATCCTCTGGGTGCAACTTGTCGCGCTAAAATTTCAAATTGACTTTTATCTCGCGGATTCTTGAAAATAGCATAATAGTGTGTATTCAGGTTTCGTGTACGAGCTTCTTTTCCATCAGGAAACAAATTTTGTGTAATATAGATGATAAAACACCTTTTATGGTGTGCTGCGCGAGTGAACATATCTGTAACATCTTTTGAATTCTTACTTTCTTTAATAAATCATCCAATACAACAACATCATTAGACTGAAGTTTATCCACTGGAATAATTCCTTCATGTCGAATAAAGTTGCGACTTTGCAATTCCTGAAACAGCGACGGTTGATAAATACCATAACACCAAATCACTCGATTGATAGGTTCCTTAAACAACTCCCTTCTTTTATCCAATAAATTCAGCGTGAAAAACAGTTTTACCTGCATGAGATGGACCTGATACAGTCAGAACTTTATCGCATTGAAGTCTGAAATCCATTTTATTACTTTGAAACTCAACATTTGCATAATTAACGCTTAGAGCCAAAGATATTTCCCAATAGGTTGCCCACGGCAGGAGCTATCATTGGAAGTATTGCTGAAAGGAAACCGCCCTTTTGTGTTAGAGTTTTCCTCTTTCTTTGAAGGGCGACTTTAGGATTGGAGATGAAACGCAATTTTGTAGCATATCGCTTAAGTAACTTTCGTTGTTTTGGTGCTAATTTCTTCGTCCTCAACTTTCTCACATGAGAAATAATTTCACAAATGAATTTATCGTTAGCATGTCGTATAGCATTGTATCGCTGATTTGCTTTCATTCGTCGGAGAGCTTGAATGGCTGAAGAAAACTTTTGACTTTTACGTTTCGTCATTTTACGTTTCGCCATTTTCCGTGTTAGTCTTTGCTAAAACCTATCTTTACCACATTTGCATAGGCACTAACTATTGCGACATAAGTGACACTCGAAATGAGCAATGTCACAGTGGTTACATTGGCAAAGTTGAATGCAATTACGTATGAAACAGCGTTGACAAAAAGCATGCTTACATCTCTTGAAGATGCGCTTTTCATTTCCATCCTTTCGTTTACATACATCGCAACACATAGTTTCACCGTTACTGATGTCTATAGCAAGTCTTTTTGAAGATATGAATTTGCTAGCCTTTTCTAAATAATAGACGCATGTACAGAAGGAATATACTTCGAGAGTGAGCAGACATAGCTCGAAAACCAGTTGTGCTACAATCAAGTACCACTGCATTTTCAATTTTTCTTTATGGAAAGTTGAATGTGAATATCTGAAATCGCTTCAATCACTAGACTGCTACCATGATGGTTAAATGCGTTAAGACGTTCAGCAATTTTTATCATATGTCTTTTAAAAAATTCTTCGGGGTGATCTACCACTTCCATTGAATAAGAAGCAAAATGGAAAGAGCGACTTTCCACCTCTTCCTTTCCAAAATGACTAAACTTAATTTTCGCAACTAATCGCGCCATGACAATGCTATCAGAGAATGTATTCATTAACTCTAGAAATAGAGTGCTAGCATCATCGACCACTGCTTCGATGTCGGTCTCATCTTTATGAAAATTTATCACATAATCTTGAACAGCTCCTTTTAAACTTTGCCTATGAAAACGTAATGTTCCGCAGTCGTTTGAGAAAGACATGATCGCCCTTTATCTAACCCATCCATTGCATGAAAACAACAACTCTTCTCATAGTAACATTTATTGAATAACGGTAACAAGCATGCATTATAAATCAATGGTTTGAAAGAGATAAAATAGATACAGCTGATAACTATCATACAGCGAGCAATGATAACCATACAGGACTTTGGCAGTGTTGAGGTAAGGAGGAAAGAAGCATTGGTTATGAACGTAGCTACTACAACGAACAGACAAAATAGGAACACACAAATCCTTAAAACGTTTCGTAACTTCATGATAATGTTGATTCACTCTACTATCCCAAGGCGGAGCAAAATATCATCAATGATTAGATTGGGAAATACTTTCCTCTCCTTACCAGGATTATTACAAAAGATGCGTATAACATTGAAAGCAGCTAACCATCGTTTAAAGTCAATAAGAAGAGCACTCTCACAAGAAAAGCCATAGTCTTGCAAATATTTCAGATTAAGTCCATGAATGTGTTTTCTCGCCCATTGATCAACATTGGGATCACAGTTGGCATGTTGATGATAGACACTAACAATCTGATATGTCCAATTGTTCATAGCAATAGCACTGAGCTCCTGTACAGGTTCACCCTCACAATCCATAAAAATGATGATAGAAGCCTAAAACGGAAATTTACACATCTAAGGAAGCGTTCTATAACATATTACAAAATGAAGAATTACATCGATGCTTTTCACGACAAAATACACAAATGATATGATGGCAACGAAGAAGTAAAATGTATCTAATAAGACCACGTCTACGACACTCAAAGCACATAAGCGAATTGTCATAGGGTAGAGTTAGGAAAGGACTAGTAATTCTCCTTCTTTGATTTGCGTTTTGATGTAGCATTCTTCTCCGACTTGCGCTTCGTACCACTGCTGTTAAGGATTTGATCAATTATGTCGTCCACGTTGGGTGGTTTCGGAATATATAAAATGGATTCCATATGCATGGAGAGAGAGGCTATTTTATTATCCTTGTGTCGACCATAATATAGCCCATTCACTTTGAAAAGGATATCCCAAGTACCTTCTCCGAGCTCATCACATCTGATGGGTATTGAATGATCTCCATCCTTCTTATAGTAAGTACACCAATGTGATACCGGTAGGCAAATGTGATTACCATCCCAAATCTTTCTATAGGGAGTATCCTTGTCATCTCTCGCCTTCCACTCTTGAGCAAGAGGAGTAGGAATGTCCATATTTAATGTCACGTACTCCTCAATAATATCAAGTTGGTGGCGAATGTACGGACTCACGGGGATCAGTATGTAGTCCCCATACTGATTGTGCATTATCTTGACATCCGTGGAAGGGAGCATTCCCGTTTGGAGTACTACGCTATGATCATCATAACGCAAGGCTTGTTTAAATTTACGCTGTAGCGGTGTAGGATTATGTACCTTGGATGTTTCTTCCACTGGCCTCAGTTGTAGATGATCTGACCGTAGCGAACCTTGTAACGTTTGACCGCCATTTTGTCCTACTAGTGCAGCAGATGGAGTAGATGCCTGAAAATGAAAAAAGATTGTATTAAGTTTACGTTCAAGGGAGGAGAGGGAGGGAAGTAGCGACTTACCATTTTAGTTGGGTAATAGAACAGGGAACTAGAGAGAGAGAAAATGTGCGTCCGTCACTCGTGTGATTCAACGATGGAATGATTCTCACTGTGGAAGGCTCGCTATTTATAAAGAAATGCTTGATTCTCATTGGATGATGATCCTCATTGGACAATAACATCAAGCTGATTCCAAATCTGGTCTCTGTTTTCCAATCCGATGCTTCGTTTTGAAGCTAGAGTCCAAAACGTCCCAAATTCTAACTCTGTCGTTTTTCACCAATGTCCCAAATTCTTAAATGGCGTCTCACATCTAAACGAAGACAGATAGGAACAAGCCGATTCTTTCACTGAATTTGTCTCACTCTTAGCTTTCAAACGAGCTATCGCACGACAAAATCCGTCCACTGGAAGCCAAAATCGAAGCAAGCTGTCCAGAGGGGGGGGGACTCAGCGAAATTTCAGAATTTGATGAAAAATGTTTTGGTGACGGTCCCAGGTCGAAATTCCACACTTTGGAAAATTTTCAAATTTTTACCCATACAAAGTCACTCTGACACTTAGGATTTTTTCAGGTAAGCGAGCTCCGACCTAAAATCTTGTAACCGCTCTAACTTTTGAACGAAGACAGATAGGAACAAGCCGATTCTTTCACTGAATTTGTCTCACTCTTAGCTTTCAAACGAGCTATCGCACGACAAAATCCGTCCACTGGAAGCCAAAATCGAAGCGAGCTCTCCCGAGGGGGGGGGGGGGACGTCAGTGAAATTTCAGAATTTGATGAAAAATGTTTTGGTGACGGTCCCAGGTCGAAATTCCACACTTTGGAAAATTTTCAAATTTTTACCCATACAAAGTCACTCTGACACTTAGGATTTTTTCAGGTAAGCGAGCTCCGACCTAAAATCTTGTAACCGCTCTAACTTTTGAACGAAGACAGATAGGAACAAGCCGATTCTTTCACTGAATTTGTCTCACTCTTAGCTTTCAAACGAGCTATCGCACGACAAAATCCGTCCACTGGAAGCCAAAATCGAAGCAAGCTCTCCCGAGGGGGGGGGGGGGGACGTCAGCGAAAATTTTTTCTCTCCGATTTCGCTGGAAACATCCTTCCTAACCCAAAATTTCACGTAGATTCCGAATCTGGCCTCCGTTTTCCCATCCGATGCTTCGTTTGGGTGCTACACACCAAAACGTCCCAAATTCTAACTCTGTCGTTTTTTCGATAAATGTTGAAAATTTTTTCTCTCCGATTGACTTGAAACTCACCATACAGATAAAGAATTTCACGCTGATTCCAAATCTGAAATCCGTTTTCAAATCCGATGCTTCGTTTTGAAGCTAGAGCCCAAAACGTCCCAAATTCTAACTCTGTCGTTTTTCGCCAATGTCCCAAAATCTTAAATGGCGTCTCACATCTAAACGAAGACAGATAGGAACAAGCCGATTGTTTTACTGAATTTGTCACACTCTTAGCTTTCAAACGAGCTATCGCACGACAAAATCCGTCCACTGGAAGCCAAAATCGAAGCAAGCTGTCCAGAGGGGGGGGGGGGGACGTCAGCCGAAAATTTTTTCTCTCCGATTTCGCTGGAAACATCCTTCCTAACCCAAAATTTCACGTAGATTCCGAATCTGGCCTCCGTTTTCCCATCCGATGCTTCGTTTGGGCGCTACACACCAAAACGTCCCAAATTCTAACTCTGTTAAAATTTTGAAGAAAAATTTTTTCTCGCCGATTGACTTGAAACTCACCCTACCGATGCAGAATTTCACGCTGAACACGAATCCGACCTCCGTTTTCTCATCCGACCACTCCTTCCACTCGAAACAACCCATTTTACAACCCAACATTCAGCAGATTGCACCAAAAACATCACACACTATAGCCTCAACACTAATCCTGGCGGTCGCCCAAGTCCACCACGACACTCTATCGTTCCAGAGGGGGGGGGGGGGGGAGTCAGCGAACATGTTGTCAACCAACCTGGCCGGCACACCACGACAGATCACAACCTCTGTCGTTCCAGAGGGGGGGGGGACTCAGCGATGGCGGCCATCTTGCGCTATCTGGTGTTTGTCACTTCCTTACTACTGCCTCCTTCAAACAAAAATTTCGCTTTCATAGCGGAAAGCATAGGAAATTAGCTATTTGATCACAGTTCTTCGTTCTTTTACCAAATGATCGCATCTCTATTTGTGCAGTTTCTATTAATTGAGAAACCTGTTTTCAGTTAGACTCTTTAATTGCTGTTCTGCACATTTCCTTGAGATTTCATCATACCTTGATGCTATTACATTTATAGCAACATTAGTTCACAATCATCATTAAAAAAAAACAGCAACTAGACCTATACAACAGTGAAATGTGTATGCGTCATGTAATTTGAATCAATACAGGTGATAGATAAACATAATTCTTTGAGATGCAAAGTTTTGAGAAAGAAGTTGCACATAAGAGTAATGAGTAAGTTTTAGTATTTTATCTTCAACACAATTTTGAATATCGCTGAGATATTTAAAAGGGTAGATTTAGATTGACGCACAGAATTCTTTTCTGATATTCATAAAAATCTGGGTTATTATGCACGATTTTTTTGCACTACTGCACTGATACATGGATTTGGTGGCTCATTAGAATTAGGCTCAACTGTTGAAGTTACGCGTACAACATTGTCAGATTTAAAGAGTATTTCATAATAGTATTCGGGCTTTAAGGGTGAAGCACACAAAATTGAATCGGAAGCTAATTACAACTATGATGGGGTACTGGAGCCAAAACAATCGGAGCCATTCTCATTATCAGAATTATTTTAGAAAAATTGACTGATGTTCATCAAATGATGATCGTCAAATAAAATCTATGATCACTCTACTGATCAAGAATCTGAGATCAGATTTCTGAATTTCGTAGTCGAAAAGATGAGAAAATGCATATTTTCTCCATCTCATTGATGATATAGCGCATCAGTGTTAGATCATGAACTTTATTTCGAACATTTTCGAGCTTCCGTAGCAACCGTCGTGGAGACGATACTTTAATTAATCTCTGATTTACACACTGAACAGTGATGTTTCTACAACAACTTAATTATGCCATCAGAAGATGTAGGACACTCGTACACTTTTACGAGGGATGCATTATTTCAAATTCGCCAAAAATCGAGATGAGACCTTTTGAAAAAAAGACCGACGCATGATGTGGTTCTTAAGTGATTTCATGATTCCCCATTCCAGACGTTGCAAAGCTTCAGACTCATTATGATGTATGAACACTGAGACTCGCAGACATATTTGTATGAGATACAAATTCACGTCTTCCAATCAATGTTTCCAATATCATTTAGTGAAAAACATGAAACTGATTTCCGATGCAACCCATCTATACGAAATAATTTCACGCGATTTAATCTAAAGCATCGAGCTGATCACTCTACCGGCGAATAATAAGATATTCTCAATTACTATCTGAGCTATTCGCTTCAAAATTCCAAATTCTGATCTGTCTTTCTCCTTTAACAAGAAAGTTGAATACTTTACGTGTAGTGTGTCGTTTATCATTGATTGTACCAATATCGCTTTTTCAAAATCGAGTTGCGCTCGTCAAACATTCCTGCATTACCAGAGCTACATTCCAACGTAATATCGTGTTGAAATTGGGCGATCTCCTCTCTCGAATATGTTCATGGGTTTAGCTTGTCGTCATCGATATTGCTCCCAAATTTGAGTTGCTTTAATTCAAAGAGCTTTCTCGTGTCAGCGCTGCTTTTCAAGGTCGTAATTAAGTCAACCGTGATGTATGGATTTTAGATCATGCTCAGAGTGTTGCCATGATGCTTTATAAAGTTTTATTTTCTTTCTGTGGAAAATATACTTTGAGAAAGGATTACATGATTGAATACGATGACAATCCGTAAACATGATTAAGGCAGAACTAATTATGTTTCATTCATCTTGAGCCCGTACTTATTCATCATTATGCACATTAGATGACTCCTTTCAGAGATACAGGGAGTTGTGATTTTGATAGGGTTCTCTCCGACAAGGTTGATAGGGTGACCGCCCGACTTGATGAACGTCACTTAGCGGCAAGATCAGCCACCATGAGCCAAATGACTTCTATACTTTTCGTTGACCTCTATACTTTTTCTTTTCAACAAATGCATTATAATTCATCAGAGATAGTATATTAATTATATATCATATGCATTCATAAGATGGTGCTAAGAACACATCTATGATGAATGATTTTGTTAATTTCAAAAGATATAATTCGCATCAAAAGCCAAGCTTTTTGACATCACTTCGCGAAACCACTAACTAAGTCCATTTGAAATCGATTCTCAATTATGTTGTCTAAGACTCTCAGACATGTGTGCTCTATTAGCTTTGCTTGCGGTATTTTTTCCAATTCTCTGTTGAGAATACAATAAAAATGAATAGAAACTTCTGTCCCATCGGTCATGCAGCTATAATAGACTACATGTTGCCCGTAATTTATATTGTAGATTGACAGTAAAATGAAGATTAGTAATATAATAGTCAAGGTCGCAATAGAGCAATTCATTCTGCTTTCCAATCACAATTAAAGGTTTCTTTTCAACCAAATTGCAATTCAACTTAAGCCCACATATCCTAAACTCAGCTCGTCTGTTATCCAGTTCACAGATATAATGACGACAACTAGAATGTTAGCACACTATGCAACATTTAACCTGTATATATTTGACGATATAATAGGCTAGTACGCCTGACGATATAGTAATTGAAAGAAACAAGTTTTTCCGAGAACAACAATGTAGTGGACAATGAAATCCAGTAATCACTATTTTCGTTTCTTCATTTTATCCAGTCTGCTTCATTCCCCCATGAATCTGCCTGTGACAGTGAGGTAGGCCTATATGCATTGCCGTAGCCATAATAATATATAGGGCTCCGCAAAAAAAACTTCGCATTTGTACTGACCTGTTTTTCTGGTTGTATGTCATGCCTTATTTGTTGTCCATTCTGTCGTAGAGGGCATAATTATAGCAATATTATAGCATGGATTGCAAGCAAATGGCTTTTCGTGTGCACAAATGCGTACGCTACTAGTTCAGTGTTGGGGAGAAGAAAATGTTGTAAGCACTCGTCGGATACAACAAGTTGCCAGCGAATTTTCCGAAGGAAAAAGATATTCATTTAAGAGAAAATCAGGGTCTGGAAGACCACGTACGAGCACTTCTACCGAAAACGTAGAACTAATTCGTGAGAAAATTGAAGAAAATAATCGCTTATCATGCAGTGATTTGAGCCGAATTACGGGAATTGACTGTGATGCTGTGAACCGAATTTTGATCAGAGATTTGCATAAGAAGTCTGTATGTTGCAAATGGATACCACATGAACTAACTCAACAAAATAAAGAAACAAGAATTGAGTGTTGCCAAACTATGATTGAAAGATATTCAAGAAGAAGATCCAGAGAAAATGTTATTGTTATAGACGAAAACTGGGTATACTTCAAGGATATTCCAGCTAAAGAGAACAACCGAGCCTGGGTTGATAGTGCGGGAGATAGACCTGCTGTTGCGAGGAGGACAATTTCCGATCGCAAAGTGCTGATCATACTGGCATCAAATTACTCCAAATCAATGCATTACCTTGAGGTATTGCATGATGGAGCATCAATTAACTCTCAACGATACATTGATTTCTTAGAAAACATGGCATCTGAGTTTGAAAGTGTGTTGCCTTGGTGGGAGATGGTTGTTCAACACGACAACGCTCGGCCTCATGTTGCTCGTTGTGTTACTGAATGGTTTGAGGCCCAACACATGTTTCTGCTGAAGCAGCCTCCATACTCACCAGACACAAACTTGATGGACAGATTCTTATTTAGAAATTATGAAGTGTTCAGAAGGGGACATGACTTTGAAAATTCACATGAAATTCACCACAATTTTCGTCAATACATGGATGCCATGATGAGCAGCAAGCTTCTTAAAGAACTTGAAAATTTACTTCTTCATTTGCAAAGAATCGTTGATGCAAATGGAAATTATGTAAGTAATGGCTGTAAAACATGGCATACCACTTTATTGTACAAAATGGAAATTATGTTCAATAGTCACTTTGTCACTATGTTGTATAGTTGCAACAATTACAATATCATGACTTGTCTTAAATTACAATGTAATCTGTTTTCATATGAAAAGCGAAGTTTTTTTGCGGAGCCCTGTATATTGAAGGTCCACTAACCGCCATCGATGGAGTGGCAGCTCAGCGGTCCCGGATTAGGCGCTGGCATCGGTTGAACAAAGTCATAAAACCATAGGCAAATTTGGGGTGAATTGAAGAGTTTGGTTGGTGAAGGTTGCGCCTCTAGTTCTTGGTTGATTCTACCGACGAAAGCTTTAGAGAAATCCATAGATGAACACTACCAATGGACTTGATATTATGCTAATTCATCATGCACTGCTGCGTTGTAAGAAGGCATTCGATCATCGATAGTTTAGCTTTGTAAGCAATTTGTGGTTGATCCTCACTTTTCCTAAGCACACTATTCGAAGAGCTTGATCGAGATCGAAGTCCTCAGACCACAGATGTCATTTTTTGAAACAAGGTTGCTATAGGGCTTGGGTTGGGTCACCCCAAGCCAAGCGTCTTGAGTTTAAGCAACTCAAGCAACCCAAGCAAGAATTTTGAAAAACCAAGCCTAACCATATGCAAAATTCTAGCTGCCATAGGCC
This sequence comes from Prostheceraeus crozeri, assembly GCA_907163375.1. Lineage (NCBI taxonomy): Eukaryota > Metazoa > Platyhelminthes > Polycladida > Euryleptidae > Prostheceraeus > Prostheceraeus crozeri. The sequence goes on along the minus strand of CAJQUW010000714.1, from coordinate 310,993 downwards.
CAATATCATCAGCAATTATAGTCCTATACCATACATAAATTATACTATATAGGTCTACGCCATACCCCAGCTGTATAGTAACAAGGTTATGCACTGGCACTGTCTACGCCTGTTTAGGCCATTCTGTGTCTTGGCTTTTGGTAACCGGGTAGCCTATGCCTGGGTTTGCTAGTCAGGCTTAGGTTCTGTATCACTCCATCAAGCCAAGCGAAATAGATTTTTGGTCCATACAGTCGGGAATAAGGAATCTAATCTAATTAGACTATAGGATAAATCGCAGGCTATAGCAAAAGGCGACCGTCATGATGATGCATTTTCTAAGTCTAACCTACTTCCCGATAGCAAGCCTAGGCCTACATTATAGGCTACGACTTACTTGTTAATTTATTCTTGGTAAGCTTATCAAGCTTATCGATTCTGTGGCATATTTCAGTTGAAAGATCACAAAAGAAGGGAGTTGCATACATGAAAAGTGAAACGTTGCAACTGTGAAATTCCTCTAACAACTTTTCTTTGGAAACATATGGCTTTAGAGTGCGTATCACATGCAAACGACGAGTTGCAGACAGTAAAATGTTGTCAAAATGCTTGTTTCACTTTAACTCATCTGTAAATGTTACACCAAGAATAGAAATTGTGTTAGCAAGCTCAACATCTGTGCAAGCAAATGTGGGAGCATCCTTTTTGAGAAGAAAAACATCTGTTTACACTTCCTTGAGTTCAAAAATAGTTTGTTCACATACTATCACGATGATACAATTGACATGTGATCTGGATTCGGCTGATGTTTCGTACAGAATTCAACAAGGGTGAGGTCATCAACATGATTGACAAGCTTTCCATTCTGAGATTTTATTGTCAGATTACCGATAAAGATAGTAAAAGATATGGCCGAAAATAGAACCCTGAGGCACACCGGACTTTACAAAAGACAAGGGACCGATACTGCCATTCATGTACAATCGTTGGCATCGATTTGACAAAAATGAGGAAAGCCACAAGATGAAGCCCTTATTATAGTTTTGATCAATAAAGATTTTGACTAATCTATTATGGTGGACTTTATCGAATGCTTTAGAAAAGTCGAGGCATGTAAGCCTGACATAAAAGATTGTCCGGATCTTCCATATAGGCCGTAATGCTGTCATGCATATCTATAAGGGCACTACTCGTTGAGCAGAGAGGCCGAAAGGCATGCTGTTCACTACCAAATGATTGAATAAACATATACTTCATGGACCAACACAATTCGTCCAAATAGCTTTGAAATTATCGGCAGCAATGAAATCGGACGAAAGTCTGAAATGGATGGATTTCCTATTTTAGGGATAGGTTTTACATAAGCATTTTTGCAGTAAGTCGGAAGGGTTCGTGAATTTATTGAAGCTGTGTAAATGTCTGCTAGGGGATCACATATAAAGTCAGCACTTTCACGCAACAGAAATGCACAAATACCGTCGTAACCGGGGTAGCCTGTTTCAGCTTTAAGGCGATGAACTACCGATGAGCCTATATGCGGATTCCACTCTTCATCTGAAATGTCTTGTAATTCAATATCCGGAAAATCGTTAGAACATGAATTGAAAAAATCGCTCAACTCAGAAATGAATGAGTCACCATTCGGTCAGACATCCGGATACGTTAAACTTCTCTGTTGGCCTTGAATTTCACGAAAAACATTCCAAATGTTTTTATTACATTTTTGAATTCTGTCATTCCATCTCCTTTTCGCCTTCAAGATCTCAATATTTATTTTGTCTTTAAGGTGATTGTAAACTACCCAATTCCGAGTATGATAAGCCACCCATTTATCTTGGATCATTAGCTTCAGCACAGGAGTAATCCATGCTTTGTCACATCGTGTCATAACTACCTCGCGCCTGGGAATAATGTTCAAAGCACAAAAACACTTCATAAAACGCTTGACACTTTTTGTTAACATCGACTGGATTGTAGACATCTCGAAATGATGTCGAATTCAACCGACGGAGAAAATTATCTATAGTACCCAGGTTCAGTACTCTTTCTAGTATTCATTTGGGACTCTATGAATAGCAGTGTAGAGGAGGATGACGGTAGGTTACGTTGGTGAAAACCTCGGGATGACCTGGTGAAGTGACACTCACATCCATCATGGACTCACATGTCGCTGCTGATGTCATGAAATTGACAGGTATAAGAATTCGGCATTAAAGATGGAGAAAGAGGGTGGTAAGGAGAGATAATGAGAGAGAAAGGAAATCGGTTCCACTGCCACTTTATACCTGCTTATAAGCTACGAGTTCACAAAATGCTCTCTGATCCGATTTCTCTCAATACGAGTAGCGAGTACTATGGATTGCTTTGCACGGTCCACACTAGTCCTGCATTAGGGTCTCCATGAGAACCCTCTCAGGTAACTTCACAGAGCGACACATTCAAATTTCAAATAAATTTTTGAAGCTTTGATAGTTCTAATTGTGATCTTCCTTGGAACACAGATTGGCTTCACAAATTTGGATGGTTTACAGTAGAGGTAAAAATGATGCAATAAATTGACAGACTAAACATTAGTTAATTTTTCCCTATCTAGAGTAAAGCTATAGTTTTTATCAAAATTTTGTCCTATTTCAACTGGAAAATTGAGTAAGTAAAAGAAAACAGCGCAACCGCATGTGATGTCAGCCAAATGCCAGACATAAACATTATGTTTTACATCTCGCATCGACAGTCGATCTGTTGTTTCTCGTTCCCAAAATTTTGGCTTCAAAGGTCTGATGCTTTTGAAAACAAGAGAGTATTTAAGTACCGGCATCAATGAGCATCAACGCCAATTCGACACTCCCACGATGCTGAAGGCAACTTTTCGATCATCCTGTAAAATGTTCTCTCTCGTTTGGCGGAAACGGCTGCCAAAAAGTTAACAAAAATGATTTAATAAATTACAACGAGGCATTCTATTCAACTCCGAGGTTCATGTTTTGAAGTTTATGTCAGTAAAATAACATTCAGAAGCAAACACAAAAGGCGATTAATTGCACAAAATTAGTCTACCATAGTGAAGCAGAACAAAGTGCACCTCCTTTAAGATCAACCGTTGAAAATCGGCAGGAAATTCAATCTTTACACGAAAATGACCTTCAGCATTAATTACTCATCAAACATTTGCATTCATGCAAAGAAGAGTTGATTACTATTTCTTCTCAAATTGTTTTTATTTAAAAAATGCGAAAATTGAAATAGAAAGCAATTTCCAAAGTAGGAAAACATGTGGATTTGGATATTATACCCGAAACTAAAAGACATAACTTGTGTTGTTCACAACAGTATAGGTATATATAAAGTATTTATTGCTCTAAGAGAGAAGGCTTAAATCTTCGACCGCTTATATTGATAAAATAAATAAAATAAATCTGACGTTTCGCCACTGGCTTGATCACAGACTTTATTTATTTTATTTATTTTATCAATATAAGCGGTCGAAGACTTAAGCCTTCTCTCTTAATGGATAACCGACTGCAAAATCCGGATACACATATTTATTGCTCGTAAGTAACCCGTAGGCCAATTATTTACTAAATGATTAATGAAAACATTATTGATTTTCCCATATAATCAGATAAAATATTTGAAATGTGACAATGGAAATTACGTCTCCAATCTTTTTCATCTGATTGAATAGGACCATAAAGACGTATGGGAATTGTACTCATCGTATTCTCTATTATACTGAAAATCTGCGCTGGAAGAATATACGTCACATTTCTTCAATAAACTCAGGGATAATTTTTTTCTAATATCTCTTCAGACATTCACATACAATGCAGAAATATTGGATTTAGAAATGTGTATTCCACTTTTGACAAACAATTTCATTTACTATGTCCTCTTTTATTTTAAAAAATCACAATATATTTTTTAATTTTCTGGAAAATCGCATTCTGAGGGGGAGGGAATGAGTAATGCGATAATCATTTGGTCGATGAAATTGTCACATTATTGCAGTTTTGCCAATACAAGATTCCTAGAAAGTTTCATGAAAGTTTCAGAAATAATATAAAGTGCTTTAGATTGATATGATTACATAACCAGAAAGGTTCAGTATTCAATAGGGTTGTGTGTTTAGCACCTGCTACCACCGGGTGCACCGAAAATTTTGAAATCTACACTAAAGCACTTATTAAAGTATAAGCTAAGTGTAATTTGTTTCGCGTTCTAGGTTGTCACGCGATAGTCAATTCAAAATTCAAAATCTAGAAGGTTTTCTCTATCTTTCATAATAAATGTTCATGTTTTCTAGAATTCAATGCAAACCTTGTGAAGTGCTAGTACTGGGAAAATTCTAATAAGTGCTAAAGAATAAACGTACATAGGTCGGATTTAACTTTATTTTGTTAATACTCGCAAATGCCTCTTATCATACTTAACCCGCACGTCTCTATGATAATTCTAATGGAATTCTATAAAGCTAGATGAATACAGAAATTATATAGATATGCAACAAACGGTTAAAGTTACAATGACCGAATTCTGAAGTCAGTGGCGGACGAAACGTCGGGATTTTGATTGATTCTTTTAGAAATAATAACAAAGGAAGAGTTTATATTTTTCTTCTTTCAAAATACCTGAGCACATGAGGAAATGTAGAAAGATTCGATGCAATGTCACCGTTATCTACAAATTGCTATGCAAAAAGGTCAACATCTCGGCATTGCTGTGCTTTCCCCTGTGATGCAATAATGTTTTTACCGGATGCCAAAAAATCTTTTGGACGGATCACCGGCCGCTTGAATGCTAAGATTGCCTGTATCTTAGCAAGAGAAGAAGTAGCAGGGTACGCAGTATTCACTGTGAGCTTCCGAAAATCTGTGATCGCGGGTATTCAGACTTCGTGGCGTACAAGAATTTATCATGAGCTTCAATTATTTAATTTTTCGTCACTTACATTCTCATTTTTTCTCAACATCAGAAATGTATCGACTATTATATGATATAATCGTGACTTTCAAAAAGGTTTCTTTTTCATGACATAGAAATTTGAAACTTGAATCACATTGATAAATAGAACTGAATACCGTTCTCCTATAGATGGATTAATTGTGCTGCATCTTCAAAATATTTTCCTCTCCAAATTGCTATGACTAGGATAACAGATGAAATGAATTAGCTATAATGGAAACTACACTAGGTGACATGCCACGCGTAATTCACGCGTAATTACGGAACACTCCAAACATCCGTGGTTAAGGACATTCTATTCTTCTACCCGCGCACATGCGCGCTGCACTATGAGTCAAAAATCACTTGATCTGATGCTGTTAAAACATGGGGAATGTTTATCAATACGCGCGGGCGAGCGTTTATAGTTGTCTACGGTTGGCTGCGTTGCCGCTTGAACCACGGATGAGCCGCTAAGCATGTTCTGTCTTCCCTGAGCATGAAATTGACGTCATATCACATTGTTTAGCCTCTGATACATGCAGACACATGAGACGCAAAGTCCTTATAACAGGACTGCCGACGGATGTTGCAGCAATGTCATGCATAGCCACGGATGTTTAGGGTCAAGTGTAATTACGCATAGTTTACGCGTGAATTACGCGTAATTGAGTGTAGCATGTCACCTAGTGGGGGATCCGTTGAGTGGATAAGTCAAATATTTGGTATTAAGATTTCATGTGCTATTTTTTACATCATGTTTCATAAGTACGAATATGCATGCTTGTTGCTGTTTATAAAATACTTGAACCAAATTCATCAGATGGGTGAACAAATGTAGACCTTCAACTTAACGGTTGTTGAGTAGAGAAGTGCAAAGAGACCGTAAAAGGCATGGTTGCCGTGGGTATGGGGATTCTGTGGGATACCCATGGGTATGGGTATTGAGGCCATCCCCACACCTTCCATAGAGCTTCTATGCGGATTCTGCGGGGATTCTGAAGATTTCTGACATTCACTAGAAGCAATCAGAACTGACACTATATTACACAATCAACTTCTATGTTGAATTACAAAGTATCACGCAGCCTACCCATCTCACCACTTAAAATGCATGGAATATCAATGCTGATCATTTTCACGTTAGTAAAACACATTCAATAATTTTGAATGACTTATCATGATATTTCCAGGTGTGTCAAGGACGTCTGAAGTGGAAGAATTCTGCATGTTTCCTTTTCTGCAGAGCCGAATGGAGACTTACAAATATTTGCTCTAACAGTATAAATAACTTAGATAAAATTACTTGTGATATAATTAAGCTTGCGTGATAAATGCGATTAATCATTATTAACCTAGATTTTAAACTAATTGCGATATAGAAGACCTGTTGGATCCAACCCACAAAGCAAGACACATGAAAATGTTGAATGATTTTCGTCGGATACATGAACAGTGTGTAAAAATTTCTCTCACCAAATCATTCAACTGTACGCCATCTACTCGCATTGCAGTCATAGTTGTAATGAAAGCTCAGATTTTTTACTTGTCCACAACTTGTCAGAACTTCCATTTTCATCTGATAGACATCCTTAACTGCACACTTAAGTGTGCTTCCATGAATGGCTCATTGTGCTGCATTTCATCACCATACACAAATGGGTCAACATCCTCCGAATTCTTGTGCAATAATTTGATGACATGAGTGGTACAGAATATCAGGATGATTTTCATCGAAGTCTTTATTTATAATAGTAGATTAGATTGATTCAAAGCTTTTTCCTTCACCACGTGTAGGCCTATATAGGCGATTTCTACCGCGAAACAATTCTAGACGTGAGATGCATAAAGGCCAAACTCGCTTTGATATTTTACTTCTTTATCGGCATTGATGGAGATAGAGTTATCAATGATTGCCACATCAATTCAATTAACGAATATAAAACGGGAGTATTCACACATATGAACATGGCATGATCCACTGAGGAATAAGCGATGGCTACAATACACATGTGTAGACCGCAAACATATAGTGAAGGCCGACATAAGAGTTTTTGACAGGTGACTTTTTTGTGATAGAGTGACCATTTTGAAGAACTGGCAGCGTAGCAACATATGAATATTTTTAATTCATGTTCAACCCTGTCTTTGCATGTTGATGGACTTCCTATTATTTGAAGATAGCACCACTATAAGCAACCAAACGAATGAAAAAAATCTTCACATTAAGAACCCCAAATTCTAACTTACAGGACAGCCCAGGATTGTATTCTCACAAATGGAACACGTGAAACTCGCATGTAATCTATCAAAACAGCAAAAAACATGCACTTAAAATTATTTGCAGTAAAAATCGAGTCCTCACGAAAACTGTACTTAATCACGATTGCCTACAGCCAAGGTTGGGCAAAAACTTGGGGTCAAAACCCTAAACCCAAGCCCAAGTTTAAATAAATGAATGAAATCAAGTAAACGAAGTGTATTCTTTGTATTTTGTGCTGACATAAAGATTCTTCTATGGGCCAAAATTCCTTTTGGTCCCATGAGAAGTGTGGTATTAGTGGAAAAAACGATTTACTATTGCAATAATGTAATTAGTAGCCTAAGTACATGCATTGCGTCATAAAGTTTTCTTTTAATTTAACCTACACTGATATACTGACTAATTGAAGATCTTTGATTTAATTATGATTGAGTTACACATTGCTCATAGCAAAGCAATTGTTTTCATTTTATCATTAAGAAATATAAACAAACTTGATAAAAGTGCATGGTTATATATATTTAGAATTCGAAATTGGAATGAATTTATTTTTGCATAAATGTCGGTTATCGCAGAAAGTTAAGGGTGCAAAGATAACCGCGAAGATGTAAATTATACGGAATATATAAAAATTCAATATTCACAAATGCAACAAAATACATGCAAGCTTACAGTAGATACAATATGCATGAACTTTCAATGCGCGGTATTGTTAAGCACAGAATGAAATAGCTAATAATCATAGGTATTTCATTTTTGAAATATTCTGTGAATCCAGTGGAAATCTGATAAAATATCATATCTTTATGCTCTTATCCTGTAGCTCTCCTGAGATTCAAATCAAAATATTAATTTTTGTAACTTGATCTGTCAGCATTGATAGAAAACCCAAGTTTTGTATCCCTTGCTCAAGGTCGACTCAAAACCCAAGATCCAACCTTGCTACAGCAAGGAATTTAAGTATAGTTCTTTTGAAATGAATGTGTGCATTTTTCATGAGAATGCTTCGCATAACTTGTATACATGATGTAATGTAAGCTTAGGTTTGATTTTACTTGATGTAGACTGGTTGCTTGGTGTTATATCAGCGAACGATAAAAGGCGAATATCAGAAAGATTGAAATTTCAAAATATCGAATTATATAAATTGCGTACTATGCAATGCTCGAGTGTTGTGCCGAACTAAGTACATACTCGCATTAATATTTCATCCCAACAATTTGATAAGGCCATGTTTCCTCTATTCTACATGTATAGTTGCTGAATTTTTGTACAAATGTGTTTCCTTCTAGGGAAGATTAATGCAAAAATTGTACCCTTAAAACAATTTTTTCATCCTATTAAAAAGAAACATTTCGAGATAGAATTGCGTTTACGGTAAACTACGCTATGGTAAGCTTAGTTTTATAGAAAAGGGTGTCATGTCTCATGAATCATTAAAGAGTTAAGAGCGGAATGAGAAGAACCTATGTAAACTGTACGTCTAAGCTGGCAGCAGACGACAAAAACTTGCGAATCAGTAGAGTAGATAAAGAACACATATCTACTAATGCAACCAAATGATTCAGGCAAATGTAAATTTGTAAGTGAAATGCGTGTGTATAGCGGGCTCTATTCCTTACTTGAACGAGCATTTAGTTTTACAATAATTTCTAGGTGGCTAGTCAGAATCAAGGCTCAATAATGATAGAAAATAGGCTGCTACAATTTTAAAGAACAATAGGCCTAAACCGAAGATAGCAAAGAAAAGGCATAAAAGTTTCAACACGCAGTCGGTGACTTTCTTCAAGGACTCCCATTTCACATCTCTGCAGTCAAATACGGCCTTCGGATCCTTGAATGATGTGCAGAAGTTCCACTGAGATGGAGATATTGGACATCAATCACTCTATGCGAACAAGAGCAACATATCAATCAGGGGCTTTTCCTGTGGGTCTGTGGGGATACCCACAGGCTTTTCTGTGGGTACGGGATGGGGTGGGTATTCAAATATCAATCCCTACGGCAACCCTGGTAAAAGGTCAATTGAACACGAACCCGAATCAGAGCTTCGAACCAGATCCGACCCGAATATCTTGTCTTCACGAATCAAGCAGAATTTTTACCCGAACATTTTTATTTAATGATTTTCTGTGAAAAAAGTGGTAGGTAGTGAAATTTAATGAACTACAATATGTCTGTATAATATGGCCAACGAGATATCATAGAATGTGAGAATTCATTTTAGCACTATCACTCCTATTTAGTTTGAAGTTTAAATCACAGCAGATACTGTGGTTTCCCTATTTAGTTACACAATGCACACCAGCCGTGTCAAATCAGTCAACTACACCAAACAAGGAACTTCATTTTCATGAGGCCTACAACTTCTTAGTAGACTAAAATGATATAAAAGTTTTCGTATTCAATCATTTGTAAAATAGCAAATAAACTGTAAAGGTAAGGGTCTGTGATTATATGAAAAGAAGTTTTAACTATTATTTTGGGCCATTAAATATGAATTGTCGGCGTTGTGTTCGATATACTCGCAAATTTTTCATGACCACCAAAACACATGTTGAAAACAAGACTTAGAAACTCACAATTCTAAAATAATCCAACTCGAAACTTCAATCGGACATTTTCTTGCTCAACCCGAACTTGAAGATATTTTGTAGATCCAACCCGAGCCCGAATTTGTGTCGGGTCGGTTTACGCATCTTTATTGTACAGCATCTTTTTCAGCGCTTTATTAGCAGTTGCTTTAAATTGGCCAATAAGTACATGTAATGTTCACCATGACTTGTGTTACTGGTCATCCTGTTATCTTTATAGAGTCACCTTGCGTGCATGTGCTAGATAGATGTAGTGCACCTTCCTGGCGTGCTGAGCCTTTACTACTAGTACGCGGTGAATTAGGCCCGAATGTCTGTTGTCAATGAGATCTATAAATCAATTCATTGAATATCGATCAAATGTGTATTGGATAGTTGCATCAAATATCAATGAATGTCAGGTAAATATCTGTTAAGTAAAGCATTTAGATATTTGTGAAAATTTTGTAGATGAAACATGCACGTAGCAAAAGCTTTATTGGAGCGATATTTCTTATTACTTTAACACTCGGAAATGTCGAAAAATAGACCGCCGTCTGTCACAGACGGCCATCCAAGAGAGAGGGAGTTGAAGAATAGATTGCCATGGCGGTCCATTACAGGCTTTACGGTATGTAAAATTCAGATTGATTGAAGCAAATAAACTGAAGGCATGCGGTGTTACATTTGCATCTTCCAGCCCTTTATATGTGACTTCCACAAATTAAAATCAGCCTTCACATTATTTATGGTGAATAATTAATGAAATAAGCAGTCTCCTTTATATTGAAATTTAACTGATTCAATCGCAGGCGAATGCGAAGAATTTTTGTCACATCCGCGTTCGACGAAAAGCATAGCGTCCCCCGGTTTCGTCTGCGGGCGTGTCACAGCCCTGTGTATAATGCCTCTCAACAATTGCCTGCATAATATGGTCCACCATATTGAGATCATCACTTTTCGTCCTGTAATGAGACAGCATTTTGAAATGCAAAGATGCATTAATGTGTACAATCTTTGATGGCATAAAAATAGTTTTCCACCTAAAGAGTCGACTTATGATGGATCAATGAGCAAGCTCGTGAAAGTTAAGACACATCCAATCACCTGTTTGTCTAAGATTATGAGGATGGTTGACTGATGCATTGCTGCGACTTGAGCGACAAAAAATTCAAAAAATCCTTTCAATTATGATGTCCTTCTGTTGGCGTTCTAAGCACTGAATGAGGTTTATAATCTAAACTGGGAAATTGAAGTAATGTTGTTGTTATTTTTATACAGGCCAGTATATCTTTACGACTAAGCGTCATTATTATCAGGGCACATATTATATTTTCATGTCATTTATAATATGTGCCCTGATGATAACGACGCTTAGTCGTAGAAATATATTTACTTGTAAAAAAATAACAACATTACTTCAATTTCCCAATTTAGATTATGAATACGAATGAAGGCCATTTTGCTACTGAATGAGGTTGAAAATGGGGCTGTTAGAAAGTGATTGATCTCCTCCTTCATTTTAATAGAACAATAGTTTTGGGTCAACGTTGAATAGCAATGTTTGGTTTACAGAATAACACTTCAGGAATGTTTAGATGCGCGCACACATATCTGGTCTGTCAATGATCCCAATCCTTCTTGGACGACACTTTCCAGATATTGGAGTCTCTGCTCACCGACTCGTTGCCCAACAACTTTTGGAATCCGAAGGTTTCCTCGTACGTGCGATTTTAGAACCGACCAAACTGAGTCCTTCTACAGAAAAGGTTGAAGTTGGTTTCATCGATCCACACAACTTCTTTGCCTTCCTGAATAAAACCATTCAATGAGTTGACATAATCTCTTCTCAAAGTTTTATTGATGTCATTGTTCAGGCTATCGGTCGTTTGTGCTTTTTTTGATGTTGAATTGCCGCTGGATCATTTCACGGATTTGTCTTAAGAGTAATCTCTGGATCGTCTTCGAGCCGATTCAATACGAATGCGATTTGTTCTTCAGACAGATACTTCGACTTATATCCATCACGTTTCCTGCCACTGATCTCACCAGATCTAACCCATCCGTAGGCCGTCTTGTAGTTTACGTTCAGAGGTTGCTAGCTGCTTCCAATCGCCTCCTCTTTGAGCACATTCAACTATTCTTTGGTGATCTTGAGGAGCATGTACTTTATATTTCTTATGTTCAACTCTCTTAATGTCTTCAATTTCAGCATAACACAACGGACACGCTGGATCATTGTTCCCCATAGAAATAAACTGTTTATTTCCATTCTAGAGGTTTTATTGTTGTCAATTTCTATGTTGTTCCCCATTATCGGGTTTACACAATTTTCATGCAGAAAATGGAAACAAGGTAGCATTCGTGATAGAGTGCCGTGAAGCATAGATTGCAAGCATCTCGCACAATGGTCTGACATATTCATGATGACGGAAAGTTTGCAGAGAGGCAATTTCTCTGTATAAATACGACTGTCAGTCATTAAATACGACTGTCAGTCATTGTATCTGAGCCACTCTCAATCATAAATGACGCTTTCTGAACATCAAACTGGCAAAATGAAATATAACTATTGATCTCTGAAATCAATGTGAGAGTTTCTGAAATGATGAAACATTCTCAAATATTTCTGCTTCATTCGATGACATAAGTGATTCAATCTCAAATATAAAGTTAAATGTGCTGATATATAAATGGTCATATCCGAAATATAACCGGTCAATTCGTAATTAGTTGAAATATAAATGATCACCTCCAAAATATAAATATCAAATTCTGAATTCTCGGAAATTTAAGTGTCTATTTCCAGAATATAAATATCAAATTCTGAATTTTCGGAAATACAAGTAGTAAGCAAGTGACAAACACTCGACCGGCGCGCCCCCCTCCCCCTCCCCCCCTCTGGAACGACAGAGGTTGTGGTCTGTCGTGGTGTGCCGGCCAGGTTGGTTCACGTTCACAACATGTTCGCTGACTCCCCCCCCTCCCCGTCCCCTCCCCCTCCCCCCCCTCGAAAACGACAGAGTGTGAGACTCGGATGTGTTGGTCTCGTATGGGTTGAAGTGGCCGACCGCCTAGGTTGACGTGGGCGACCGTCTAGGTTGACGTGGGCGACCGTCTAGGTTGGCGTGGTGGAATGGTGAAACGGACTTTAGATTCGTGATCAGCGTAAAATTCCGCATCGGTATGGTGAATTTGAAGTCAATCGGCGAGAAAAAATGTTTCTTCAAAATTTTGGCAGAGTTAAAATTTGGGACGTTTTGGTCTATAGCGCCCAAACGAAGCATCCGATGAGAAAACGGAGGCCAGATTCGGATTCCGCGTGAAATTCTGCATCGGTATGGTGAATTTGAACGCCATCGGAGAGAAAAAATTTTCGCTGACTCCCCCCCCTCTGGACAGCTTGCTTCGATTTTGGCTTCCAGTGGACGGATTTTGTCGTGCCATAGCTCGTTTGAAAGCTAAGAGTGAGACAAATTCAGTGAAAGAATCGGCTTGTTCCTATCTGTCTTCGTTTAGATGTGAGACGCCATTTAAGATTTTGGGACATTGGCGAAAAACGACAGAGTTAGAATTTGGGACGTTTTGGGCTCTAGCTTCAAAACGAAGCATCGGATTGGAAAACGGAGGCCAGATTTGGAATCAGCGTGAAATTCTTTATCTGTATGGTGAGTTTCAAGTCAATCGGCGACAAAAAATTTTCAACATTTTTCGAAAAAACGACAGAGTTAGAATTTGGGACGTTTTGGTGTGTGGCGCCCAAACGAACCATCGGATGGGAAAACGGAGGCCAGATTCGGATTCAGCGTGAAATTCCGCATCGGTATGGTGAGTTTCAAGTCAATCGGAGAGAAAAATTTTCGCTGACTCCCCCCCCCTCTGGACAGCTCGCTTCGATTTTGGCTTCCAGTGGACGGATTTTGTCGTGCCATAGCTCGTTTGAAAGCTAAGAGTGAGACAAATTCAGTGAAAGAATCGGCTTGTTCCTATCTGTCTTCGTTCAAAAGTTAGAGCGGTTACAAGATTTTAGGTCGGAGCTCGCTTACCTGAAAAAATCCTAAGTGTCAGAGTGACTTTGTATGGGTAAAATTTTGAAAATTTTCCAAAGTGTGGAATTTCGACCTGGGACCGTCACCAAAACATTTTTCATCAAATTTTGAAATTTCACTGACGTCCCCCCCCTCTGGACAGCTTGCTTCGATTTTGGCTTCCAGTGGACGGATTTTGTCGTGCGATAGCTCGTTTGAAAGCTAAGAGTGAGACAAATTCAGTGAAAGAATCGGCTTGTTCCTATCTGTCTTCGTTTAGATGTGAGACGCCATTTAAGATTTTGGGACATTGGCGAAAAACGACAGAGTTAGAATTTGGGACGTTTTGGGCTGTAGCACCAAAACGAAGGCTCGGATGGGTAAACGGAGGCCAGATTTGGAATCAGCTTGATGTTATTGTCCAATGAGGATCATCATCCAATGAGAATCAAGCATTTCTTTATAAATAGCGAGCCTTCCACAGTGAGAATCATTCCATCGTTGAATCACACGAGTGACGGACGCACATTTTCTCTCTCTCTCTCTCTAGTTCCCTGTTCTATTATCCAACTAAAATGGTAAGTCGCTACTTCCCTCCCTCTCCTCCCTTGAACGTAAACTTAATACAATCTTTTTTTATTTTCAGGCATCTACTCCATCTGCTGCACTAGTAGGACAAAATGGCGGTCAAACGTTACAAGGTTCGCTACGGTCAGATCATCTACAACTGAGGCCAGTGGAAGAAACATCCAAGGTATATAATCCTACACCGCTACAGCGTAAATTTAAACAAGCCTTGCGTTATGATGATCATAGCGTAGTACTCCAAACGGGAATGCTCCCTTCCACGGATGTCAAGATAATGCACAATCAGTATGGGGACTACATACTGATCCCCGTGAGTCCGTACATTCGCCACCAACTTGATATTATTGAGGAGTACGTGACATTAAATATGGACATTCCTACTCTTCTTGCTCAAGAGTGGAAGGCGAGAGATGACAAGGATACTCCCTATAGAAAGATTTGGGATGGTAATCAAATTTGCCTACCGGTATCACATTGGTGTACTTACTATAAGAAGGATGGAGATCATTCAATACCCATCAGATGTGATGAGCTCGGAGAAGGTACTTGGGATATCCTTTTCAAAGTGAATGGGCTATATTATGGTCGACACAAGGATAATAAAATAGCCTCTCTCTCCATGCATATGGAATCCATCCTATATATTCCAAAACCACCCAACGTGGACGACATAATTGATCAAATCCTTAAAAGCAGTGGTACGAAGCGCAAGTCGGAGAAGAATGCTACATCAAAACGCAAATCAAAGAAGGAGAATTACTAGCCCTTTCCTAACTCTACCCTATGACAATTCGCTTATGTGCTTTGAGTGTCGTAGACGTGGTCTTATTAGATACATTTTACTTCTTCGTTGCCATCATATCATTTGTGTATTTTGTCGTGAAAAGCATCGATGTAATTCTTCATTTTGTAATATGTTATAGAACGCTTCCTTAGATGTGTAATTTCCGTTTTAGGCTTCTATCATCATTTTTATGGATTGTGAGGGTGAACCTGTACAGGAGCTCAGTGCTATTGCTATGAACAATTGGACATATCAGATTGTTAGTGTCTATCATCAACAT
This sequence comes from Prostheceraeus crozeri, assembly GCA_907163375.1. Lineage (NCBI taxonomy): Eukaryota > Metazoa > Platyhelminthes > Polycladida > Euryleptidae > Prostheceraeus > Prostheceraeus crozeri. Next base: position 295,560 of record CAJQUW010000714.1, on the reverse strand, counting down.
GCCAACTGCGATCCCAATGTTGATCAATGGGCGAGAAAACACATTCATGGACTTAATCTGAAATATTTGCAAGACTATGGCTTTTCTTGTGAGAGTGCTCTTCTTATTGACTTTAAACGATGGTTAGCTGCTTTCAATGTTATACGCATCTTTTGTAATAATCCTGGTAAGGAGAGGAAAGTATTTCCCAATCTAATCATTGATGATATTTTGCTCCCCCCTTGGGATAGTAGAGTGAATCAACATTATCATGAAGTCACGAAACGTTTTAAGGATTTGTGTGTTCCTATTTTGTCTGTTCGTTGTAGTAGCTACGTTCATAACCAATGCTTCTTTCCTCCTTACCTCAACACTGCCAAAGTCCTGTATGGTTATCATTGCTCGCTGTATGATAGTTACCAGCTGTATCTATTTTATCTCTTTCAAACCATTGATTTATAATGCATGCTTGTTACCGTTATTCAATAAATGTTACTATGAGAAGAGTTGTTGTTTTCATGCAATGGATGGGTTAGATAAAGGGCGATCATGTCTTTCTCAAACGACTGCGGAACATTACGTTTTCATAGGCAAAGTTTAAAAGGAGCTGTTCAAGATTATGTGATAAAATTTCATAAAGATGAGACCGACATCGAAGCAGTGGTCAATGATGCTAGCACTCTATTTCTAGAGTTAATGAATACATTCTCTGATAGCATTATCATGGCGCGATTAGTTGCGAAAATTAAGTTTAGTCATTTTGGAAAGGAAGAGGTGGAAAGTCGCTCTTTCCATTTTGCTTCTTATTCAATGGAAGTGGTAGATCACCCCCAAGAATTTTTTAAAAGACATATGATAAAAATTGCTGAACGTCTTAACGCATTTAACCATCATGGTAGCAGTCTAGTGATTGAAGCGATTTCAGATATTCACATTCAACTTTCCATAAAGAAAAATTGAAAATGCAGTGGTACTTGATTGTAGCACAACTGGTTTTCGAGCTGTCTGCTCACTCTCGAAGTATATTCCTTCTGTACATGCGTCTATTATTTAGAAAAGGCTAGCAAATTCATATCTTCAAAAAGACTTGCTATAGACATCAGTAACGGTGAAACTATGTGTTGCGATGTATGTAAGCGAAAGGATGGAAATGAAAAGCGCATCTTCAAGAGATGTAAGCATGCTTTTTGTCAACGCTGTTTCATACGTAATTGCATTCAACTTTGCCAATGTAACCACTGTGATATTGCTCATTTCGAGTGTCACTTATGTCGCAATAGTTAGTACCTATGCAAATGTGGTAAAGATAGGTTTTAGCAAAGACTAACACGGCAAATGGCGAAACGTAAAAGTCAAAAGTCTTCAAAGTTTTCTTCAGTCATTCAAGCTCTCCGACGAATGAAAGCAAATCAGCGATACAATGCTATACGACATGCTAACGATAAATTCATTTGTGAAATTATTTCTCATGTGAGGAAGTTGAGGACGAAGAAATTAGCGCCAAAACAACGAAAGTTACTTAAGCGATATGCTACGAAATTGCGTTTCATCTCCAATCCTAAAGTCGCCCTTCAAAGAAAGAGGAAAACTCTAACACAAAAGGGCGGTTTCCTTTCAGCAATACTTCCAATGATAGCTCCTGCCGTGGGCAACCTATTGGGTAATATCTTTGGCTCTAAGCGTTAATTATGCAAATGTTGAATCTCAAGGTATTAAAATGGATTTCAGACTTCAATGCGATAAAGTTCTGACTGTATCAGGTCCATCTCATGCAGGTAAAACTGTTTTCACGCTGAATTTATTGGATAAAAGAAGGGAGTTGTTTAAGGAACCTATCAATCGAGTGATTTGGTGTTATGGTATTTATCAACCGTCGCTGTTTCAGGAATTGCAAAGTCGCAACTTTATTCGACATGAAGGAATTATTCCAGTGGATAAACTTCAGTCTAATGATGTTGTTGTATTGGATGATTTATTAAAAGAAAGTAAGAATTCAAAAGATGTTACAGATATGTTCACTCGCGCAGCACACCATAAAAGGTGTTTTATCATCTATATTACACAAAATTTGTTTCCTGATGGAAAAGAAGCTCGTACACGAAACCTGAATACACACTATTATGCTATTTTCAAGAATCCGCGAGATAAAAGTCAATTTGAAATTTTAGCGCGACAAGTTGCACCCAGAGGATCAAAAGCCTTAATTGAAATTTTTCAAGCAGCTACTGAAAAACCATTCGGTTGCTTATTCATTGACTTTACGCAAGAGTGTCCGGAAGAATTTAGATTTCGAAGTGATATTTTGAAAACTCCCATGATTATCTACAAACTATGAGTTCTTATTCTCGCATGATTGTTATTCCTCAGGATGAATATGTACAATTGACTGCCATGCAGCAAGTAAAGCAACCTCTTGCAAATCAAATGTATAGGAAAGAAATAGATTATCAGCAAAATGTTCACATCAAAGATCCACATCGTGCTGTATTATTACAATCGGAAACTGTTGAGCAATTAAAAAACTTGAAGAATAAGATGCGTGACTCTGTATCGACTGCTACACCTTTAGCATCTCGCGCACATGCCATATCTCTTTTCAATAGTATTGAACCCCATCTCAATGTAAATGATAGAGGAGAAATCATTACAGATGAAAATAAAGTGATTGATGCTTCACGTTATGAAGACTTGATTCAGTATGCGACACGTAGAAAGCGCCGTCAGGGCTATGTTCCACCTGGTTGGTCATACTTTCTTAAACTATTGAAAAAGCATAATGTGCCAAAATTTGCTTTAAATAATGAGACATTGAAAGAACTTGATTCAACAGTGGCTACTACTCCAATGCTTCAGGCGATGAAAATGCCAACAAATTGGTTTAAGACGTCACCTGCTACATCCCTCCCACACTCACTAAGCAAACAAGAGGAAGAAATCGACGTAGATCTACATCGCCACTAAAACTGGTAAAAGGAAAACGTAAAACAGCTCCTCCCAGGAAATACATGTTCTCAGACTATTAATATGAAGCAGATGTGTTGCTTGCCATGTAATGAGCCGCCAGAGGTGAATGTCGTTGTCACTTGCACTTGCTGCGCCAGCTCTCATAATGAAACCCCTAAGCAATGTGAACACGATCGCAAAACCGCTAAAGCTAAATGCTGCAGTTGTTGTGAATGTAGAAAGGCAAGAAAACAAAAAGATGAGAAGGAGGAAAAAGAGTCAGTCGTCATCGACTGAACGTTTGAAGTCAATCTATTATGATGTAAAACATCCGGCAGGATTTGCATCTATCAAGAAATTATCAAAAGCGAGTGGTCTTCCACAATCACAAGTGAAACGATGGTTAAAGGGTCAGGCTACCTATACACTCCACAAACAAACGAAAAAGAAGTACCGCACCCGCCATTATATTGTTCATGACATTGATGAACAGTGGCAAGCAGATTTGTGCGATGTCGCCTCCATTTCAAAACATAACTCGGGTAATAATTTTATTTTAACCGTCATTGATATTTTCTCGCGTTATGCGTGGGCTCAACCTTTAAAAACTAAAGAAGGGAAAGGAGTAGTAAAAGCATTCCAAACAATTTTTCGAGAAGGTCGCATTCCAAAAAGAATTCAGAGTGATCAAGGAAAAGAGTTTGAAAATCAGCATGTGACAAGATTATTTGAGAGGCATGACATTGAGTTGTTTAGTGTAAAGAGTGCTTATAAAGCTGCACTCGTTGAACGTTTTAATCGCACATTAAAAAATCGCTTGTGGCGACATTTTACTGCCAACTTGACACAAAATTGGACAAAGGTTCTACAAGATACACTCCATGCCTACAATCACTCTATCCATCGTTCTATTGGACTCAGACCAGTAGATGTAAATGCTGACAATGTAGATAAAGTGCGCGAATCATTCCAACGTAAACGCACTCATGTGAAAAGTGATGTGAAAATTGGCGATAAAGTTCGTATCTCAAAAGTGAAAAGTGTTTTTGCTAAAGGGTACCTTCCGAATTGGACAGAGGAGGTATTTACAGTATCAAGGATTAATCAAAAAGACTCTCCGACCACCTACAAGTTGAAAGATTACGATAATGAAGAAATTGAGGGTAGCTTTTACCGCGATGAGATTGAGGTAGTCGTTGAAAGTGAAACATATTTGGTAGAGAAAATCATTCGATGTAAAAAACGGCAAGGTGAAGAATGGTGTCTTGTTAAATGGACTGGTTATCCTTCAAGTATGAACTCTTGGATGCGTCGTGCCGACATCTTTCATCTAAGTGATCGACAGTGATTCATGCAAAGTTGTAACTAACAATGTTTAGGGTTTGAGCTATGAATCCAACTGCCTCATTTTATTCACGACCCTCCTATGTAAGTGGTGGAGGACAAATTTACATCGGCGCTCAGCGCCAACGTGGAGGTAGCATACTTGGTGCACTGAAATCTGTTGTAGCACCTCTCATATCCAATGTCGGTAGATCTTTAAAACGAAATGTTTTAAGTAATGCCGTTGGCTTTGCTGGTGATGTTGCTAGTGATCTTTCCAGAGGTAGAAGTTTTAAGAGCAGTTTGTTGAATCGTGGGAAGGAACGCGGTTTAAAAACATTGAAGCAGACCTTTGCTGGTGTTACTCAAGGAAAGAAATCACCTAAACGAATGAATAAAGGAAGGAGGAAACATCGCGGAGCTGGTAAGGTGCGATCTTCAGTCAAAAGGCATTCACGCAAACGTCGCAGAGGCTCTAATCATTCATCAGGCGCTAAACGACGACGCTGCTATAACTTCTAATCATGGAGTGTAAAACTTCCGGTTTTTGTTTGTTTGATCAACAAGCCATACAGACAGATATTCTTAGTTCAAGTATTGTAGATTATCATCCTCGAACAGCTGAGAATGCTGGCCCCATTGAATTTGTTATTCCTGGTGGTAGTGATGACTACATAGATTTGAGTTATGCGATGCTTGATTTGAGGTTTAGAATTCAGCAAGCAGATGGAACTGCTATTGACGATGCACATAAAGTTGGACTGAACAATTTACCATTGACTACATTACTTCGCGATGTTTCTCTAACGATTGGAGAGCAGCAGGTGGAAGGTGGTCAAAGCGATTATCCCTATAAATCATATTTCAATCATGTATCACAGTTTCATCCAGCAGCACAAAAAAGTCATATGGAAGCCATGGGATGGTATAGAGATGAAGCAGGAAAATTTGATGTTGAAACAAACAGTGGCTTTGTAAAGCGATCTGCTATGATTAAAGATAGTAAAGTATGTCAGCTATATGGTCCGCTGAATTTAGACTTCTTTAGACAGTCAAAGTTTTTACTCTGTAATACCAGCATGCGACTCAAGCTGACATTGAATAAGCCTGAATTTGCGCTGAATGCATTTGCTAAAGTTGACAATTTTAGAATTCATGTGGAAGATATTGCACTTTACATTCGTCGAGTAGTACCGAATCCAAGTGTCATTAGAGGGCATGCTGAAGGCCTTAACCGCCAAAATGCCATTTACCCCGTTCAGCATACAAAGCTTCTCACCTTTACAATTCCGAAAGATCAAAAGAGTTTCATGAAAGATGGCCTCTTTCCATCGGAAGCACCGAAGCTCCTCATGGTGGCAATGGTTGAAAATGATGCATTTAATGGTAATATAAAGAAGAATCCTTTCAATTTTAAACACAATCAGTTAAGTGAACTTGCCTTACGTGTAAATGGTGTGAGTCATCCTGGTCCACCCTACAAACCAGATTTTGCTTCGGATCAATTTATGCGCAGTTATGTTGATTTTATGGATGTCTTTGGCTTTTACAATACGGATGACACCAACGGACTTACTATGAAAGAGTTTAAGAGTGGATATACTATTTATGCATTTGATTTGACTGCTGACAGCGATATTAGTGCACCCTATCGTCAAGCGAACGTGCCTCATAATATTCGTTTGGATTTGACGTTCAAAAGAACACTACCTGAGACGATCAATGTATTAATTTATGCAGTCTTCGATTCAAATATTGAAATTACAAAGTATCGTGACGTGATTCTTCAGTATAATCGTTAATGAGTTGGTTGACTGCTGACGATATTAAGACTAAAGTGCAGCGTAATGCAGACGAAGCGACGTTGAAAGCTTTCGATAATGTCTATTCGCTCGATACCTTACCACCTGCAGTAAATCACTATCCCATCTTTATTGTGCTAAACACTCATTCGCAGAATTTAGGCGGTGAGCATTGGAAAGCGATCTTTATTGGAGAAGACCGACGTGGTGAACTATTTGACTCTCTTGCTCAACCTCCAAATATACCAACACAGCAGTGGTTGAGAAAACATACGCGTCAATATCAGCGAAATGAACGCATACTACAACATCCACTTTCATCAACGTGTGGTGCTTTTGTACTGTACTTCATCTTAAAACGTTTACATGTATCTCGATTTGCATCTATTATTCAAAACTTTTCATGTAATCCATCCTCTAATGAAAAACTTATTTGTAAGTTCTATCATGATTTGAAATAAAAACATCATGTTGGAAAAATTGTTTTTTATTTTACAATCCGCTGGGTACGTACATACTCGATGAGATAGTCTAGGATTGCATTTGCTTGCACATGAGATTTTAGTCCAGTAATGATCACTTTACTATTATGAAAGATTGCCACATGCACAGGTAACCAACAACTAATGTGAGCTGCAGGAAAAAGTTCGGGTTCATAACACAAACTGTAACTGCTGGTACGAATCTTCAAAAATGATAGACTGTCACCCAATTGAGTAGAGATCACCATATTGTCCACAGTCAGATTCGACATCACACACCTCTCCCTCTTCCATATCCGACGTAGTAGTCTTTGTAGCTCTAAGCGCATTGACTGCGCCGATGAATGAGAAAGGGCGCCGAGAATCTGTACAGTCCCATTTGGGAAGAGTTGAAGATTCCGTGAATTGTTCATCTTCACCACTAACATTTGAGGACGGCCCGGGTAATACTTGCTGTTTGGAAGCTGTTGGTGTAATGTTGTGAGATCGATTTTGGTGTAGAGTCTGAAGCGACGGAGAATGTTGACGATGGTGTAGCGATGGCGTTTCATGATGAAAGAATGAGTAAATTGAGCGATGTACCTTCCTTTTATACTTTTCCCAACTACCTTGATGAAATGTGAAGTTAGTATGAAGTTGGGAATGATAGAGTTGAATTCGCCGATTGTTGACGCGCAGCCAGATGCGATTTCCAATACGTGAATGTCTTTTCATATAGAAGTATTTCAAGTCCTTCATGAAATGATGTAAAGATTGAAAATGACGATAAGATAAAGCAAACTCTCTTCTCACATTTCCAGTTGAATCTTTGAAATAGACGTTTCGATCATGATCCGTTTCAATACGTTGTAGGGAATCTAATTTCCAACTCATGATGTGTGGTAGTCATGTCTGATTAAGATTTGCATAGTAGGGCGATGAACTCACGACGAATAAATGTCATGATGGAGCGATGTATATATCTTCTATACTTCTCCCAATTGTATTTGCGAAATGAGAAACAGTTTGCGGAATGAGAATGGTAGATTTGAATTTCATTTCTGTAATGTTGAAGCCAAACTTGATCACCCAAGGAGATGAATCTTAATGTTTCAAAATATTCCAAATCCCTCATGATATCATTGAGGTTGACAAATTGTCGCCATGTTAATGTAATTCCTCTTGATGTATGACCATGAGAATTTTTGAAATGTACGTTTCCATCACGATCAACTCTGATATATTGTAGAGAGTCCAAAATCCAAGTCTTCATGATGTTATGCAAAGTCGCAGATCAGCAATATAAAAATGTCGTTTTATCATATTTTGCTTAGCAATGCGGCCGCAAATAGATTTGCTAGTAATCGAGCCGCACTCTTTTCTACTCCCATTGATCATGCACAACAGCTAAATGGAAATTGGGAAGTGGGTGTCACTCAACTTGTTTATAGCAACTGTGTCTATACTTTTGATCATGAGGTGATGACTATTAATATGAGGCGTACAGCTGCTTACCAATGTGAAAAGGGCTGCCGAGTATACATTCCACAGTGGCCAAAGAAAGATCTCTTATCATGTAAAAAGTTTATATATGATTTCTTGAATAAAGCGTGTAAACATATTGTCCAATTTACTCCGCACAATGATGATTATACCTATGTACATCATGTAGTTGAGAAAGGTTGGATTGTTGGTTTAAGTCCAAGTTTAAGAAATGATTTAGGCTACCTCGCTAGCGCCTTAACAAGCTATGATAATTTTAACGTTAATTACCACATAAGTGGTCATAAACAGTTAATATATCGAGAGGAAGCTTATTATGTAGATCTTATTCCAAGAAATGAGAAGACGTTGGTGAAGAAGATTGTGATTAAGCCAAGGAAGACAAACATGACTCCTGAAACATTATTGAAGAAATTTAATTATCTCCTTCGAGTTGATGGTAAACAAGTGGCAACATTGACTTATATTAAATCATCTAATCATATTGCAATAAGCAAATTAAATGATGATGATCTAGTATTAGTTTGTTCAAAAGATTTTCATCAGTTCTTGCGACATCGTTCTGCAGCTGTTCATGGAAAATCTGATATGCAACATTTACCATGTGAAAGGTCAAATCAATTTGATACAGAATGGTCCGTATCTTTATACAGAAAGTGTGTAGAGTCTTTAGGTGGTATCTTACATGAAACAAGAGTGTTGATGCCTCGCATTATTACTTCGGTTAAATTGGTTGTAGATTATTTAAATGAAGTGATTAATGACCAACATATTTCATTTTCTGAAAAAGAAGGTAGTTTGTCTCTCACTATAAGTGGAAAAGGTATTGAACTAATTATGGATAAAACTCTAATGGACATTTTGGGTTTTGATCAAAATATCTTTAAAAGTGGTACTGTAACCAAAGCTAGCGCAGACATGTCACTATCGCGTCGTATTAACTATTTTCAGATATATTCCAATATTGGTAAAGATGTACGTGTGGGAGATGTTGAAGCTCCATTGCTAGCAATGATACCATACCAGTCAAAAAGCTGCAGTATTTTATCTGAGCATACTTTCAAGAAAGTGCATTATACAAAGCTGAAATCAAACTACATCCCACAAATTGATATTGCCATTTATGACGATGCTGGTGCGTTGATTCCTTTTCATAAAGATGCTGTAACAAGTATCACACTCCATTTCCGAATGAAGAGTTAATGCAAACGTATGCTAATATATTTTTCCAATGTGAATAATATGGAAAGTGAAAATAAGGACTCGTTTCTAATCTACTTGCCCAGTAATGCTTCTATGAATAAATTTCCCAAAAATAAACCATCAGACTATCGAGTAAAATTAAATCGGCCACTGCATTTAGAAGGTGAATGGGAGGTTGGTGTTTCTAGTATTTGCTATGATAGCAATATTCAGAATGTGAATGATTTGGAAGAAATGATATTGACTCCTCGCACCCATGATGGAATAACGATGAATAATGCATTTCAGTTCCCATACAATTTAACATCAGATGGAAAGTGGAACTATGAATGGATTCAGATAAAATCAGATTCTTATGAACCATTTGGGAATGAGAAAATTATTAAGGCATTCAACAGTGGTAATACTTCCATCATGAAGAATAAAAATCAGAAAGCTTATGAGTTTACTATCTATCATTGGAGTGGGAGACAGTTCCTCCGCTTTCATTCTTTTACTAAAGGTCTTACGCTGAGGTTGGATAATGAATTCTATCCACATCTTGGTTTTGGTCATGGACTACATCTAACATCAATTGCTACTGCAAATGTTAAAAAAGTTTATTCAAATCGAATCAACAAATTTCATTATAGATTTAAAATATTTGATGAAGATGTTGTAGAATGTGAAGAACGCATCATTTTGAAAAAGCGTGGTGTTCAACCTTTATCACTTATTGAGTTAGTAAAACGATGGAATGAGACTGTGGGTAAGAAGTATGGAGAGAAAATTATGGCGAACAAAAATAAGTTGGTTATTCAGAAATATAATGACAAACTTACAGTTTATTTCTCTCCAACCTTGCGTCATTTTGTAAGACATTATACACCTATTATTGGAAGCGGTGTGGTGTATGCTTCTCATGAATATCACACTAAAGCTGATTCAGTTAATGATGAATGGTGGGTGGACATCTATGGCGATCGCATCAAGAAAATTGACCAGTCTTATGAAGAATCTAAAGTTGCTATCAATATAATGCCGCGTCTATATCATACAGTTGAAAGCTTCATTCATGTAGTAAATCCTTATATACAACAGAAGTTGAAGCATGTGATGAAAAGTAAATATGATGTATAAAGACACACCACATTTCGTTTTCAATTGAAAATCAACGCGTTGTTCTGAGACTGGGTGATGACATTCAATGTCAATTGAGTAAAAATTTGAAAAAACTCTTTGGTTTTTCAATGCTACAAACTGTGTTTGCTGCTGCGCATACGATTGGTATAGAAACACCAATGACACTTGATAAACATGAACAGCACCTTTACATTCAAAGTGATTTGATTCTACCTATTTCTGTTGGTGAGAAAAAAGAATACATTTTACGTGATTTCATTCATGATAAAGACGCTTCATATGGAATAGTCGAGAAGATGTTTGAATCTATTTTCTATCATCCCGTCGTCAAACAAACTATACCCTCTATTGCTATCAAAATTACCAATGGTTTACAAGAGTGCATCCACGTGAAAGATACTAAATCCCTCATAACGTTAGTGTTTCGGAAAACAAAGTGAAGTCTTTATACAACATTTATTGAAATATGTACATGAATGTGAAGCAATAGACTTTATACAACATCCACTGAAAATATATACATGAGCGCACTTCAATAAACATTGCTATATACAAAAAGTCTTTTTACTTCGTGAAGGGTGGAAATATACAGGGATAGGAAAAATGTCTTTCAGTGGAAAAGTCATCACATGGGGACTGTACAGATGTGGACACATATTCACAAGGAAAAAACAATCTCATGCGATACATAAAACAACAATGTTTATCTACAGAAATCAACATCAAAATACTAAGTTAAGGATGATTATGCTAAGACGTCTCCTGAATGTGGTAGTGTGAGTTTAATTCTTTTGGGTGGTGGTATGTTTGTGTCAGGATGTCCATGTGGAAGAGATATGTTGTGTTCTAGCCAGCACCTCTTATCCTCCCATGCTGAAAGCGCCCGTTTCCTAAAAGTATGAGTTTTGATCTCATGCGACTTAGATTTTAAGATTGTCATATTGACAAACGTTATATTTTTATTTCTATAGGCTCCCTTGAAATTTTTATGTTTCATGTTAGAGACCAATGATCTTGATATGCCTTTAGCGCGCTTAATGCTATCATCACTATCCTTTAATTTCATAGAATACATTTTAGGGCGGAGGAGAATCATTTCAGCTATCTCCTTCCCTGCTGTCTCATCCTTAAAACAACCAAGTTTGGCCTTATTTTTGATGGAGTATAGTGGATGATCAGTAGGATAATTTGATGTATCAAAATATCTTTCTAAATATTTTCCTACTTCATTAAAATTTAAATCTTTTTGAGTGGTAATACCTAAGAAGAAACTATCTGTGTCACCACCCAACAAACGAACCTCTTTTACGAGAGGACACGGTTTTAGTATTTTATAGAAGAGTTGATACATTTCAAGCTTGGAGTAATCTAGTACAGCTTGACCAATATAGATGGGTTTGCACAACTCAACTTCAGATTTTATCATTTTAACACCTATAAGGTCCTCATCGATAATGTCTCTATCGATGAATAGAGGTGATGAGGTCAATTTGTGATACTTTTGATCATCATTAACTAGTTTGTAGTTTACGCGCTTTCTAACATCCTCCATCGTCTTACCAAATAGACTGTTGTTCTTATATTTATAAAAATCTTTTTCAAAATTATTTTGGGCTAGTGCACGTTTCTGGCTGTTGCTATCAATATATGGTTTGAGGAAGGCTTTCTGTCTAAATTTGATAATGCGGTGAACTCTTTTTAAAATCATTCCCATTTCTAAATAAAATTTTAAGATGCTAAAGTGGACTAGATAGTTTTCCTTATCATACTGGGTGAGTAAAAGTTTGCGACAAGGCTTATAGTCGGGTTGACCGCATGATTCTAAATCTTTATGAAATTGTTTCATAAAGTCGGAAAACATATCTTTACTCACTTCACCTGATTCGGGTGCGAGTGGAAAATCTATGGTTTTATGTTTAATATTATTTGGATAGATTAGATCTATCTCAAAATAATATCCCCAATCACCTTCATCTGGGATTGCTAGTATGTTAGAAGGGTTGGAGAAATGCTGAATTTCACTATCATCTAACCAGCTAAACTCAGAGTGAGGGAGTGGTTTGGATAGTGAACTACCATATAAATTATTTTGGTCATAATACTTAAGATGAGTCTGATCATTACCTACCTTTTTCAGATTTTAACCTATGTTTATTTACAAATGTGAGACCACCGCGAATTCCTCGCTCAAATAAATTATACATCTCTGGATCTTGTAAGAGATGAATGGTCTCACCAGTCATTTTAAAAGCAGACTTAAATGACATGGATGGCAGACTGACAAAGTGGACGGGATCTAACTTATCTTCTTCTAATGCCACTCGTCGAAACTCCTGAAATACATCAGCCAGCAAAAATACATCTAACTTAAGGTAGGCAATCATATATTCACCAAATGTATGGCAGTCAAATTTTATCCATGCATCTTGTGCATGATCATAATCTTCAGTCTTACATTCTGCGCCGGTCAAATCATTTTTAAATTTATCTATGGGCGGAAGAGAAGTCTCGCCGAGTTTACTAATCGCATCAAAATATGCATATGGAAAGACTCCTTTCCGTGTGATGACTTCATCGGTTAGATTTGGATATCGTTTCTTAAGATTTTGTGTTAGTGGAAGAGACTTTAGATTTTGCACGAGAGAGGCCAGTGATGCAGTCATAAATTGGTAGGAATCTAAAAATTTTATATCAAAATAGACCGTCTTATTTTCTTTAGTTTTATCGACAGGCACTTTTGCTGTCATGGCCATAAACTTCTCTCTCGTTTGTGTTATTACATCAAGCTTCCACTCTTTCATTTGACCTAAACCTCCTTTTATTATCATATGGCTGTCGTAGCCCTTGAAATTATGGAAAATGACGGGTAATGTACGCCGTTTCATCCTCAGCGAAAAATTACATTTTGAACAGAGTGCGTTTCTAAATTTACCAGTGATGTGATCATGGTCGCGCACTTTCTTAATTTTATCATCATCAAATGTTTTCCTACATTTGGGGCAAGCGTTGCAACTATCAAATTTTGCTTGATCATCTGCTGTCATATGCAATGATCTGCGATAGAGTTCACCATCATACTTTTGTTGAAATTTTACAGCCTGTTCGAGGAATTGTAGGAATTGGTAAATACAATCCTCACCTTGCCAGACGCGCATTTTATTTTGCCTACTCCTAAAGTGATCATGCCATACTTCATAGCAGGAAATGGCTGCTGGTCGATGGATGTTATCATCGATATAACATTCGATGTCAGCATAGATGACACGAAGAGGACTTAGTTCATCACCATTCTCTCTATATGAAAACTCCTTATCTTTGGGCATGCGCTCCATTTGTAGTTTACCTCGCTTACACCATTCGTAATGAGTTTCAAATTTAGTTTTCCTCCTAAAGTGGCGAATACATCTGTCGCAGTAATATAACTCTCTACTAGAGTTTTCTAAGTGGTGGTATAAGCGAGAGATTTTGGGAATACCGCAGTAGTGCCATTCCTCACTATCATCCTGTTTTACTAATAACAGGTTTACTGTACGTTCATAACAACTCGAACGCGAGTTGTAGCGCACACCCTTCAATCCCTTTTCCCAAACATGGAGAACTATTTTGATGTTGTTCAATTTTTCAAATTTTTCTATATCTTTAATTTTCATATCGTCACTATTACAGTCATCGAAGTTTAATTCATTCTCCCACTGTTGATACTTACTCTTGCGGTATCGGCTATTCTGCACATCATTATAGTGGAGAATGGAGAAGACGGCATACTTAAAACATTGCGATTCGCAATCTACAGAAATGACTGCTGCTTTATTTCTTAAATTTTTCGGAAGTTTAAAGGAGCCTCGACCACTATGATTTCCTAATAAACTGATTTTAATCATGGCGGTCTCAATACCATCAAAAACGAGTCCACTATCACGCTCGTTAAATTTATCTATATTTAATTTTAACCCTTGGATATGAAAATTTATCCAAGACTCACAGTCTACAACTTCGGTTGCAGGAGAGGAGGGTATGTGAAACTCCAACCTCTCTATTATTTGTCCAGTATGGTGGTCGATTTTTACATATTTTATTTTAAGATAGATGAGCGCCTTCATTCTAAAATTGTCTAAATTGTTGAAGAGCGCACCAATCAAAGATGAATTTTGATGAAACCATTCCTCAAAGTTAGCAATGGTTTCTGAGGAGTCCATCTGGTAGTTCCTCACTAAATTATTTATGGACATTTCAGTGAGTCGGATAGAGGAGGTACCGTTGGTGTAGGTATCGTTCGTGTGTGTATGTTGAAGTCTGTGCGAAGATAGTTCAAAACGTGTCTCGAAAGACTGAATGCATAAATCGCAACAAAAGGAGACATCGTTAACAGAATCATCCCTACCTTCGGAGATTGATGCCGGCTTAGGTCTACAAACACCTCGCTTGATGTGTCGGATGAGATCACGCTTCCTCGTGAAGATGTGTCCACAGTCAGCACATTGCCGATCGTCGCATTCCCGCGACAATGTTGATATGGACTCGCACGAGATGGAACTGGTATCACCTGAAAGAGAAATCATTCTTTCATCTCTGTTCAAGTCTCAGTGTATTGTTACAACCTACCTTGACTCAACAACTCTAAACTTTCCTCGAGAAGGGAGGGTGTTGGTGATGAAGTTGATGCCTGAAATTGAGGAAGATGCTATTAGCCACACGTTTGAGGGAGATGAGTGAAGAAATTTTCAACTTACCATTTGAACGAAATTATGTTTAAGCTTGATACTTCAACAAGATAGAGACTTCACTCAAATTTGGAATTCACTTGTGCGCCTCAAATATAGAATTCGCCAGAGAACACTTCACTTATACGTCTCAAAGACAGAGTGAAATGACACGAATGTCACTTTGCATATATACTTTCATATTCATCATTCATTGGCTGTTCATTCTGATTGGTCGCTTGTTGATACTTAAGAATTAGAAAACATTTCAAAGTCATTATTCACAGTCAACATGACAAGCCCTCCGACAACACCAAACACAAAATTCTCTTCTCCATGCTCAACACCAAAGGCGCTCGTTACACCAAACGCTCCAACGAAGGGGAAGGTAGAGAAGGTGTACCGACTGGACAATATCAGGAAGTTATCATTACCAGCGGACGAGGAAGAGGAGAGTGTATGTGAGAAGGAGTGTCCCGACTTGACAGGCGTGAGGTGGAAGTATCTCCAGTACGATACTGACGATGTGATGGAGATCACCAGCACGAAATTCCTCCACCAATTATGGGAGTGGTACACCCCTAAATCCCAGCCACGAACTATGGCAGAGTGGGAGTATATTGATAAAGTGAGGCTCGCAGTGGAAGAACGATTAAAGCAACTGAACTGTTTTTGTTATCTATGTGAAGCCAGACTCTGGGACGATATTGACGATGAAGACCTTTTGAAATACATGCCATAATAAATTTTTATTTCATATTATCTTTGCTTTCATACTGACTTACTTGAACGGGACTTCAGTGGATAATTTAACCATGTATACTTTTTCATTTGGAAATAGTAGCACGCTTAGTCTAACTTGTAAATCTTATAACATTTCATATGGGCAATGATGGTAGATGAAATAGTATTAAATAAAATTAAGATAGCTTACATGATTCTGGGATAGCAATCGACTGCGATCCATGTGTAAAGAGCTTGTTAGACTACGGATGGGCTTAAGTGGATGATTTAACCATGTATACTTTTTCATTTGGAAATAGTAGCACGCTTAGTCTAACTTGTAAATCTTATAACATTTCATATGGACGATGATGGTAGATGAAATAGTGTTAAATAAAAATTAAGATAGCTTACACTTCTGATACAGGGATAGCAATCGACTGCGATCCATATGTAAAGAACTTGTTAGACTACGGAAGAGAGAAGTGTGTTATGTTGCGTGTGGCGCGTGAGTGTCCTCCCATTTCATTCCATTCATCAATTCATCTCATTGATAGAGACAGGTAGAACTCATGGTTCTCATAACGTATGCAATGGAAAGTTTTAGGCAACCTTCGACAGTTGGCTAAATGTCGCCCTGGCGCGAATGCATACTACGTTGAGACAGAGGCAATCACTTGCAAACATGACGCAGAGAGGTTTAACAAGATTGACCATTGCCGAATGTCCCTTGCGGTATACATAGCTACGGGTTTCACCGCCGTCCTATACAGGAACGCCCGTCGAAAGGAAGTATTGCACCGAACTTCATTTGCAACGTTCAAGTTGACTGATAGCAGATTCAACTTAATGATAGTATTCGCCAGTCCGAAGACTGCCCAGGGCAAACCGCGTGGAGGTTCTATCATGTCTTGCCCCATGGTAGCCCTTAAGAGAGCCGATGGTTCGTTCTCGTCGTATCTGAAAATAGAAGGAAAAATAGATGAAAATATATTCAAGTGATAGAGATGATATTAACTTACCATAAGAGAAATTTAGCCGGTTCGCGACCCCTTCGATGGTGATGGTTGAGGTAAGTATTTGGCCGGCAGTTTCCGCTTCCGGTGGCGCAGCTCCTTTATTTCGCCATCATGTGTTATGGAGACATGGAGACAGCGTATGTCTGGCATTGCCCCTTCGTAGCACTCAAAGGAACAATCTAACTCCTCTTTCTGAATCAGAATATCATCAACAATTCTGCTAGAAGTAATGGGAAGGTGAAGTGTTGTTCGCTTCTCCTTCATAGTGGCGTTTCTAGCCTCAACCAGACTCAATTTTGTCTGCTCAAGTTGAAGTTGGAGCGTCTCTTCCTTGGTCCTCAAACTTTTAATGAGTTTCACCTGCTCATCTACCCGCTTCTCGCTGGTGATTGCTCTCTGTTGGTAGGGCTCTAGGTTTTTTACCTGTGTCTTTAAACTACGTATTTCCGACACTTGGGCTTTGAGGCTGAAATTTTCATCCCTGAGCGCAGCGCACTCATTCTTATATCGGGTGAGTTCGTCTTTTATCTTCCTTACAGCAAATTCCTGACTGACTTTTGCGATCTCACTGTCTTTACACCACTGCTCAGTCTGTTTTTTAATCCCCTTTGTTGTTTTGGGGGAGGAGTGAAGTATTGGCTTCTTGATAGCTTTGTTTGTGACGACTACTTCCTCAGATTCACTATCATCGTTTTCATCATTGCCTGCTGCACTGTGATCGGACCCTATGATTGACTGTATTGCTTTATCTAGATCCGTTTCTACATCGTTGAGTATTGGCTTCTCGACAGCTTTGTTTGTGGCGACTCCTTCCTGAGATTCAATATCAACGTTTTTATCATTGCCTGCTGCACTGTGATCGGACCCTATGATTGACTGTATCACTTTATCTAGATCCGTTTCTACATCGTCGGATGTTTCGTTGAAGTATCTGACTATCATTTTGCCAACGTCCGATGTCGTGTAATTGGCAACCTTTGTGGTTGGACATGCTAAGTGAGTAGTGTAAAATTCCTCATTCTGCTTGCCTTTGGTAAATTTTAAGCAATGAATACAGCCAGATATTACAGCTAATTCTTTATGCTCATTGGGAGCATCCTTATATTTATTCAAATGGCGCTTGAACTCAGCACCCCTCTTTATTTCACCACATAGACACTTCTTGATCAAAAATTTTGAGTTGCCTCCCATTTTGTAACTTATGTATCTGTAAAGGAAGGATGAAATAGAATTACTAACAGGCGACATTGGCAGTCATTCTTATAATCATACAGCTAAATTGTGAGATTGGTGGAAAGTGTCGAACCTTTGAATCCGTTACAGGCATTACTCAGAGGGGATCTTATCCCAACTCCAAGGCCTCGGCTCACAAATCCAACCTCCCGCGGACAGAGCGTGCGTCATATCACTGTGTTGGTATCCGGACCCCGATTTTGACATGAAAATCAGTGGATTGTTTACAAAGGTTGCAAATTCCAAGCCGAAGCTTGCCTCCCACAACTTTATAAATGTCTTTATTAAAATCAGAAGGTTTGAAAACCCCGAAAATTGCCAAAAATAGCGAATTTAAATTTTTCAACTTTTTAGCACTACTTATGAAATTTTATAAGTAGTCTGTCACTTAGGGCAGGTCAATAGCGACCGAACCATTTTTTGAATCAAGTCAAACGGACTTGTAGAAGCAAAGTTACAAGCCTTTAAAGTTTTGGAGTCTTTTATGGCCTGGAGACGAAGGCCATCTCCTGGCTAACCTCTAAGTCTGACGGCTTAGCTGATATCAGCAATGAAATTTTCTAAGTCGGTTTCTAACAGAAACTCGGAATTTGGAATGTCCGAAGCTATCATCGGAGTTCAGAGAGATGACTTACCGTTGACAATCTCTCGTCTTAATGAAAAGTCTCCGTCGGTTCCCAGCTTATATAGTGTGTGGCGATCAGCTGATGACGTAATACCCATCATCCAAACACTAAAAATCCCGTCTATCTCCGGTTCTAGTGCTCCGATTGAGCTGGAAATACACCATTTCCATGTAGAATTTGACGCTGAATCCGAATCTGGCCTCCGTTTTCCCATCCGATGCTTCGTTTTGGCTCTACAGTAGACAGCCATCGCAAAAATTCTAACTCTGTCGTTTTTTCGAAAAATGTTGAAAATTTTTCTCGCCGATTGACTTGAAACTCTCCGATTGACATGAAACTCACCATACAGATAAAGAATTTCACGCTGATTCCAAATCTGAAATCCGTTTTCCAATCCGATGCTTCGTTTTGAAGCTAGAGCCCAAAACGTCCCAAATTCTAACTCTGTCGTTTTTCGCCAATGTCCCAAAATCTTAAATGGCGTCTCACATCTAAACGAAGACAGATAGGAACAAGCCGATTCTTTCAGTGAATTTGTCTCACTCTTAGCTTTGAAACGAGCTATGGCACGACAAAATCCGTCCACTGGAAGCCAAAATCGAAGCAAGCTGTCCAGAGGGGGGAGGTCAGCAAAATTTTTTCTCTCCGATTGACTTGAAACTCACCATACCGATGCAGAATTTCACGCTGAATCCGAATCCGGCCTCCGTTTTCCAATCCGATGCTTCGTTTGGGCGCTACACACCAAAACGTCCCAAATTCTAACTCTGTCGTTTTTCGAAAAATGTTGAAAATTTTTTCTCGCTGATTGCCTTGAAACTCACCATACCGATGCAGAATTTCACGTTGAATCCGAATCTGGCCTCCGTTTTCTCATCCGACCACTCCTTCCACTCGAAACAGCCCATTTTACAACCCAACATTCAGCACGAAAAACATCACTCACTATAGCCTCAAGACTAATCCTGGCGGTCGCCCAAGTCCACCACGACACTCAGACCCGAAGCACCACGGCGGCCGACCACGACACTCTGCCGTTCCAGAGGGGGGGAGGGGGAGGGGAGGGGGAGGGGAGGGGGAGGGGAGGGGGAGGGGGAGGGGGCGCGCCGGTCGAGTGTTCGCCGTTTTCTTACTACTAATACAATTGATAAAATCTGAAAATGAAGTGACGCATTCTTAAAAATTGTGACAATGATACAATATAAGTAGCAGAATCTGAAATTTAGTTGATAAGTTCTGAAATAAAAGTGACATTGATGTGATAGACTAAGATGAAATGACCAATTCTCATCAATAAATGCAGGGTTCTGAACTAAAAACTGAAAATCTGAAATATATGTGTTGTACTCAAGAATATAAATGGTGACATCTGAAATAAACATGGAAATGGTGTAGATGAAAGTAGAAATTATAAAAATTTGCAAAAAATGGTAAAACATTACAGTGAATAAACTGTTAAGTCAGTGGCGGATGAAAGGTCCGGTTTTCAATTACTTCTTTTAAAAGCACGAATTGTACATCGAAGGAAGAGATTATTTTTTATTCCTTTTTCAAAGATACTTGGGTACACGAGGAAATTTAGAAATATTCGAAATTGTCAACGTCATCCACAAATTGACATCATTCTGCTTCAAGCAATCTCTGTGATGTGCCAATGCTACTAGAGGCCAAAAAAATCTTTCGGACGGATCGCTGGCCACTGGAATTCAAAAAATAGCCTTTATCTCATAGAGAGGAGCAACAGCAGGGTACGCAGCATTCGCTATGAGATTCTGAAATTCTGAAGTCACGGAAATTAAGATTTTGTGGCTTATTAATTTCTTTGTCATGAGCTTGAATTATCGACTTTTTGTCACTTTTTTACCCTTTTTACAAAATCAGGAAATGCATCCGTTGTTTTGTGATATAGTCGTGACTTTCATTAGGTTCAATATTCATGATATAGAAATTTAAAGCCTAAATTGAATTGATTAGCAGAATTGAATAATGCTCTTCGAGTTGGATTAATTATACTGGATGCTTAAAAGATTTTTCTCTGCAAATAGCTGTGCCTAAGATAGCAGACAACATGAATATGATTTAGTTGAAGCAAATTAGTAACAGATCAATTATACCGAAACACCGGCCCAAGAACCGGTGCAAGCTGAGGAAATGGTGCACATGAAGGACAGCCCAAAAAATGAGGCATGAAGTGCGCACAAACACAGGCAAGTCACGGCTATGAGTAGAAATCAACAAAGTACAATAAAATAAATGAATGAACATGCTCAAGTAGATAGAAACGCTCATGATAAAACGTGTGTGAAGTTAGCACCGCCACTCAGCACCGCCATCTTGAAAATGGAATGTGCCACTCAAATAAACCTAACAGATCCATGCATTTGGTGTGTGCCAGCATGTGCCACCCATTATTTTTAAAGAATTCCTCCTAGTTTAGGAGAAATCGATGCTCGAAAGTTCGACATGGCGGTGATGTGAAGTTAGCACCGCCACTTAAATTTTTTTCCAAAATACACAATCAAAACATACGAAACACACACAACAGATAGAAGACTATCAAAGACATTGTGCCAGCAAGTTTCAGCACCTAACTCCCCGTACTTCCGGAGAAATCAGTCCCCGAAACCACAAAATGGCGGTGATGTGAAGTTAGCACCGCCACAAAATTTTTTTTCCAAAAAACACAATCAAAACATACGAAACACACACAACAGATAGAAAACTATCAAAAACATTGTGCCAGCAAGTTTCTTCTCCTAAGACGCCGTACTTGTGGAGAAATTAGCCCCCGAAAGCTCAATACGTCTGGCGGTGATGTGAAGTTGGCACCGCCATCTTGAAAAATGCATGTGCCAGTCAAACCAACGATCAGAATCGATCTAGATGGAGTGTGCCAGCATGTGCCACTTATTTCTTTCACGAAAATACCACCAGATCCGGTGGAATACCAACCCGAAAGCTCAATGGCGGTGATGTGAAGTTGGCACCGCCATTTTGTGGTTTCGGGGACTGATTTCTCCGGAAGTACGTGGAGTTAGGTGCTGAAACTTGCTGGCACAATGTTTTTGATAGTTTTCTATCTGTTGTGTGTGTTTCGTATGTTTTGATTGTGTATTTTGGGAAAAAAATTTTAGTGGCGGTGCTAACTTCACATCACCGCCATTTTGCGGTTTCGGGGACTGATTTCTCCACAAGTACGGGGAGTTAGGTGCTGAAACTTGCTGGCACAATGTTTTTGATAGTTTTCTATCTGTTTTGTGTGTTTCGTATGTTTTGATTGTGTATTTTGGAAAAAAAATTTTGTGGCGGTGCTAACTTCACATCACCGCCATTTTGCGGTTTCGGGGACTGATTTCTCCGGAAGTACGGGGAGTTAGGTGCTGAAACTTGCTGGCACAATGTTTTTGATAGTTTTCTATCTGTTGTGTGTGTTTCGTATGTTTTGATTGTGTATTTTGGAAAAAAATTTAAGTGGCGGTGCTAACTTCACATCACCGCCATGTCGAACTTTCGAGCATCGATTTTTCCTAAGCTAAGCGGAATTCTTTCAAAATAGTGAGTGGCACATGCTGGCACACTCCATCTAGATCGATTCTGATCGTTGGTTTGACTGGCACATGCATTTTTCAAGATGGCGGTGCCAACTTCACATCACCGCCAGACGTATTGAGCTTTCGGGGGCTAATTTCTCCACAAGTACGGCGTCTTAGGAGAAGAAACTTGCTGGCACAATGTTTTTGATGACCATCTCTCAGTTGTACTTGTCTCGCGTGTTTTATTTGCGTATTTTAAAAAAAGAATTCAGTGGCGGTGCTAACTTCACATCACCGCCATTTTGTGGTTTCGGGGACTGATTTCTCCGGAAGTACGGGGAGTTAGGTGCTGAAACTTGCTGGCACAATGTCTTTGATGGTCTTCTATCTGTTGTGCGTGTTTCGTATGTTTTGATTGTGTATTTTGGAAAAAAAATTTTAGTGGCGGTGCTAACTTCACATCACCGCCATGTCTAACTTTCAACCAGCGATTTCTCCTAAACTAGGAGGAATTCTTTAAAAATAATGGGTGGCACATGCTGGCACACACCAAATGCATGGATCTGTTAGGTTTATTTGAGTGGCACATTCCATTTTCAAGATGGCGGTGCTGAGTGGCGGTGCTAACTTCACACACGTCATGATAAAGTGCTTTCCTCGTTCCTTTCATAACTGAATCCTTGATGAGACAATATGTGTGTCTGTAATTCGGAGAACTGGTCTACTGAGTCATATTGATAATAAGGTTTGAGAGCGGATGTTCATCAAAGAGAAAACTTCATCCTCTCAAAAGGCTCTTGAATGTGAAAGACTGCCAACTATAGTTTTGCTTACCCAAAAAGTGATGTTTAATGAAGATTCTTTTTCGTAGCACCACTTAGGGCATTATGTGAAAACCGCTAAATGGAGGAAACATGTACATGTAACAACCCCATAGAGCATTCGGATATTAGAAACGGGTCTAGTGCTGTTGTGGAACATTTCTATCGCTACTATCCCAATGCTGACATAAACTTTTCCTGGTATAGTTTCATAGTGAATTGAGTTTCTACGATAAACGTCTGACTCTCGAGGCGCTCTACAATTCTTTGAAAATGCTCTTTAATTTTATAATTCTCTTAGATCAGAGGAAGAACGGAAGTACAGGACGCAGAAATCAATTTTCAATTTTCGTTTTAATTATTTTTGCAGGGCTAATTAATTGAGAAATTTTTCCACATTGATGTTTTTTCTGTTCCCTTTGCACATGTATTCAATGTTCTTGCTCTTGATATTGCTTTCTACTATCATTTTTTATTAAATTTGCTACTTCACTCGTTCAGTGCATTTTTACATCTTCTTTTGATCATCTAATCGTCATTTCACTATCCTTCGTTGATTTCTACTCATCATCGTGACTTGCCTGTGTTTGTGCGTATTTCATGTTTTATTTTGGCATTGATAATACAGCAGAAAGAAACGTTTGCCTTTTCTCAATATTTGTATTCGAAAATGAATTTATCTATTTCATTTCTTAACCACCAGATAAAAGGAGCTATTCGAACTTCACTAATACAATCTGATTAAGATTCGTTTCATGCAAGTTTTTTTGAGTCCTAAATTTTGAAAAGAACTCTGACTCAGACTTCGACTCCCAGCTACGGCATATAAGACCATCCTGAATTTGATAGTACACTTGATTTTGATAAGTCTCCCATGAAGCATAAAAAATGTAATGGAAGGTATTTACATTAATGTCATAGGGTCTATTCCAATTAAGGACTATCCGTTGTCCATTCCATTGTCGTCATCTTTGTCAATCATACGACAAATGCAATGCGCTTTCCCACCTAAAGCCATTATTGAATTATTCATATTTGCATGTAGTACTGTATGCTACATATCGAGTAGTTGACCAGATGACCAGAGATCATGGCAGTTAATATACATGTACAATGTAGAAAACAAGCTCCTATTTTCTTTTAACTTTTAAGATCGATTTTCTATTATTTTATAGAGATTAATGAGACAGGAACATCTCGGCGTCCTAAACTTTCACATGTCCAACTACCCCTCCCATCCGCTTGCTACATCGACACAATACTTGTTAAATAATGGAAATTCGACTTATAAAGAAATGTCGAATTTCTTTGTTGCCATTGATATTGACACACGTTATACATCAGCATGTATGTAGTCCATATTTGAATGTCACCTTTTTGGCCGATGCAAGACTAAGTGATATTTTTTACGACATTGTGAAAAATTGTTCAGTTTGTGTTCTCTTCTGAGATTTGACTTCTATGCAATTTTCCGAACTTCGATCATAATTTGGTCATCGTCTCCTACATGCTTTCCATTGCACCGAAACATTAAAGTTTCCCAATTCATCTTTTAAATGATAACTAATCCCTCGGACAGCAAGGGCCAAAATGTACTTATACATTTGCACCAAAACTGCTACGTGCTGCATACTCTCACTTTGCATGAAACGTTCCAATTTGATTCAATTCACTATGTATAAGAAATGATCCTTATCTTAATTCTAGGGAAGGCAAATAAATTCAATTCATACAACGATGTAATTTTCTTGACAATTTTTGCACACAACGCACATATCAGTGCTTATATTGCAGTTTGCAGTGATAATATGGAAATAGTCGAGGGATGGACCATCCCATCCACTATACTGCCGGCGATTTGCATAATTCCTCTGAATAATGGAAAAATTAATGAAACTAGGAAACTAGGTATAGATAACTTGCTAACAGTATGCGAGTAGCATTAATAATACAAGATGAAACAATGCTACTTCTTATTACTACTGCGTCGGAATCTCATCATATGATAGCACTCTGAATCCACTTCCGGCCAAATTGATTGGACCCTGACTCTGAATCCGAAACTCTAATTACACTCTTTCACTGAAAAGGAGCAAAATGGATTTTACACAATGTTTTATAGCCTACCATTATAATGCTGACATGCATGTAAAAAATATAAAACCGACAGAAGGTTGAAATAGAAAGTGAAAAATCGACGGGAGGTTGTATTTTTGTAAAAGCATTTCACACATTTCCAAAATGTATTTTAGCCTACATCTTCAGAAATGACAGATTGCATTTGCAACACTTATTCATCGTGGGATCAGAACAACAATGCAACAATTTAGAAATATAATGTCACGCACATGTGCATTGCAAAGTTGACCAATTGTAAAGATCGCATCTTAAAATGTCGGTGACAAAATTAATGTCATTAAATGTCTGCAATATTCGTCTAGAAGGTTTTTAATGAAGCGGCATTGGTGTGACATTGGGAATTAAACCAATTTTCTAAATATATTTCATTTGATGCTATTCTTATGTCTTTAAAGCAATGAGTAGTAATCATGTTTAACATTCATCGAATTATTTAAAAAAAATTCAAGCGCGAATGAGAAAAATCGCAACTGGAATTTTTTAACTAGTCATAAAAAAAGATATATTTTTCACAATATGACTGAGTATGAGGAGTCATTAATTAATAGACTTATTTTGTATTTAGTAATTTAATTAAATTTCTTGTTACCAAATAATGCAGCTAATACAAACATGACGCAAAATTATTTATCTTCTATTGCAGCTAAATCCTATGCAACGTAATGAAAATGGAACTACGTTGTTTGCCGCTCTAAATGAGCAGAGGTGTACTCTCACTTCCCCATTGACTAAAACCATTCATACTGAATTTCGATACTCTCTTCATGTAACGGTGAGTAATACTCATTTACAATATTTTGTCACAACGCCATCACTGGAGGGAACCTGCTTCTACGATTCTGTTTGCGAAAATGGATTCCTTTTAAAGATTTGGACAAAAATTCCCTCTGTCTCACGTTGTTTGGTCGACTAATGCTTAGAGCTGTAACACAGTATTAGTCGTCAGGACGGGACTAATTACAGGAGAGAGCAAATTGGTGTCAACCAGAGAATGTTAGAGAATAGACTTTGATTACATTAATTCTCGGAAAAATCCGATAATGAGTCATCCTGTGTTACTAATATGCACATTCAAATTGGAGTCCAAACCACGAGGACTTGAGGGATTTCGCGCTCAGGGAATCGTCAGCGATAGAAGATACGAAGTCATTAATATCACATTTGATTGCCGAGCTAAAACCTCATTCCATAGACTTGCAAGGAGGGGATTTGAAGAATCAATTCTTTTCCCCTGAAAACAAGGTTGCCCAACAGTTAGCTGAATTGATGCGGAGGATTATCAAGATAACCGATAGAAGTAGAAAACATCCTACTCTGTGGAAGCAGTTCATGCGAAGTCTTTCGTTAGCATAAAATCGATACCTATCGAACAATAAAGACAGTGTTCAGAACATGCTAACAGACCAATCGACCAAGATTGCATGGCTCCTTTGTGCGGGAAAAAGAAAGTTCTTACGTTTATGACCTGTTCTTTTGCGTGTATGGGTCTATTATTATTGTGTGTTTCTGTGGCAACTGACTACTGGCTTTATACGTACGAGAGAGATTCTCGCACGAACGGCACTACAGTCTATATTACACATTCAGGTTTATGGAGAAAATGTTCAACGACGAAGTTTTTCAGCAGTATGACAAAACAAAGCAAATGGAAATGGAGTCTCGGTGAGTCGAAAAGTCTAACTTTCTTCAGTATGAAATCAGGCAAAAAACATGTTTAATGAGTTTCCTTAGAAATATGTCATTCGGTTGCTATTTGCGGAAATTGCAGTTTCACCGACATAATTTTTTTCGTTTTAAAGTTTACAATAAGACTTTTTAACATGCTAAAAATGGATGAAATGATAAAATGGATGTCAAAATTGAAGTTCTGATATTAAAAAAGAGCTGAATTAATATAGTGTAATGCTATCAACACTTACCATCGTGTACTTTTTAAATTGTTGATCAATACACTGCGGTTTATTTTAATTTTCTTATTAGCCTGAAACGCAATAGAATAGAAAAAATATATATTTGTTCCACAAGGGTGCAATGGTTCTTGTGTGTAATGACAATGGCGTGTGATGGATCTTTACTACAATTATATTGAGACAATTCAAACAATCTATGATTATATACTAGTACTTTTGAAATACAGAAACACTATTCATGCTTTTGCATTACAATAAGAACAATTTTGCAATGTATTATCATGCTCGCTATGATATAAATTAATGAAGCAACCGGTATGGGCATTTGATAACATGTAAAATTCCATTTAGAAGATATTACATAATATAATCTCTCCTACTTGATGTAATTTTGACCAACGATTGCCTAAACGCATTTTTTAGGACCAGTAGATTTTCAAGAAAGTCTATAATAAATCTATGAAAATCAAAGTTGCTTAAAAATCTTGCTGTGAATTTCATAAATTAAATAATTCATTTTGCTTCAAATTCGTTTTAAATGTATAGACATGTAGACTTTTGTTTGATTCATATCGTTGCCACCAGCGCTAAAATTATAAACTGTGCAGAATTATGAAGTAAAATAGTATGAAGCTAGCAATAGGCCATGTTGACTATGTCAAAAATAGCCTCTGGCTTTCTCAGGAATAAAAAAAACAGAATTTCTAATATACCAAGCTTTCGTATTCCTTCAACAGGGTATTCTATTGAATACCCTGTTGAAGGAATACGAAAGCTTGGTATATTAGAAATTCTGTTTTTTTTATTCCTGAGAAAGCCAGAGGCTATTTTTGACATAGTGTATAATATCCAGGAATGGCCAAACAATTACGTACTTTACATGTTGACTATGTTTAAAAATGAAAGCATTTCTCCAACTAAATCAAAAATATAAGGATGCGTGCAAATTAATAGCAACAAGCAGACAACTACAAATTTAAAACTCAGAAAGCGTACGTAGGGCCTGCTAGCCAATTTGATAAAAGAGAATTAGAAGATCGTGGGAGAGATATCATTGAAATTTATCCACTAAAATATGTTGCATCCCATCATTGATAGTGGTGTTCATAACAATTTCATCTTCTGTATCTGCATTTGGCCAGAACCTCCAATAGCAAATTTTTTATGCCGTGTTGTGAAAAGTTTCGCTTTTGTTATGACACCAAAACTTCCTCTCTGAAAATTTTCGTTGCAAGCGGAGAGACTTATTATTTCATTTGTTCGTTATCAGTTGTTTTGAAGCGATCATCAAAATATGATACACTTTCGCTGTAATCAAATGAAATCAACTAAATTAGAACGTGGTGAAAATGCGAACATTTTATAATGACATTTTATGAAACACAGATCGACTAAATTTCTCGTACTGCTTTCTCTTCACTTCTATTAAATCTAGAAACAATTCTTCGTAAACGATGTAATCAAGCGGAGTATTCGGAAATCTGACGGATCAATTGCTGTAAAATGTTGGTTATTCGAACTGCTTAAATGCAGTAAAAATATTGTAATTATCGAAAACTGTTTTCTCATCAATGTGTGAGGTCGAATTTGCTAAAGAATTAATGAAAACGCAAAATTTTGCCGCCAAAAAAACTTGATAGAAGCAACACAGCAGCCATAAAAGATAAAATCCAATGTGAAAATGGATTATGATTATCTAAAAGCATATACAGAAGTTTAGAAATTTCATTTAGAAGAAGCTCGTGATGAACCATATATTTATTCTCTTTGCTGTCAAGTATTGGATGCATCTTTTATGCATATGCAGATTCATAAAGTCTGATATCTAACATGGGTCAGGCACAAGTACCAGGATATTGCGTGCGTGCATGTTTCTGATCCTCTTATATAACTACTTCATTCTTGATAAGGCTAATGAAAGAGTGAAACTTTGCGAGTATTTGTTTTAAAAAAGACGTCGGGACTACCTATACACTGTAAAGCAACAGAACTATAACTTAACCTACTATCCATCTTAAAAATCATCACAGCGCTTAACATTACACAGATGCAACTATTACAGCATGTTAACATATTTTGGATTTTGACGTCCAGATGATTGAACAATGTACGTAATAGTTCACTTGGTTTTCATGTGAAAGTGAATTGCGCAACCTTATAAATACGGGAACTTTTTTGTGTCTCGTTCTGAACAACCAATTAATGGAGTTCTCGGATGAAGTATACCTTAGATTCAAATGTTTTGCATGATTTATCAGACACATAATTTCAGGAGTTAAAATGTATAGTGTATTCTACAATAAGGACAGCAACTATTTGAATTACGCAAATGAGAAACTCATTTTCGACATCAAGAAGCTGAAGGCACAAACGTCATCCTCATTGCTATCAGATTTACTGGGTCTGTCATAATAAGGAATTACCAATTTTATTTTTTTTAAGTTCTTGTCGCTTTGACCTTAAAGAGGACTTAATGTTGAATCACGACATCTATTGTTATTTGCCTGGTTATAGATAATCTCATCCTCATTGATTGTATCCTAAATCGCTTTGAAAAATGAAATAAAGAGAAAATGCTTTCATGAAAAGGTTATTCCATATCTTATAATTGGACAAATTAGACAAAATTTAAGTAGAGGTGTTGGTAAAAGTTAATGCTAAATTATGCGAAGTCATATTTTTCCTATATAAAGGTTGATCAGATCATTTGTAATACACACCTAAAACACCAAAGTCCTAACCAGTAAAGAGGGCTAACCCCAGCATTAGAAAGCGAGCTCGATCAATCTAATTCTGTGAGATTGACATAATGAATTCATTTGCTTCTATAGCATTTGATTATTAAATATTCATTTTTGGATGAGAGAAAAATGCGACAGGTACCAATGTGTCTATACATTCACGCATGTTCTGATGAAGAATTCCAGGTTATGCGATTTCTGTAATTAAGGTGTCGTGTTAATAACCTATTAACGCTAAATTAAATGCGAGTACGAAAACATTCTCGCTACTCATGAGGTGCTCGTTTTTCTACTCTATCATGCTAATTACTGCGAGAATATCACTAGACCCATTGTGGAAAATTGCCTTTTACTGTCAACTGGTCTACAAACAGGGTTTAAGTTATGTAAATAATATATTGATCGAATTTAGATTAGTATGTCACATATCATATACAAACGTGACGTATACTATTCGTTTAATTATGTTCAGCATGGTTTATTGATATTGCTAATAGAGATTGTTCATTGTCATTATTTCTATATTTCTGCTACATTTTCAATAGAATAAATTGTATGTAAAAATTGAATAGATCAGAAAAAATCAGAAACTATAGCTGGGAATTACAGGTCTATGGTTTTAAGCATGTCTGCTTCAAGATGATTCCAGGTGCAATTATTTCAGACAGTGCGAAGTATAGAAAGATGTCCTCAGACTTGAGCAAGTTATAAGTGCGAAGTATAGTTGCTGAACACGCTTTTTGACAAATAATGTTCATCTTGTCTGATTAGAATAATGGCATATTATGTTACATGACTTAGTGCAAAATTCAAGGCGTGCGTTGGAGCACTGATGGGTTGTAATGCTCGATGGTTCTTGGAAAATATGCGGACTTGGATTCATGTCGGGATAAATATACTTATGTGAATTGGACTTCACTACACAAACTTGCCAGGTTTCTGGGCAATTGAATTGATGATATTAGTTTAGTTGCATCAATTATTACTGTAATTGGTTAAATTTAGCATTATCCAATGCTATCAACATGGCTTAGTTCGCTCTCGCCTACTAAAATGTGCATGACAAATATGTTATCAAACAAGATAAACAAGTTGGTAGGCGAGAACTGAAAGCATAGTCAATACACATGAACAGATGCAGCATAAATTCAATCATCTTTTCTAGATTAGTTTCATATACGCTCAGCAATATCGTAAAGTTTCTGCGCAAAGCATTGAATTCGATCTACATGCTCAGCTGCGTGATTAACACTTGAGCGTGTGACCCAATGGGCGACTTTGATGTGGATAGTATCCACTGTTCAGTATTCTGGATACATAAATCTACGAAATTAGAATTTATCACACATGACCGATTATGACCACACACTTTGCAACTTCAATTTTATCATGTGTAACTTGGACGAGACTGTCCATTTAGACATTCAAGAAGTGATAATTGTTGAATTTTTAAAATCCATCGGCAGATCCATAGTGGATCCACAGTCGACTGACCGTGATTTTTGACAGTTCATGCATTAGAGATGATTTTTCTAATCTTGACCACGGACTTCTTGATTCATTCCTTAGCTTCATATTTCGCGCATGTCAATGTGGATATCTATGCGACCTCCAAGTGTATAGAGTTTCCAGATCTCTGATATCTACCAAGCGCTGATGAAAAATGTTCTTAAAGAAAAATGTCAAATGCATTGTTGAAGAAGCTCCCAGTGACAAGTCACCTGCGATTCGAAGTCTAACGATTTAATTTGAGGAATCTAGTTAAGTCACATGACTGAATTTGACCACTTTTTCCAAACTAATGGTATGTGGCGATTTTCAAGAAAACGCATTGATTGTAAATTTAAGTAGACTATTTTGTATGTAATTAGTTTATTAATCATCTCATCATTGTCTTTCATGCCATAGACATGAAATACAGGCTTGGGAATTTGAATATTGTCGCAGGTTGCCTCATCAAACATTTTAGTATTGATACCTGTATCATGTGGATATTTTATCGTCCCACATCTTTACAAGCAACGAAGACACTTGCTGCTTCAAGAAAAGTTGCCTACGTTTCATATAAGTTACCATTTCAGCATCATAAGCTTTCTGATATTTATCAAATATTCAGATTCAAATCTGACTAGAAAGCAAAAAAAATGAATTTCTCCATTAGAAAAACGTGTGTCTCACGTGCTCTATTAGAGTACGATGCTTTACACTGATTTTCATATAATCCTTATCAATAATCGAGGAACTGAGTACGTGGCTGAATCGATCCACCTGATACATTTCAGAGCTCGCTAAGAATACTGTCAAGGAAAAATAGTCAGACTCACGGACAAATCTCACATGGTTTCATGTGCTCAGTGTCAATCCTACAGCAGACCAAGCATCCACCACTTAGCTAAGAAACTTTTCGATGGTTTACATGAATTCAATTTGAATAAGCTATTAAATATGCGTTAAATTTATTCGAGTGTATTGATCTCAAGTACTGATCAATTAAAAAAATTACCCACCAATAATAGAGATAGCAAAAGAAAACAATGAGAGAAACGAAATAGTATCTAAGTACAGGTATGCAGCAAGAAATTTCTTCCATCGAATTTTAGACCATAGATATTTTGAATTTAAATATCCAGGATTTTTGATATTTAGATCCTCTCTTTTAAGTGATCAGTGCATGTAGATTTGTTTCCGTAAAACTTTAAGTTTGGCATTATGATTTCCAGCATGATATTTTAGTTCTTTGCATTTTTATCGTGCATTTAAAAAGTGGTTCTCGCACCGACAATCTATGTATTGAATGTATTTAGATATCATTGCAAATCCTCGCACTAGTGCAAGAACTCAATATCATGCAGGAAATATAATACCGCATAGCTTATCGTGCCTCCACCTGTAATCGACCTCACTTTCTATGTTTCTTAAAGCACTCGACGCTTCGCGTCTCGTGTTTCAGTTAGTTCAATTATGATGGAAGTACTCCAAGCTATATGGTAATATACAGGGTGTCCGCAAATTCGCTTGACTTTTAAATTGAATACCTACATGACAAAGCAATAAACTTTTTTATCACAAAACATGTCATATTACGCAACATTAAGGGGAATTTACGAATCTAACAATAAAAAATGAATATTCGATTATTTAACTGCTTAAATTTGACACTCTGTATGCAGTCAATTTTGTAATGAATATTACATTACAATTATAGGTCTTCAGCTTTGGTGAATTCATTTCAGTTTCAGTAAATGTCTAAGTCAATTAGCCGTATTGTCCATTATGTCAATTAACCTTACCCAGGAGACAGAGCTCAAAATTTTCCTCTGTGCAATTCTATGAAACTTTCATGACCAGCCATGACGACATGCCTAGTCATTGATTGATTCACATCGCATCATCTTCAGTTGAGAACGTCAAATTTTGTCAGCCTTCATGGCATAGAATTGCCATATCCAATATCTACGACGTGATGTTTTCGCTAACCAATGACAAAGATGCGTGTGTGTCAACCAATAGTTTAAGTTTGTGTCATAGAGTTTCCTCATGCTATGCTCGAAATCTCACTGGGAAGCGGTACGGTCGCTGCCTATCTTATTCACAATGGATCTTCACACTCGGATAGAGATAGTTCAGTGCTTCTATGCACGCAGTAGAAGTGCTACAGCTGTTCTTCGAAGGTTTAAGACTCAAAGACGCATTCATAAAGATCCTTTTACAACACCGATTACAAATACGAGTATCATATATAAAAGTTTGAAGAAACGGGCAGCGTTCATTATAAACCTCGCATTGGCCGTCCTACAGTAGACTAGATGACTTGACAATTGCAAATGTGAATCGCGTCGTGGAGGAGACTACTTCAAAATCAATACTAGGAGTCACGTCAGTTCGCAAAGTGGCTGAGGAGGTTGGTAGCATTTCAAAGACTAATGTCCATAAAATGATTCGGTATGAACTAGGACTTTACCGGTAAAAATTACATGTCGTGTAAGCACTTGAGACGGCCGACAAGCCAACACGCTGTGAGTTTGCGAGATGGCTTCTCGACAATCAGAATGTAATCGATGATTTTGTCTGGTCTGACGAGGCGTATTTTTCACTCGATAGGATCGTTAATACGCACAATGGCCGCATCTGGTCAGATGTTAAGCCATCAACATGCATCTCAAAATCACTTCATTCACCTAAGTTATGTGTCTGGATGGGATTTTCTGCTAAGCTTGGACTACGATCCTTTTTTCTTCTCCAACACAGCAACAGCTGATTCCTATCTCCAGATGCTCAAGGAGCACGTGCCCCTGAATTTGCGCTAAAATTGTCCTCCTGCATATTTATGCAAGATGGTCCCCCACCCGACTTTGCAACAAAGGTACAAAAGTTCCTCGTCCAAACATTTGGTGTTCGCGTGATAAGTCAAGGATGTAACCGAGAGTGGCCTCCACGCTCACTTGATCTGAATCCTCTCGACTTTTGGTTGTGGAGATGGGGAGATATACCATCATGGTAAGCCACAAAGCCTGGACCAGTTAAGTGAGAAGATCACTGACATCCAATGAAGTCACACGCGAAGAATTTGCCGCTGGTGTTTTCGATGTTATTCGGCGATTGACTGCAGGGATTGATGTTGGTGGCAATCATTTCGACCACTTGATTTGAACATTTTAATCATCAAATATTGGTTTCTTATTGTTAGATTCGTAAATTCCCCTTAATGTTGCATAATGTGACATGGTTTGTGATAAAAAGTTTATTGCTTTCTCATGTAAATATTCAATTTAAAAGTCAAGCGAATTTACGGACACCCTGTACATTGAATCGCTTATATCTATGTGCACGTGTAGATGAATGACAGAATAACGTCACAATTTATGTTTCACGTGCATTCATCACTTGCTTTTGCATCTGAGTTACGAACTCGTTAGACCTGTGCGAAGTTCAAATTCCGCTTGATTAGAGTGATGCGAGATGACTCCCAGAAAAGCTTATAAAACTGAATTAAACTTGAATAATATTGCAAAACATTGTCATATCACAACAATAAATATGAGTAATAAATAATGTGTGCTTAATATGGTATTCCAGTCTACGATAGGGGTTCCTAGAAATCATTCAACACTCAAAATCCGACTCAGGAAATCATGCGTACAGACTTGAAAGGGTTTATTCAAATTCGGATCATTCCAAAGTATCCACTTTTATGAATCGAAGGAGTTCAAGCAGTGCATTTACTATTAGACAATGGGAATTGACACAAATTTCATTTTCTCATTTTAATTTGTCGAAGATTAATGAAAAGTCGCTATAGATGGAACCACCATGCAAAAGATCGTGATGATGGGAAGTAATGCAATTCAGACCAGTTGCAGTTCCATCTGAGATAAAGAACTTTTTAATTCATGTAACTCTAGAAAGCGATTTTCACCCATGCACAGCACCAGACATTATTATAGACTATTCAACATATCATCACTGACTTTTACAGAATAGGAAAATATGTACAGTGTCCCAAACATTGAACATATGGAGTAACATGCTATTTACCTGAAACCGATGTACTTATTCAGAAACCGAATCTGAAAGATTCAGATTACATATGAAATTTAATTATGATTATCATGACATGCGGGTTTACTTCTTGTATCGAACTGATCGCTGAACTAGTTGCAGCCCCTCGACGATGAGAATCGTATCTCAGTCTTCCTTATAAAGCAGGGATATGGAGCGATAGAATTTTGTCAGATAATGAACAAAACTAGGCAGCTATCGCACTCTATGGCAGCTACACTTGTATACTAACATAGAACTTTTTGAGCTATGGTTGCATCTTGCACTTTGTGGCCATACGTGCTATACTGTACTTGCAGCGTGCCATAAAGTTGCTGACAGAATTGGTTTAATTATGCCTCTAATTATATTAAGAATATAAATTATATACTCGTGGGTTGAATTCTATTTCGAGGTCTTTATAAAGTCTGCCTGAACTGACGTAACTTTTGTCGCATTTCCAGCATCCAGACTGCATGTTATATCGATGATCTAGATTCATTTACTACATTTAGAAATGAAGTAAATTCTGAAAACTGTCACCATTCAATGTTGGAAAGGCGATCGGTTACCACCGAGCACTTGAAGACGCTGAACCCTGAAGGCCCGTTTGTATTTTAAGCCCCACTTTTCTAACTTAAATTTTCTTCGACCAACACGTTTGGCAGCTTTTGTCCTTACTTTTATATAGTACATTAGAGGGATATGTTTTGTTAGTGTAAAGATATGCTTTGTCGACATGAGTAGATGGTTAATAGACATGGCTTGCTTTAAAAGCATATTTTAAAATTTGTCATTTGGGCTAAAGAACTTGATACTTTGTTTTGTTTATTGTTTTACATCTTCAAATTATGAGATTCGATTTATAAATTTATTAATTTATGCAAACTTATTAAAAACTGGCTCGGATAACATGTTACGAGTATCTATTAGTGTCTTTGCTAGTATCTTGATGGATTTGAGAGTTATTAGTTTTACATTTATGCAATAATACTCATTACCTTTAATAGTACACATAACCTGAAGCAGAATTGCCTCATCTTGTGTTCTACAGAATAAGACAAAGTTTCTAATGTCAGATTAAAAGATCCCAGTAATTGATGAGCATGGTATAGAATTGTTGATGGGCGCCTTGATATTACATTCACAGTGAGAGCAGAATAAGACAAGCAAGCAAATAATTCTAATGTCTAAACATGGCTTGTTAGAGAGGCCCGAAAGACTCATCAGCAAATACATGTAGTATGATTTAAGCATAGGATAAAGTTAACCTAGAAATCGCATGTTATCGAAATTACAGGTGCTTCACTTCGCACATCGAAACATCAAAATTTCCTTTGGCTGGTTCGATTTTAGGAGGTATCGATGATCATAGGTAGTGAGCCATCCTTATCTAAATGGCTACAGTGTTTCATAATCTATATATAATATCACAGTATAATCTAACTTTTGATAACTGATTTTTATAAGTTGAGTAAAAAATCATCTCATGTAATTCACAGTTCACACATAAGATAATGCTGCACAACGAGGGATACAAACGATCGCCGATCAGCCGGTCGGATTTAACAACGTCGGCCGCCGGCCCTGGCCAAAAACATTTCGAAGCCAGGGCCGGCCGGCCTGCCTCCCGATTACTTATTACACTGACCGGTTAAATAAATTAGGTCTAGGTCGACCGCTGACGACATTCACTCATTTTACACTGGATTGCAACATCGTAACAGCAATGCAATGTGTGTTAAATGTAACACAATGTAAGACTAGACCTACCTGCATATAGGCGCGCTATGTTTGTGACATATATGATGTGTGCCTTCTGAAA
Organism: Prostheceraeus crozeri; assembly: GCA_907163375.1. Classification (NCBI taxonomy): domain Eukaryota; kingdom Metazoa; phylum Platyhelminthes; order Polycladida; family Euryleptidae; genus Prostheceraeus; species Prostheceraeus crozeri. Next base: position 258,416 of record CAJQUW010000714.1, on the reverse strand, counting down.
TCTTTGAAAAAAAAATACCAAATTGATATTTCGACCACCAGAAGTAGCCATCATCAAAATTGTACTAAATCATAGACACTTATTGAACGATGCAAAATTCAGAATATATAGATACTTGACTACAGTGCTTAATAACTTATTTTTTAAAGTCTTGCGGAATGAAATCGAAATCACTTATACTCAAATAACTTGCATGTATGCCAAAAAATGAGAGATATCTACATAGGTAAACTTGTCAAGTTACTTAGGTCTAACTGAGTCACTGACCGTTTAGAGACGGTGAACGGAGCTTAATGAGCAACATTTCTTAAATTAAAAGATCTTATCTGCTTGGAAACTTTTTCAAATTCTGAAACTTTATGAAATGTTGGAATTATGAACTATAAATGTAGTTTCAAACCCTACTTAACTCAAAATATAGTATCCAGAGCCTTATATTCTAGATTATATGAATTTTGTAGGAATTATGTATTCTTTAACCTATCTATCGTAAAATCATTCCATAATTTGAATATTTTCACTTCATTTTCCGTTCATAACACCTTTCAACACTTTTGGCATATGACTTTAACCGGACCATTTGACAGTGGATTGTGGAATGACACCTCACCTGATTGCGCCGGCCACCAAAACCACGACCGGTTCCATCCCTGATGAATTTGTATATATTTGCCAAAGAAATAGAAAATTTAAATATTTGCAAAATGGAAATCAAAAGTGATGAAGTCATTTCATTACGATAGGACAGCCTACATGTCAGGTCAGACATTCCATCAAACCAACGTTGGAAGAATCGTATAACAGTTCTGTCGCTTACTCGTTCTACAAAAAGACACCGACATTCAATCGGTCATCAGAGAAATTAGGAGCTATGGAAAACAGAGGGTTACATCTTGACTTTTCCGAAAAAGGCTAGCATATTCATTGACACGAAGATGATAAAAGTTCCATAGTACTATCACATTTACAGCAAGTGCCGCAAATGATTCTACGAAATCTTTTGAAAATTCTTTCTTTTCGATGTTTTGCCTCCGAACTGTAGCTTCCAAAGAGTCTGGTGCATGTGCAATACAACAAATACTCTGAAAAATTACATTGAAAACAATCCACAATTCTTCTTGATTTAAAAAACCTTTCAAAACTTTGAACAGATGCAATCCTCTGTTACAAATTAAAAGTATGTTTTTAAAAGTATGTGAACTCCATGCCAATTATGTATTCCATGTAACACTAAGGATCTTAAATTCTTCTACAATTTTAAAAAGGAAAAGGAGTCTCCTTATGTCTCTATTTTTTGCATTTTCTCATCCGCAGCAATAATTTTTGCTGATAAGTCTTATTATCAGCGTTATATTATCTAAAGAGAAATTGAGATGTCGATCTGCTAATGTTCGGTCCAATGGTAATTATTCTCAAGATCTGCGTGCGTATTGCCAATTTGCCAGGTTTGCCGTTGGGATGAATTTCCAGCCCAATCCCAACCCAATCCCAATGAGAATTTCCATTGGGATCCCAATAGATCCCATTCCCAGTAGAAATTCCGATAGCCTGCTTTAGAGCTAAAAACGTACGAAAGTTGACCCCAAGCTGCATCGGGGCTTACCGCATGGGCCTACCATATGTGCTACTTTTTGAATTGACGAAGTCCACGGTCGTAGGCCTATAGGACTATATACTGGCCTTAATAGTAATAGGGGCTTTAATTGATTTTACACAATTATGCATAATAGGCCTAATGTATGGCTTAATTTGCACCGAGACTGCCTTCAACTAAGAGCTTATAGGAGCCTGAGTGTGTATACCTAATATGCGTATACGAGCTACAGACATACTTCGTATTAATTGAGCCTATATGGATAATGCGGTGTTAATAAACAGCTCACCACACGGGCTCTTTTTCAAGCCATTGTTCCTGCGCAGTGTAACACTGTCACAGTGTCATACTATTACCCGTTTCAATCAATGACGCATACACACGCGCAAAGCACGAGTAGAGGCACAAGAAGGCCTCCGAATTAAACCACTATTTTTAGCAACTAGGGAAGTCAAGGTCATAGAGTAGGGCTAAGCCGACTGTTTCAATTTGTGTGAATCACACCAACAGCTCTCAATGGTCGAATTCGAGAGTGGCAGGGTCAGACTGAGGAAACAGAAAAATGAACTGCTCAGTACAACCCGAAAATATTTGTAACATACTGACTAATGTCAACGATTACATATATATTTTGTTGGGAGAGGGCTTATTGGGATCTATTGGGATTTATTGAGGTGGATTTTTGGTAGCCCAATCCTAACCCAGTCCCAATAGCTATCGGGATCCCAATTGTGATCCCAATCCCAACGCAAGCCTGCAACTAGCTCATAGGACTACTGTATTGACCAATTCCATGCAGGTTGACTAGACACTGCATCGTATGAGCAATATGCTGGAATATATACTAGAATTACATATGTACCAATACACCTGCATAGACAACATGTACGTGCTGTTGACGATCCATTTAATAGCGATATAATTGCTACAAGCAGGCATCCACTCGCATCGGCTAGTAGAAATATTTCATGTAGGAACGCATGTGTAGTAGGCCTATTATGTTTATACTACACTGACTTTACGCGCCGATAGTGTTTTTTAACTATTTTAAGCCTGACTATTTGAGAGCAGGAACCCGTAAAAGGGCATATTATGACTTCTAATGAGGAAGGTAGCTATGCTTTGTGTCTCCAGTCTTAGCGCTTCATCTCACCTTCGTCACTCACGTGTCTCAATATGCAGTTCAGCAAAAAGGAAGGCACTGAGAGCTCACTCCCGGCATTTCTCAACCCTGACATCACGTTTGCGATATTATGCAGCCAGTATGGTGTGCATGACAATAAAAAACCCAGATCAAAGACAGAATGAGCGGAAGTGCGACCGTCACATCAATCGCAGCGAAATTTCTCAATGACCAGGCTGGAACAAAAATCCCAACTTGACGTGTTTTTTGTTGATCAATGGAGCCATTGCATTTCTATCTGATCATTTCTAATTTGACCAAATATATTGAATTATAGCTTATGTGCTTGATACATCAAATAAACTTACAAACATTAGCCTTACATAGGAGAACCTATCTATGCAAAGCCTAGGAATCAAAACAAAAGACCAAAAAAAATGAAAAGAAATAAAGCACTTCAAGAAGTCATGCACGCCAAGAGAGCTCTGGCAACTGATCTAACCAGCGTCACGCCGGGAAAGCTGAGCACCTCATTGCGAATTAATGAGTAGTGTTCATTTCGGCACATTGAAAGTGATCTAGAAATTCGATTTAATACTGCCACTGTTTCAGAGCCCCAAACACCGTAAGTGGTAACCGCCATGGGCACACAAATCCATACCAGGCTGGCACACTTTCTGTCATTTGCTTGATGTTTTCGTTTCTCTGCTGCTGTTAGACACATATCCGATGCTGCACTCGCTCCATGAATAAAATCAGAAGTGAGCGCATGTGCAACAGTGATGTCAGCAGCAGATGAGATCATGCATGATTGCTCGGAAATCATAGCCCTGTCAGTGGTCATTAAATACATGCATTTCACATCTAAATATTAATTGCAATGAGTTATCAAATATAAGGACTACACGGCATATCAGCAATCACGTGGTTAAACACAGCTTCTCCACTGATACTGTTTTCCTAATCTTAGTTAAAAATACATCAATATAAAGTAATATGAGAGTGATCCATTTTGGGCATAATACAGGGCAATGCTGCACATGCCAATTTGCTTTTTTCTTCATCTACACCTACCTACCGGTGTATTGTTGCGACAGGCACTGAGCAAATGCAAAGATCATTGTTACTTGTTCTGCAGCTCTGTCTGCATTCTTCTATTTCCTGCTCATTCCAACGGTGATAATTCTCGGGATCTGCGGCTTTGCAATTTTTGTCTTGGTACCGTTTGTTCTTGGGGTCAGAGTTGGAAAAGTCGGAATTGGAATTAATTCCGACCCGGAATTAATTCCATTTTTCGTCGGAATTGGAATTGGAATTGACGATATTTAAATCTACTGGAATCGGAATTGGAATTGGAATTGACCTTGATAAACCTCAATTCCACTTTTTCGATAGACCTGTGAGAAATCTATTTGTGCAAAAGTTGAAATCACAGTATTCGGCCGTTGTGTTAACTGCACGCAGAGATAAGAGAGAGAGATAGATCGACAGAGCTAGTTTTTTTCTATTGTTGAATAAAGGGTGCTAATTGTGACTTTGATGGGCCTACAGCCCCGGACAATGTTAATTCAGCAATTAAGCAAACAATGAAAAGATAATCATCTTTGTTCAATCTGTTATTTACTTATTTATCATGTAAGATAATTAATCAAAATAAAACGATTGTTGAATTTAGTTATTGATTGGATAAGCACAAAAATTGGAGATTAACTTAATTGTTGTACACACGAAAAAAATCGGTTCGGAAAGAGGAAAATTAACCCTGCATTAAAGGGCAGCCTGTCAGTTCAAATCACAATATAGACAGTGTCAACAAATTATTCTAATAATTAATGATTCAATTAAAATGGCAATGACATGAAATATTATTCAACTTCCAATCACAACAATTGACAATATTGATTTTCAAGACTATAATTATACAAATACGATACTCAACGATAAAAGAAAAACTTTAAACTTGCAGTTCACTTCTTGATGTTGAATTCACTTCAATTCGATCGGACTCACTTATACCAAAATAATATCATAAATATCATGAATATCAGTGTCACTTATGCCGTCAATTTTCAATCGCGCTCGTTGATATGTTGCCACATACTCTACTGTGTTGTTGTTCGCTGGTAGGCAGTTGTGGTTGCTACTTCTGTAGTCAAGTTACACCGCGAGAGCCCGAAGTTCTTCTAACAGCTATTGAAGATGTCGTATGTGTTGTTGTTGGTAGTTGTTGTTGTTTCTATTTCTCATCGTCTCTAATTTATGCAAATTTTTGAGACTTGACGATAAATCCACTTTCTTTTGAAAATTGAAAGAGTTTCCTTTAATCTCTGCTCGTTAGCTTTCGACCCGACCACATTTCGTTCTTATCACGGAATTTTTAATCTCCTTTTTTAACATGGACCATTAATCAGTTTTCATGATATCATTTTTATCGTCGTTTTTTCTTTCATCAACAATCACGTTATTCGCACATTGAATTTCTTTCTTCTGTCAGTTTATTAATAGATTTATTCGCATTTCTCTCTCTCTCTCTCTCTCATAGAACAGAAGTAGATAATAGTACACTAGAATGGAAGTTTGATATCTTGCCTATGTACAATGATGGCACATGGAAAAATTTATGGTTTGTAGATCAGATTCGATCTAAAACATTGTATCATGGTCAAACTATTTGCCAAGTTGGTTGTGGAAGTTGTTGGCAGCAAATTAATGCAGGATTTTTATGAAGATAATATTAAGTGAGATGGTGGCATTGTTTCATGTGGTATAGCCTACTATTCCCTGGGTTTGTATATTGTGTCGATTTGCAGCAGTCATTAACAACTATTTTTCAAAATTCGAATTACAAATTGGTCCACAAAGTCATAATTGAATGTGGGCGGTGCACTGGTTGTAAGAATATCTCAAGAATACAATAGAAAAAATTCTAATTATAGGATGATCTTCATACGGTTAAGAAACCTAGCGCTTTTGTCGAATAAACACATTGAAAGCTTCTTCACCGACAATAATTTCTCAGATAAGTGAATAGTCGCTGGAACTTTTCAATTAATTATTAAATGACACATGTGATATAGTGTGATGATATTTTGGAAGCTGATATTCGAAAGCATGTAAAGATTTTGAAAATTGTTCAAATATAGTGAACAGGGGAGCCCTTTCAAGTAAAATGAATACTCTGAAATTTCTTGACCTCTGATTTCAAGCTGGAGCAATGTATGTTCTGTAAATCGACATTGCAAGTTGCATATGTGACTGATAATACTCTTGATAGATTATAGGAGCGATATTTCAAAATGATGAACGCACAGAACGTTTTAAAGGATTTCTTTCTTTGTCATCCTGTCGCCGCAGTATTTTGTAAATTCACTATTGCTTTTGTGTATGATCTTTGGACAAGGGGCAGCAATCCAGATCACAATTTGGCTTGATAAATATAAATACAAATAAGAAAACATGGAAACCAGCTCGCACAATTTGCGTTTTGCCCCAACTTAGTTCCCCCGGCGTGTACCATAATTTTCATGCAATTTCCATTCTAGGACTTTCTATGGTACTGTTAATTTCTATGCTCTCTCTCTCTCTCAGCGTTTGATTCTTTGCTGACCGTTAATTTTCTTTCTCTTTTTCACAAAATATTGAATATCTCGTTTACGAAACGAAAATGGCGTAGGCTGACCGGCTACATATATACATGTACATGTACACAAGAAATATGAACTATGAACATGAGAACGCACATAGGAACGACGCAGGGAACGGCACACAGGAATAACGAGGATAGGATACGGGCACCTGGGTTAGATTGAAGCGAGGAAACTTTAGATACATCAACATATACGCGTCATGCAATTATCGGAATTCGGAATTGAATCTCATTATGGAATTGGAATTGGAATTGAATTGAACTGTTTCGACTGGAATTGGAATTGAAATTTCTGCTCTGGAATTGGAATTGGAATTAAAACATTTCAGTGGAATTTTTCCAGCTCTGCTTGGGGTGATAGTGCCATCACTCCATTCAGAGCATTTGAGCGGCCATATTCTCCCCCGTTTGTTCGATCATCCGTTCAGTAGCCTTTCAGACTCGTTCGTTCGTTCACCGTTCAAATGAGCTATCACCCCCGTTCCGTTCGTTCATGGCATAAAATACCCGTTCAATTGTTCTTTTTAAGTCAACAATGTTAAATTTTTTAATGGACCCTATGTAGTGCTGTCGAACCTCGTTAATAGCAAATTAGTATCGGTGACGCTCTGAAATTAGCTATGCGATTAAGGATGGATTGTCATTACCGAGGCTTCAATTGCTTTGTTTCAGTTAGGCTATGTTGAATTTGAAGGAGTAGACTTCAACTGAGGGAAGGTTCCCTTTCTATCAACAAGATTCGCCTGTACTTATTTCTTGTGAATTCGTTATGTATCAGTATTCACTACTCAGCAACTAATCATTAATAATGAAACAGGATAATTTAGATAAAGTAAAACAAACGAAAGAGTCTAAAATACCATTCAGTACGTGCATGGAGTAGGCTATATTAACCACGGTCCGCAGCATGCTACGTGAAATAATACATGTACAATGTACAATTGTACATGTATATAAAATGAATAGAAATGTTAATGTACCACTCACTAAAGAAGAACGCATAATTATAACGACTTAAAACAATCCTCTGGGAAAGCATTGATTTGCTGCTATAGGCCTATAAGTTGCATTTTTGAAATTAATTTACGACAAGATTGTAAGGGTCTTCTTAAGCATTCCATTGAAAACATCATTTTGATATACTTTCTTCAACATTTTTCACTCAATAAATTGCCGCAATTCAATTCGATAAGATTATAGGTAAAGCTGCAGGTGGGAAATTCATATTATTATTCAACATTATCTTAATTGATGCCAAACTTATTGATATATGCAATTCAAGCACTTGTAGATTGGGGATTAAGATAATCATGAGACTTTTTAAGTTTTTTTTCTATTAAGAATGAGCAGAAATGTCGCTTTAGTAATGCATTTCGAAAAGGACTCATGGTGCTCCATGGTCTCGGCACCATGATCCACTTCGCAACTTTTTTTACTAGGTGACATCTAGGTATGTTCAGAAAATAGTTCAATCCAGCGGAGCTAGTATGAATATGCCGATGTACTAACATTATCCAAACCAGCGAGTTTATTACTTTAACATCAATAGAATTTATTCAAGGACAAGAATACTGAGAAATGGCTCATGGTGGCCCACTCTCCCCTACATGTGTACATATTAAATTACCGTTCAATCACGTTCAATCAAACAAAAAAAGCTGTTGATTCCGATCACCGTTTATCGGTTTCTCAGACATACCGTTTGATAATTCGTTCATCAGAAAAATACAAAAAATACTGTTCAATCGTTCGTTCAGACAGGTCGTTCAAATTCCCTGACTCCATTCCATGATTGCAGATCTGGTTCCGGCTTGTTTTTCCTGGTGGACCTACGAGTATATTAGTATCTTTTCGTCACATGAATTTACGACAAAATTCATTTTACCCAATGACTGTATCCGCTTATCGTATATTCCACAATTATGCACTTTATGGATGACTTTAAACATTTACTTTCTTTGTTAACTGAAGTTTCTTTGCTAAAAAGCTCTATGCTAAATCAGTATTGTCGTTTTCGACCTTTATTTCAATAATCAATGAACATGTTTCTTTCTGACTGTTTTTCATTGATATTGTTACTGCTCTGCGGAGCTTTCCTTTCAATATTAAGACTGTACAATCATATAATAACATTTCTAATTACATTAAATGGCCACATAATAGCAGTAATTAATGGTCCGTTATTTTATAACTACAATCCTCCAATCCTCCAATCCAATTTTCCTGTTGATCATAAAAGCTTCAACAAACAGAATATATAAATGACCAGTATCAAGGCTATAGGCAAGAAATCATATTTGCATTAGAAGTTGCGACATTGCATTTGCACATGCGAACAATGGAAGTGGAATGAAATAGTGCGATAGAAATGGCGCAATATCAAATTGCAAACTAAAAAAAATGTAATATTGGCTAGAGTCCACCCCTGCACTTACAGGTCCAACAACAAGGAATTTTGCAAAACCAAGCCATAGTAATGAATGACTATATACTTATGAAGCTGAGTTAAGAGAAAATGGTTAGAATAATAATCGTTTTATGAGATGGGAATCGCTTGGGAATCTTCACATTTTTTCTCTGTGGGAATTGTAGGGGAATGGGACGGAACATTCCGTTCGATTGTCAAGCCTATCTATACAATCCTACAACCTATACCTTATCGCAAAATCGATGCAAAAAAGTAATTAAACGCAACACAATTGAGTCTGAATATTAAAATCGATTTACAAGCCAAGCTACAAGTAGTTTCCGTTGACTATTAGATTAGAAAAGTAATAAAACAGAGCGGCCGTATACGTGTAGCTTGGAACAAGTTAGAACTTCGTTATAAATCAAGTTAGAAAGTAATCAAGTTAACTTCAAACAGAACATGTCATATCAGAGACTGTAAGATTATATTTCAATTTCCTTAATGGTCTGATATGTATGAAATATGAATTAAAATTCTGCTGAAACTTTATTTCGTATTTCGTATTACACTTGTGGTCTGTAAATTAGTACATCATAATACAGTCCGTTTCATAAAAAGTGGATCATCCTAAAATTTGACTAAGTAAAAGATAAGTATGATACAGAAAGCATTTTTCATGTTATTTCATGTCCCTAATATATTTAAATGTCCTTATATAATTTGATAAGCTATGATACAGCAACGGTTCTTAAGAAGCTAATATTTTGTGGCCCTACCCTTATTGTCAATGACATTACCAATTCGTCTAGGCATTGATTCAATGATATCGTTGATTTTTGACTGATCTAACTTTCTCCACTCTTTTTAACAGTGACGTAAGTTGTGATACGCCATCTGTAGGTAGCAGTGAACAACGAACGTTACGTTTTAGAATACTCCATACATTTTCTATGGGATTCAGATCAGGAGAACGAGCTGGCCAAGATAATGTCCTAAGCCCTAATTGAGACTTGCATAAAATGATTTCGCCAGTGACAGTGACTCATTTTGCCCATCTGAGACGTCTTTTTGTATGCTGATCTGATAATTCGATCTGAGAGGGCCTCTTACAGCTCTTGAAATTCGACTCAATAAGTCTTCTACGAATAGTGGACTTAGAAATAGACGAGAGTAGTGCAGCCATCTCAGCTAACGAGAGACTTGGATCAACTTTAACAAATCTCAAAATTAGGCGGTCTCTACGTTTGGATGTTTTGCGTGGACGGCCAGAGCCCTCTTTACGACAGAGTCGAAATTCATCATTATGCAATCGATGCACATTTGTGTAAGGGACATTTAGTCGCTTGCTTGTAGCTCGCAAAGATAACCCTAGTTCTAGCAAGGCTGACACTTTGCCTTTTCTGAATGCGATCTCGTTATTGTTCATTTGTGCTTTGTATTGTTTTCAACCGGTAAGAGATACCCGATAGATTTCTAGCTGAAAGCAATCAGGAGTGCTGCCAACACCACCGCAACGAAGTCAGGAAGCTATGGAACATGAAGTCCAGTTAATCACATGTAGCAGTTATATTATTGTTGATGAATAATGGTGCTATACTGGCTCTGATTGACCAATTTTCTTTATTTTTGTTTTGCTTGATAGCTTTTGGCTTGTAGAACAACATATTACATAACAAAGGAAACAAATGTAATTTTATAAGAGTGAGGTATGATTTTGTGTAGCATTGCTAAATGAAGATCAACTTATCTACTACTATTTTATCTATAACAGGAAAACAACTCAATATTCATACTTGAAATTTCCAACAACGATATTAGTAAGCACAACTGACATATCTTCCAAATTTCAGAGAAATTCGTTCAAGTTTGGCGGAGTTAGACAAAGTTGAAGTTAAGGCGATGTTTAAGGGTGATCCATTTTTTATGAAACAATCTGTATATGAAAACAGTGATTCTGAAAGCATGTCAACAAATTTACATTTTCGTTTTAAAACTTAAAAGGAAATTCAAATAACTTGATGTCAAATTAAAATCTCCTTAGTAGTAAATTCTGTCAATGGGGCGCAATCAGTTAGAAAGTAGGGAATTCTTTCATTCCATCACGCTGGGTTTGTCTTGATATTCCTCATACGAAATCCCTTCACTATCGATCGAGAGCAAATACGTAAGTTTTAACAGTAATCGAAAACTTGAAACGTCACATGAAGAAAGCAGAATAATTACACCGATATTACATAATTGATCCTTATGTAGAAGTTGTTTCAAGATAACAACTTGTCGAATTATTCTTAAATGTTCAAAGATTTAAGATTGTATTATTAGAACAATACTCTTTTTCCATCATACAACAACACACAACCTTAACCTTCAGCTATATTAGATGTCTTAAGAAGTCCAAATTAGAATTAGTGTTCTCTAGAACTTGATTCTCATATTAAACATCCGCAGCGTCTAGGCATAGTGAGAGATATCTAGAGGGAATAGATTGCGTGTCATCATTTCAATGAAATTGGAAAATTCGATATTTTCAATAGTCTCAATCAACTAATGTAATTGTGAGATGAAATTTTCAACGCAATATAGAAGGAAATGAGATTCTAATTCACTCCAATCAACGCATGTGGAAACTTACTACGTTAAAGATTTTACATCGTGGCTTTAAATGTTTGAGCGCGTTGCAAATGACGCTAGATTAGAGAACAGCAACTATTAAACACAAGTAAAACACAAAATTGATTTCAAAATGAAAACAAATTAGAATGAAAGAGGAAATTCAACTGGAAAAAACTGGATGTGTAGCAAATAACTATTAGAAGAACTTAAATTTTTTATTGGCAATTTTTTTTAATTCTGCTTTACTGTTTTGTTGATTCTGTATCAGTTCAACAACTCATGTCGCAAAAAGGCAATGAATAATCTCGATTACATAAATTGCAGCATAGTTGCTTAAAGTGTCCCGTTTCATGCTCGCAGGCTCTACTTAATTTCATAAGTAGTTCGACAATGAACAACATACATGGTGTGTCAGAAATCAGAATTACTGCCCGATTTTTCTATGCGCTCTTCAAAGACTTTTGATGTCATTTTTTCCTTCGCCTAAACTAATCGGTGCATAATACCGCAGTCAAGAAATCGTGTTGTCATTATTGGGACTGCCGCCCCTGTAATCACTGTCAGACCGCTTTCAAATTGACAACGTACCTGAGCTGACAACAATTTTGCGCGGACACGATGAAATCGAAGTTGGAGACCATGGTGTTATGTGAATATGGCGTTTCGGCTGACGAATGAGCGGAGATTCGGATAATTCTGCACTGTAATGGTAATTCTGCACCATCTGCTAGATTATCTGAGGAGCGCGACATCCATGGGTTCCAAGGAAGGAACGTGAACATCACTGTCTTTTAATTTGAACATAGAAATTAAAAAGCAAATTCGAAAAACGATTTTTCAAGGCCAGAGAAACGGTGAGAGAGAGCACGTTCAGCTACACCAGATGCTTCACGAGTTGGTGCTGTCAGTAGAGCCATCACTACAAATGTCAAGTCGACGGTTAGTCAGTGAATTAATCGTCAGCCCAAATAGTGTCCTCGGATTGCTGCACGAAAAAAAACATATTCATTTCATTTCACTTCGTGCTTCACTTCATTACTTGAACATTCCTGCAAGTGGTTCATGATGATGAAACATCTATCGATTGTTTCGGTGGTCGGACGAGGCGTCCTTCTTGAAACTCAATGGCCAAATCAATCGGAACACCTTAGTCTACTGCGTTGAGGGAAACCCTAACGAATATGTTGAAGTGGTAAGTTTACAGGGCGTTACAGTTGATTACCTTGTCATCGAATGGATTTAACGGAAAAAGAGTTTTGAAGGTGCTGCTGCATCGGAAAATTACTGACAACGCTCCTTATTTGGTCATACAACAGATACTTTTTGAACCGGTGTGAAGGTAATCAGACAATCATTTTTCTAAGAGGATGGGACTCAATCACAAACGACTCAGATGCATTACTGGCTCGATGATAATTTCCGGGGTAGATAGATCGGAGGATATGGTGCAAAATAATGGCCTTCACAGTCGCCAGGCATTATGCCTCATGACTTTTCCTTAATAGGGGTAACCAAGAACTCTTGAAGATCTGTACAGAATTAATGAAGATAAGTTTTCCTACTTAATGGTTAGAAACTCGCTGTCGCAGGAGTGCCTGACAGACTTATCAGATGCATTAAGACGAATGGTGAGCACTTTCAGAGCCTTTATGAGCATCTAAGTAATTTAATTTTGAATTAATAAGTAATCTAATATTTGAGTATTAGGCCATTTAACTTCTCATGAATTTGTCGATTGCCATTTTATGTATTGTCTCATGTGCCTCTGTTTGCTAGAAACAAACTGGACAGTCATCAAGATAATTTGTCCATTTTTAAAATCGGATGTTAATTCTGACGCATGTTTTTTAAATATGAAAACTTCGCAAATCAAAAACTGAATTTATTATTTAATTTCTATCGGCTTCAATTGGCAACAAGCAGTGTTGGATTTGAGGGGAGGGAAAGTGGGAAAGTTCCCTTGCAATTGCCCGTCTCATCCCTTGTACTGAAGATGTGTCTTCCTTCCCTGAGGGGGAAGAATATTTCCGGTAGATAGACCTTACATTGCCGCAATCAGATTGATTGAGCATCAATTTATTATGTTTGTGAATATTAGCAACATTGACAGGTGTAGGCCTAATTTCCTCACATTTCTTCATGTGCTTAATTGTCTAATAGTCAATAATCAACTTTTTGTATTCATAAAGCTGACAAATGAATTCGAGAAGCAGAAAATGCTTATTGGAATAATTAAAGGTAATGAAACCATCACAAAAAGAGTGGAATCCAGAATGCTATATTGTTTCTTTCAGGATATTGTCGACAACACATGGTTTTTGATTCATATTAATGTGATAAAATTCTTCACAATCCAGAAAATTAGGAGCATCATTTACCTTTCACTCTGTGCATATTGATGGAAGTCCGATCTTTGTGAATTCATTATAGGTCTAATTGCAATAAATTACAGAATGGCCCTCTGAGGAATATTTATTGGGATCATCACATGCGTAGAACTACCATAAATTTCTGATTCACAAGGGTATCTACGGACCTTATTTGAAACATTATTTGATGAATACGGGTTGCACCAAATGCGAGCATTGGAGAGTCCCTTTCACGCATGTATCTCCTCATGTATCCCTCTTCTACATGTATATCTTCCTTATTCCATTTATGGTTTAACTATTTTCACAATTATTCGCGAGCGTTCTAGGTGCAAGGATGAGAGTGGTGCTACAAAAATCGATGTCCTCCTCCTTTTGATCACCACTTTTTCCGGCTTTGGTTACGATTTTGACCCAAAAAGTTCCGGTCGAAAACTTCCCCCTACTGCCATCAAGCTCCAATCCAACACTGGCAACAAGATGACAGAGATTGACCAGTCTTTATCAGGAGAAATATCAAAAGAAGAAGTAACAGGACCTCAAGTCCATGCAGTTTTAAACTACAAACAGTTTGAAATTTTTTCATTATTCACATGCACAGACTACCTAATCCAAGATGTTCTATATCATAAAAATAGAAATCACGAAAATCATAGGAGGGATGTTGGGGATCTAGGTTCATAGATCGCTGACCATTGTACGAGTAACACATGTTGCACATTGAGGTCATGAGGCCAGTAAGTCATCAGTTGACTCATGAATTTCAGTTCCTCCTCGTCGTTGTTGATAATTCCTTTTATTTCTTTCAGTATTGTGACCGTTAAATTGTCTGGTTTGATTAGCATTGATCAGCCTGGTTTGAAACGGGGACGTTGAAACCTGAGGGTGAGGACATGCGGGCCTATCCTCAAACCACGTGTTGACCGGAGAGTCTGTCGGGAATGTGAATTAGACGACAAAAGACTGATTTGCACATAGAAAACTATAGCAATAAAGCCTATTCATTCAATTGATGTTCAGTTTATTTAAGTTCGTACTCAACAACGAAACACAAATCGCGTGTGTTTTCATTTGCAGAAACACCGCCGGTCAATGAATACATATATCACTGACAATTGTTGGCGACTTCCAAGTTTTCGAAGTCGGTCGATTTTGTGTGTAAAAAATCACGGTTTCGCATAGTTTGAAAATGCTATTTTTAATGCTTCTATCTGTACATGCATATCAAAGGATGTCTACATTATTTATTATTTTCCAGAAAACGCTGTAGATTTATTTTTATCAGTGACTAAAAATTACTGATTAATGCTGTAGACTTTATGATTTACCAAGCCTTGTCAAAGTAACAGGTGGCAATCATCTAGACGGAGAAGTTATACACAAAATATTTTGAAGTCAAAAAATAACTTGACTTACACATATTTTACTTTGCAAATTCTGTTACATAGGCAATGTTGCTCTGTGGACCTCTGAATCGATTACGGGATTTATTATAAGAATATAAAAATTCTGGATTTTGTAATAACTTACATATAATACACTAGTTTACGAGAATAGATATTAGTACGCCTGCATGTATAACGCTTCTCTCTTTCCTTCTCTTGACTGCCTGAACATATTTTTATTTTTTGATATCAATGAATTAGTTGCGATAGACAACAATAAGTATTTTATTCTGTGCAGTTCTATATGGGAGCAGCTCTGTCTCGAGCTTGCAAATGTCTATTGTTAAGGTGATCGTGGGAAGTCTATATTTAGTTCTTGCATCGCGTTAACATTGTTTTTCACGCATTACATCGGTTGCTCCATGTTCCTTGTCCATAGCCTTGTTACACCATCTTCATACAGCTACTAACTGCACAAAGAACAGATGTTACCTAATCACAGGATTCAGAATCCCGTAAAAATGCGATAATGCCGGGATTGAGAAGTCTACTGTAGGGGCCTATGCCTAAGAACTGCCACCGTTATTCAGATTTTATTCAGATGCTTGTTACGATGTTACTCATTTTATACCCTAATAAATGCAATAAATTGCAATCAAATTGTGAATTTGTTTTCATTACAGTTTAGTTTCAAGTTCATATGTACCAAATTATAAGCACCTGTAATTAATTATTGTTGCTTTAAGTGACGGATTCCATCTCATATATAAAATATGCTTAATTTATGGTGTTTCCAGTTAATGTACCCAGGTATATTAACCTGATACAAACTTATTCTGCAATTTCGTCATTTTTCAGTTAATATACCGGGTATATGCATACCGGTATATTTGCATGTTGAATTGGTATATATCAAAGTTGTATTTTCTCACCATACACCTATGCGCATGTGTCCATGCGAGCAAGAAATACTTTAGATAAAATGGGATAAAATATCCTTATTAGATTGCTAAACAGGGCCTATTTCATATAGTGTCTATATTCCAGCGCAATAACTAGTAAATTATTACACTTAGATAATGAGGCGCATTTATGGACTTTATTCGTTGATTGTTTTATGATACTTCACCTGAAGTAAAGCAGCATGTAAAATAACGACAATTACACTTCGATTTGAGGTTTTGACAATTATGTGCATTGTGTAAGTAAAATTTTAGAGCATAAAATATAACGATTTTCTGTAATAGTACATTTTGAATATTCTATTACCTTAGCTGAAATTAAGGAAACAAGTAATTAATTCCTGAAAAAGTGAACTGGAAGCTGAAGCCATCTCCATTTTTCCGAAAATAGTTGGTTTTGGTTCTAATGATTTGGCAAGAACCCGTCACGTGTAACTCTGAGATTGCCCATTCATGCCTCAACTTTGTTGTTGAGAAAATGTGATTCCTTTTTGGGCACATTCAAACTCACAAGGGCAAAATTACAGTAGTATTCAAGCTCAAGAGTAATGTGTTAAGTGTTTAATGTGCGTTATATTTGAAGGGTACACTATCAACCTCCTGTAGAACTGTTCGTTTAGAAGTGCAGTAACATAGAATATCAATTACTCGAATATCAGTGCTTGTTATACAATGTACAATTTGCACATGCATTTGTTTTAATAATAAAGATGAGTTCTCGATCCCTCATCTCGGTTTCAGATATCTAATGAATGCAGTAAATGCACTAATTTGCAAAAGCAATGGTATTCATAAAAAATAATTAATCAAATTAAAACTTTGCGATCTGTACAAAAGGTCCGAAGACAACTTGCTCTTTTAAGAAGAAAAAGAAATCGTTGGCAATTTTTTGCAACAATTTTGGAACTTTAAAATGCAACAGCCAGTGACCAGTTTTAAGTACATGATAAATTTGACTTAAATTTGAAGATGATTTTGCGCCAAGAAGATGAATCGAAATTCTAGTGTGAGAAGCATCGAAAACATTCAATTGAATAAATGAATAACCTACGATGGCGCGAGGTTGCATGACGTCGTTTTTGAACAAGTCAAGACATAAGTGCCTCTCAGTTGTTCTTTGAAACCTGTAGTCAGGGCTAGACGGTGTTTGACGCACGGTTCCGTGATGACTGCTTCCTATATTACTCATCAAGCAATCACGCTCATAATTTATTAATCGAAGATCATTATTGTAATTTAAGTCGACCTGTAGGTAAATTCAATCACCACAATAGACTAAAGATGAACATATATGCAGCAGAGTTTGACCATGACCAATCTTATGCTTTGCATCGTGCAGATTTTTTTCGACTATTTCAACTGCATTGAATTCAAATAAAACTTGCAATTACGATAGCATTTTATAAAACATCACAAAAATGAAATTATCATATGTCTAAAATGCTATGCCAATTCGAATAAATCAAGCTATACTGTTAGAGCCAAAGGTGGACAATCTGCATTCGCATCCGCGCAGATACTGATGCGAATAGAAGATTTTGAATGTTGCAGATAGAAGATTTAATGAACAAATTGAACGATCTACATTTTGCTTTCTGAGCATAATAAAATAGTGCAAGCTCAAACAAGTCGTAAAAATTTATTTACATAGTACCAGTAGGCTCGCGTTAGACCGAGTTTCAAGCAAATACAATATCAGCACAGTATCTGTAGTGCATACCTTGTAGGGTAGGCTATAATGCGAGGCGAATGACTTTGAGGTTATAACCATTTAATATACACTCAGATAGGTACAGATAGTACTTTGTTGCTCTCATTTCGGTGTTAATATGTGTCTAAAACTAAGCTCAATAAGGCTTTGATATGCAGTAGGCTACAGGTACACTCAAATATAAGTCTACCGTATATCATACTTGGTTTGTAGGATTTCTAATCAGGGTTGGCCGGTTTTGATTTGAGCTCAAAATATGGAAATTTCAAGAACTTTAAACAAACTTGTATATAACAATAATGTCAAAAGTGTTTGTCGCTCTCAGATTCTATTAACAATATCAATTTTACAGCTTCTGGACATGTTCTTTTGTTGAGATTATAACTGAAGCTGTTCAGACATACATTATACCTCACTTTATCAAGATTGCTGGTGCGAACTATGTTATTTAATTATTAATTGTTCTTACAAATCATGATTTCCTGCTACAGTCACAAGCATTAGTATTATTTCTAACATTATTTCTAAAAAAAGTAGAAATGCATTCTAAGTGACTGTTGCACATTGCTTGATTTGGGAGGTGAGATTTTCCGGAGCAGAGACTTTTTGATAGTGTTTTCTCTGCGTTCATGAGACCTGGGTTCGAATCTAGATCTGAAGAAACCTAAGCTACTATTAAAATACACTCTACATTCTTGCTGAACACTCGCAACCTAGAAGAATGACAGTGGGATTATTGAAGCTCGTCCATATGAGGAAAGTGGTTTGCTTAATTTAGTAATATGTATAAACCAGTTACATTCTTATATTCATTTTCATTTTTTCATTCATTCGATGATAATTCTGCGAGTAACAACTTCTGTTACATGAACCAAAGAGCCAAAATGGTACTGAAGTCTACATTTGTTCTTAAATCACAAGAAAAGGGTAGAGCAATCGTAATGAAAGACAACATCGTTTGTCGTTCGTTTTAAAAACATATCATGTGGCTCCATCACAGAATGAATACCATGTTTTGGAAGATAAGAGTTGCAAAATGTAAAGCCGCATGCACCGTAATACTTAAACCCCAACTTGCTGTCGATCATTTCGTGAAGAAATAGACTGATTTTAGGAATTTTAGTTTTAGCCGGTTTTTACCTGGTTTTTACCACTTAGTGGCAAAAACCAGTTTTAGCCGGCAAAAAGCCAACCCTGTTTCTAATACATACATACTTTTGAATGTTCCTACTAAAAATACTGTATAACCTGAATAAAATAATTAATGAAATACAGGCTCACAATAGCTAAGTGAGAATAATTGACATCTATGGGCAATCGTCATGATAAGTAATGAGAACTAAATTCAGACTGCTCAGGACAACACCTGTGGGTTGGATGTACAAACCAGGTTATTTCCTCGTGAATAAGACCATTAACATTTAGAACTGATATTTCTAAGTTCGATAGCCGTAGATTTTGTGCTTAAATGATTCAAAATACCTAAAGAGGCTCGTTTATACCACTACCATTAATGAAAACAATTCATATGCAGATAACCGGTCGCAAAAGATAGTGGGTTGCATTGCTAGCAGACGTGTAGCCTAAGCTTGCTATTCGTAGTTTTGCAAGGGCTTATTTTTTTGTTTATTAGACTCATAGCCTATAGTTGCAAAATTAGCAAAATCACAAATGGCCTCATTAAGTGTGTCTGAATCTGAACGAGTCGCAGAATAATTTCGAAGACTTTTACTATTGTGGATTCGGTGCGGATTTGGTGCGGAAGCAACGCAGATGCAGATGCGGACTGAAAATTCATCATTATTGTTGCGATGACTGACTTTGGATTTTACGGATGCGAACTTGGATCAGGAAAATTTAATTTTCTGCACCTTTTTAATTAGAGCAGCCTCAGTGTTGAATGTGAAATCTATCACACGATCTGGACCACCCAGCCACGGACTTCTTAATGTACCATCTAGACGGACAGCCCAATTTCGCGTTGGTCAAGATGAGCGAATGCTTTGGTAAACGATAGACAAGCTCCAATAGTGCATTGTATGTTTATTTAGGTCATTTACTATTTCATACTTTATCATTAAATCGATCTTGGGGATATTCCTCTGTATAACAATGTTTGTTGAAACATGTTTACTCATCAAAAACAAGATTAGCATAAACGAACGCCTACCTCATTTATTATTTGACAACTTACCAATTTTACGTTTCGGATGTCCCTGACAGGAATATTCGATTTTACATGTCTGATCAGTTGTTATTTATTAGGTAGATCGTTGTTATGCATGTTAGGCGGCGTCTTTTATGAGCAGGTATGCGCATTGCGCAACTCGACGCCAGAAACACAGATAGCCGATAAACGTCAAAATTCTAAGCGAAAACACAAAAAATGTAAACTGTATGACTGAAATAAAACTCGCTTCATCTTGTCCTATGCGACAGCACGTTTTCAGTCGGCTGTCCGTTCAGATGCTAAATTTAGAAGTCCATGGCCCAGCCTTGCCGCAAAGTCTTAAAAATCACTCTTCAAGCTTGCATTTCACGTCGTAAATCATTAGCACAATCTCATGATGCATGACCTTTCTGTTCAAGTCTGTGGGCCACTTTCTATTCTGTGCCCAGGTGAACTGGCACTCTACAATCTTTCATAAACATTAACAACATGGCAAAGCCAAGATAAACAAGCACTACATCCTGTTGCCTGTTGTGCTGCCCATCAGATTGTTCAGTCATTCTAGATATCTGTGTCTATTAATTTAGACTTTTCCTAAAGGTGCAGACGAGTGCAAGTAGGAAGAAATGCAGTGCATGCGGCTTTCCAGACATTTTTTGTTTTATAACCAGGTGATCTGGTAGTCTGCAACTTTTTTTATAACATAACTGATTTCGGCTGTGGCCGTCTTTATATTTCCTCATTACCGGCAAATGTAACTCTTTGATAAATCAAGCTGAGCCATACCTTAAAAGCAATATGAGCTCAATTAGGAAAATCAGTTCAAAAGTTAGGTACTATCATTCTCATCAACCCAACACCGGTCCTTCCCGGTTGACCGCTCGCTTCCCGATTGATCATAAGTGCTGCACACATTTGACATGTGACATGTGCACTGCAAGAGAGAGAGAGAGAGAGAGAGAGTCTGAGGGAGAATAAGAAATGACAGAAGGAGATAAAGGAGTCAGTGGATGAGGATATATAGTAAGGGAATTCACGAGTTGGCGTGGACACTCATTGTGCAGAAAGAAGTGGATAGGAAAGTAGGAAAATCGGATGGATAAGGGGGAAACTATTTGAGAATGTAAATCAAAGTAAATGGACGAACATCCATCAGAGGAAGAGAGCGGTCGCAACATTGATCGTAAACCTACTCCTCAAATGAATGTAGATGGAATATTTGAGATTCTCTCGTTTACTCTATAACATGCGAAAGTCTATATGTGCAGGCATTCACAGCACGATGTCTTCTTAGTTCACTCGAGCCGCAGGCTTTCGACATTATTAACGAAAGATCGATTTTTCCAATCTGAATAATTTCTGAGGCCGCTGCAGGCCAGTTG
The DNA here is from genome assembly GCA_907163375.1 of Prostheceraeus crozeri. Lineage (NCBI taxonomy): Eukaryota > Metazoa > Platyhelminthes > Polycladida > Euryleptidae > Prostheceraeus > Prostheceraeus crozeri. Next base: position 237,051 of record CAJQUW010000714.1, on the reverse strand, counting down.
AAAAGGAAGTGTTGAGATTCCTCTTTGCAGCTCGCCATGGACCCAAGAGAATTGTGATTCTCTCTCTTCTTTTTCTCTCTCCCTCTCACTCACTTCCTCATTCATTCACTCGCTCATTTTCTCACTTTTGTCATTTGAATGAAAAGGAAAAATTACCTCAATGCACTGTCTTCGATAATGATTTGCCAAAAGTACAATGGTCCTACATTCTTCTTTGTCTGACAGGTGAATTCAATAAAGCGGCTCATTGATTAAGTTATAGATCACAATTTACATTTTTAAATTGTTGTCTTTAAAGCTTAAATGTAACACACTTACAAGCCTGTATCTTTTAAGGAAATAACCAAATGTGAGAATAAACGTGTGGCACATGTGGTTATATCATATTCAGCACATTTGTTCCTCTCAATAAGCATGAATTTTTGTTTTCCACCACTTAATGTAAACTTGGTATGCACGGTAAATTGGCGGCTTGCGGTTTACACTGCTTTGATATTCTTTGGCCCACATTCGCAAAAAGGTTGCACTTTTCAATTGCAGATCACTGATGTATCTACACTGTAAACTTTAAACTGTAAAAAGACAGCTAAAATGACCGTTTGACTTTAAAGAAAAACTTTACAGAAAATATCCGTCAATATCAGATAAAAATGATGACGTCACATTTTGATGATTGGTGACGTAGCAGTTACAATCCGCTACTATCTGATAAACAGTGTCTGTTTTTAACGAATGGTTTCTGTTCATACTGTAAAAAACAGAAAAATTTATTTTGACAGTTTATTTTAATGGATATTTACAGTTTACAATTTACAGTGTAAGGCTTTGTAGGCATGAAAAGGCCGTTAAAAGTCGCCATTGAAAATCTGATTAGAATGATTGCCTGGAACTAAAATTCTCTGATTGGACTTAATCAAGCTTAAGCTGAATGATTCAGCTGATTTGAAAATTATCAAAACTAGCATTGGATTATGAGCCATATTTAACAGACAAGTATCTGAATGAGATATCAGTCTCCATTTTGTGGAATAGCATGGTGAGAGTTTTGAAATTACTTGCATAGTTTTGAGTTAATATGACAAATACTCGCGAAACTTAATTACAAAATGATGATTTTTAGCCCGTTCAATCCGATAGGCACCAAAAAGATTTTTTGATTGCTTTATAATCAAATATGCTGTTTAAATATGGTATGATTGACTGATAGCATAAAACTATTGCATCGTGGTCGTAGATTCTATCCAAATGTTGCAGATAACTGGAATTTGATGTTCACGTAAAATGCGATCAATGCCACCACATGACGTATAAATATGAAATACTTAGCTATATTTGATTAGATTGACTTTTTTGACACATTCCCTAATTCGGTGAATCTAATTGTCATGGTGCATAATGAAATGCAACGATCGATCGCAGTGACAATTGCGAAGCAATGTGAATAGAAAATGTATTATGTGTGGATTTGTAAACTTAGCTTTATCTACTTTGTCTACGTCACATTCATAATATATCCAATTCAACTGAATTGCGTTCAAATGGTTGCTAAAAATGTCACTAAAATTAATCTTCTGAGAGTCTATGAGATAGGATCTAAGTTCTCCATGATGAGAACTTATCGTAATAGATTCATGGTTACCAGTACATCAAGAGTGTACGCTGTAAAAATTTTGCTATTTGTTTCATTTTTCATTAGATATAATATATTATTGGGGAAATAGTTTGCAGCACATCTCCTTCATGCAATGCCTCACAAAAAATACTAATTAAATCGGTGCAAATTGAGTAACTAAGTTTGCCATCAACATACAATGAGTTTCTATTAGTTCTACTGAAACAAAAGTGAAAATCTGTTTCTTGAGACAAGCCAAACATGCGCAGGATAACGCGATATCATGAAGTGATATTGGTTAGCTCCTGACTTGAATAGTATTCTCCTAATCAGCTAATGGGAGGAATGGCGTTATATTCGTATCCGGTCACCTTGAGAGACGCATATTGACAGCGAGCGAGACACTTTCATGATGGAAAACATTTAATGCATGTTACTGAGAAAAATTACAAAATTCAGATAGAAAAATCTATCATTTCTGATAGTGTGTGCAAGTGATACAATGAAGTCCAAAGACAGTGGAGTGACATCCAATGAAGTAAACAACTTTTTACCCAGGGCTATTTTGATCACTTTTATCAAAACTGTCCATATCGGAGGGGCACATGGCACTCCTGTCGAATTTTTGCTTTGGTACATTTTAAACTAAACCGCCTGAACAAGGCTTTTCTGACTTGATTTGATTTTCAAACTTTTATATTATCCCTAGAAATTGTTGGATGTGGCCTTCTATAAGGTCAAGCTTGTGACTTAGTCAAGTATTTTTTCAACTATTTTTCAAGAATCCGAAGTTGCCACTTTTTGCAAAACGGCTTGTACTCGTATGATGACTTCTGATGAAACGCATCGGATTTCGAATTGAGTGTATTATGGCTTTATCAATCATAACATGATAATCACTTATACCATAGACATCAGTGCAGTCTTCATAATTTGAATGTTATGCAAATACTACTTGCTCATGAAACGTTTTAGTGGATGGCACCTTTCAGTAGCACTTTTTTGCATTTCCCTAATCATTTGAAAATTTTAGGTATCTTCAAGTCATCTAAAATCTTAGTAATCTCATTTGAAGGAACATTGACTTACAGAAGATTGTTTCACAGCATTGAAAGGTACATGTATCTTTTGAAATTTTCACATCTCATATAAGTTTATATACTCATTTTTTTAGTTTATTCCATGCACACATCAATCTTATCAACATCATTTTGCACTCATAAGCAACTTCTCAATACATTTAGCCATCTTGACATAATTAGGATTCATTAAAGGATTCATGAGCAAAATAATTCGGTCAAAATTTTCGTAAAGCAGAAAAAATTTGGAATTCCGAATTTTGAATTGTTATTTATAGTACGAAGATGAGTGAGTTGAGGCAAGTGAACACCATCATCAGAAAATTTACATGCTTAATATGTCATGGGAAAGGCATCAACTAGTGATGTTGTCCCTATTGTCACAAATACAAGTTAAGTCTCATGATACTTCAAAGTAATTTGCAACATCTTTTGACCTTCATTGCAATAAACGACTCTGAGCTGTTCACTCCATTTGAGGAAGAACTCAACAGCCAGAAGCTTCTAAAGTGAGGAAACTATTTTTTAGTAAATGCAAGTAAACCATAAGGCATTGCATTGCACACCAACATATGCACAAATGGCTCATAGTATGCACTAAAGAGATTAATCGATCTTCGCATGGGTACAGCGAATGCAAGACCCACGTAGATGGATTCGTCTGTCGCTGTTAATCCAACACGTAGACAAAGCAATTTATCTCTGTGGTAAGACCACAGTCAAGGGTGCCGCAATGCAGAAAGGTTAAGAGATGCCGATTTAATGCATCGTAAAATGGGATAATTTGGACACTTTTTTATGCATCTTTATATTTTCAGTCATTTATATTGATGACAATGTTCCAAAATGCTACATGGGACGTTATTCACAATATATAGTGAGCTTGTAACTGCAAACTTGTCGAAATTTGTCCGGATAATTTCTACGAGGACTACTTAGAAAATGAAAAATGGGATAATTCGGACACCAACAAGTTCTACAATTCTAAACGAATAGAAATAGTCAGAATAAATTGAATAGACGTTAAAGAAAGTGTATGTGTATTTGGTACACTCATAAAATGGATCACCACCAATACACCTTCCACAGAGCCACTCAGCCACGTCACACATTAAATCCAGTCGGGTCCACTGGACTTAATGAATGCCACTGACCAGTAGGTGATGAGTCATGTCATTGCGATAGCATCTGAGAAATATCCTCTCGTGTTGGAATAGATGGTGCTGGTCAAGCCAGACTATATTTTATTACACATGCTGACGTCAGCAATATCAAGAATTCGGGTCGTCTGCATTTGGGTACAACAACTGCTGGGTCATAAGTAGACGACTGATTTTCAAGCGTTTCTAATGCTGTATCCAGAAGCTTGGCCAGGTTGATTAACAAGAAACCGCTATACTCGATCAACTGTTATGAAAAATAGCAAAAATATAATTTTCACTTACTTATGCAGTTTTGAGAACTGAATTAGTGGTAATTGAGAATTGAATTCTTTCAAATACTGATGACAGATCATTCATAGGCCTATCTATTGATTCCCTCTGGCAGATTAATGCGCTTTTAACTTAAGGAAGGTGTTTTAGCCGATAGAAGTATTTAGCAACTTGCTTCTGGTGATTAACGATTAAGAATGACTAGTTGTCCGAATTACCCCATCTTACGGTACATGAATGTGCTAACAATTATTTGCGTGATTCAGTATTTGAATTATTGGTCCAGAGTGCACTAGAAATCAACATTATCCCGAATACATGTATAATAACATTTCTTGTATAATAACACAAAAATGAACAACAAACTATCATCAAAAACTAAACTGTTAATGCAACAAAGAAGAGATTGCAAACTCATTACATTATCAGACAATAACAAAGTGGAATATGCAGAATTGTGCAAAATTGGTGAGAAGAGAATTAAGAAATGGTATTCGTCATTACAATACAAACTTTGTTCGGAAGTAGATTGAAAAGAACAAAGGATACAGAAAAGCGAAAAGGTTTTGAATATGGGTAAAAATGTCATAACAGCAATAAGAGATAGACAAAGCAATGTGGTTTCAGACAGACAACTAATTTTGGAAAAATGCCGTCTATTTCATGAAAGCCTATACAATTCATGCGAAATCCAACTTAACACATCACAATCAATTCTGGAGAATGGTGTCAACCCTATTCTGCCAAGTGAAGTGCAACACGCCTTACGTTTAATGAAAAATCAGAAAGCACCAGGAAATGATGCCTGGGTAGTCGACTTACTCAAGTAGCAGGAAACGAAATAGCTGATTGAATCGCGAAAATATCTACGCAAATTCTAATTGATCAGAGGATACCAGACGATTGGAAAACAGCAACCGTCATGCTGCTCCACAAGAAAGGTGACAAGAAGAACCTGAAGAACTACCGGCGAATTACGCTATTACCAAATATGTACAAGCTGCATACAAATATCATTTGCAACCGGATCAACAAAGTACTGGACGAAAACCAAAACAAAGAACAAGCTGGATTCCGCAAATGCTTTTCTACAACTGACCATAAGCATGTTGTGGACCAGTTAATCGAAAAATGTAATGAATACGGCAAGCCATTGTACATGGGTTTCATAGACTTTGAGAAAGCGTTTGACTCGGTAGAACACAAGGAGGTTTTCAAAGCATTAGAAATCCAAGGAGTCGAGCCTGTTTACGCGAATATCTTGAAAGCGATCTACAGTCAAAGTCAAACTGTTTTCAGGATGGAAGAAGAGAGTAGACCTTTTAGTATCACTAGTGGAGTAAAGCAAGGTGATACAATCTCCCCAAAACTGTTTACGGCGGTTCTTGAAGATGTTTGTAGGTCGTTGGACTGGATAGAAAAAAGGAATAAATATTAATGGTCTGAATTTCAGTCATTTGCGATTTGCTGACGACATTGTTATTTTTCAGAAAATATGGAAAATCTCCAAAGAAAGATAAATGAGTTAGCACTTGCCAGTAAACAAAGAGGACTAAGAATAAATATACAAAACGAAAATCGTGAAAAGCAACAGTGTTACCTCGGAACCGGTGAGTGTCGACAACGTGCAGATCGAAGAGCTTCAAGAACATATTTACCTTGGTCACTGAGAAAGCATGAAAACCGCTAAGGAAATCAGTAGATGTATACAAGCATGGCAAGCATTTAATTGTGTAAAAGATATATTCAAGAGTGAGATACCATTGAACCATGAGAGACAAGCCTTCAATCAGTGCAGTCTCCCGGTATTGACATATGAATCCGAAGTGTATAGAATAACGAAGGAACATAGAAATAAGCTTCAAGTTACCCAAAGAGCAATGGATAGAGCAATGTTGAGATTACAAGACGGAACAAAAAGAAAAACAAATGAATTAGACAGCAGACAAGAGTAAGTGACGTCGTGGAGACTGCAGCAAAACTGAAATGGAGCTAGGCTGCGCATGTGGCAAAAAGACAAGATGGGCGTTGAACAAAATAGGTGACGAAATGGTATCCGAGGGACGTCAAAAGAAGAGGACTGAAAACGGCTGAAGAGGAAGAAGAAGAACATTTCTTGCATTGATCTTAGTAATTTTGGAAACTGCAACTGTTTCACCTAACATCTTTACTTGTGTTTTGTTGTCTTCATGTGATTGTAGCCCACATAATTTATCATTAACCTAATAATTTGCGTAATAGTGCTTAACTTGGTAAATAAGTCCTCAAGATTGCTTCTTAGAAATTAGGAAAATTCTCGATACCAACTCAGTTTCTTAAAGAATTTACATCATTCTTACTGGGAGTCACAAGGCAAGCACAAGCTTTTCCCTTTTTATGAAACTCTCTCTGTATAAAACGTTTTATCGGATCGAATTCAAGTCGACATCAGTTACTCAAATGTAACATAGATCTTGAATTCATAATTAATCGCCATTATTTTCCCTTCTTGCTGATGGAATAGACATTAATTGATGAAATCTCTCAATTAATTAGTTATTTGATCACGATTTCCTTCATTTTCAAAATGAATACATTGATAAGCTAGAGTGACTGATGAATGTTGATAATTAATTGAATGAGAATGTGCAGTAGGCCCTACGCTCAAAATAGACATCGTAACATACATACTCACTTAGATGCAACTTATCTATAGAATTTCATTGAATACATGTACACTCGAAAATTTTTGAATTCTAAGATTTTCACGATATAGATAGATACTTACTCGTCATAAGGATTGAAAAATAAGTGATAAGTCACATAGAAGTTGGACTACTATCGAAGAGTCGGATTTTATTTCATTATATGTCAAAAGATGTTCTTAATAAGCGGAATTTCAGCTAGCAGATTCTCATGCACTTAGAATTTTATTCTGAACTAAGAGTTGACCAAATGCTATTAAAGCTCTTGATCTTTCTGGTTTGTCAATATGTATTTCTCGACCTGATGTGCAATTGATGAGGGAAGACAATAATTCGGTACTTAACCGCAGGCTAAGGTTTCCTAAGGATTTATGTGATGTTCTTAAACGCTGGTTTACATTAAAATCGTTGAAGTTCAACGCAAATGCTTTACTTCGGCGCTCGGCGCTAGCTTTTAGTGTAATGATAATCGCTGACGATGTTTCTGAGCTGATAGATAACGCAGGATTATGCATTATTTCTAAACTGCTGTGTGAATGCGGCCTTCCATCACATCATTGACAATTTGATCTTGGCGTTCTTTATTTCCCACTACATTTCTGCGGGTGTCAAGATAAAAGCCTTGTCAGACCTACTTTACATCACAGCCCATATATGTCATGAATTGCTGTGAAACCAAATCATTTTTATTAAGTCATGATTTTCGGAAAGGAAGAGAACACACAATTAAACACACTAAAGGTGTGAGATTAATCCTATGCTTAGTAGGAGCTAACAATTGCTTAAGAGCAAAACTGGCGTCACACATCGCTGACAAAATTGAAGAAGTGCAGTGTGTCTCATCCAATGAGGACATGAATAGTCTCATAGGCCAATGGTTTTTCGAGAAAAATTTCAAGTTTCGCATTCAAATTTTTTTGCAAAACTTTTTGCGATGTACGGTATTAAGCTCTTGATGTTAGGTAGCGCTAGCTTCTTTGGCTTCGGCGGGCTTGACGGACATCTCACACGCCCGCATCGCCTCTCATCGCCTCTCATCGCCGTCAACCATCAGTTACGATCACTACGTTCGCTCAAAGTCCGTTGTCTAAATTTATGACAGTGTATACAAAAGCAAGTAAAGTGAACTATAATTTTGTAATTTTCATAAAATTTCACATATCAAATACAAGACGCGATATGAAATGAATTTTGAGAAAAATATTTTGTTCATCGAGTGGGATAGAGCCGCCTAAGTTGACATTGTGTCTTCATCAGTCAAAATCAATGGGGGAAATAAAGAAGCTTCACTTGTGATCGCATTGCAAAGCTCCGGAATGATAATAGAGGGTGATCTGCCGATGATCGCTAATGATATGTAGTGAATGATTTAGTGCTATTAATGCCTGACAGAATGTGCTCTCCTCCGTTAAGTAATAAGTAAATAAAAAAAGATGGCTATAACCTAAAACCATGTTGATTGATTCACATTTGTGCACAATATTTTTCGCAAGATTCATTAATTTCTTGAAAATTTCAAAAATTCACGAAGTTCCAGAAAATCTTAAAATTTCGCAAAAATCCTGAAAATCTTGAAATTTTGCAAATTTCGTCGCGATTTCTCATTCGCGAAAAACCATTGGTTTAGATAGTGTCACTATTTGTACGAAGGAAGTAGCCAATCACTACATCAGCATTTACGCATCCTGTCTCCCGCTAAGGCCAAGTACGTGAATGATCAAATATGTGGATGATTGTTTGTGTGCTTATCGCTTGGCATTCGAGTGGACAAGGCCATGGAAGATGTTGATATCTTAAGATCAGAACTCAATAACGTTTCTCATTGGTCTGAAAAAAACAGTCCTATGTTCAGCCAAAGTGAACGTGTGGTATAACTACATAGCCATCGTGGATGTTTCAGAAATATTTGTGATGTCCAGTCTGTCTTCCCGTCCATCAAGTTCCAGCGATTTTTGAAGTTTCTCGGCATTATGCTTGATTTGTATATACGTTCGGTTGGTTTCGTATACCAATAAATTTAAAGAGAAACCTTTTAAAAGTTGACGAAGAATAGGAGAAAATTTAGCGTGTGAACATTTTCTGATGGACAACAATTCGATTGATTAACTTATAAAATCTAATATTCCCTTCTGAATGAATTAAAATAATCATCACCCTTAGCTTCTATTCCGCTAGTTGCAATTTATCGCATCAATTATGGTCCCATGGACTGAATAAAAGCCTTGCAATGAAATCTCTTCGGTTAACATTTTTAAAGCTAATTTATTCAATACCGGGTATTTCTTTGTTTTCGCAATACCATGATTTACTAACAGAGCTTCATGAAAAATATGTACAGCACGCTTATTATACAAAAGCATAAATTTTAGAAATTGATCGGCATTACGATCGCTATGTGGTTAAAAGATGCACCCGGAAGTGCGAAGTGGGACCCAGAGTGGCAACAATCTAAAACAATCCACCCAGTAACATACTAACAACAAACCTGCATCACCCTTGGAGGCCCTAATATGTTACAATGGATGTAGGCACTCTGGGACACTTCATTAAGCCGACAAGGGACACAGCTACTTTTATGGATATGTCCCTTTTAAACTCCATAAATCTTATTCGTTGGCATCTGTGTCATCTTGACTTTCAACAACAGCAACCATGTCAGCAGTCCTCCACATTATCAGATGCTTATTAGCGCTGACTCTGGCATCTCAGGGACACATTGCCAGCTACAGGGGTTTCTCCCCCATTCATAAGTGCTAGATTGTAGGGGCCAGGAACTCAACAAGAGCCAACCCTGACACCATCTAACCAGATCAAACTGTCACTACCCCAGACACAGTCATCAAGCTCGTGTTCTGGGACTGGTGCTCGCTCTAGTGCTCCTAGAAGGAATCCCGTTCTGCTGTCTTTGCCCGATGTAAGCGGACCTGTTCTCTACGGTCACCAGATCTATTCCCTGGAGTCACTAGACCCTCTCCTGGATGAAGAGCTACCTCAGGTAGATGAGGTTAACATCAAAACGACAGCATTTAATTCAATATTTAATGCGATTGATTAGAAACCACTAATGTTTGCGTGCGTACTAATTGCGTGTCTGTTTTACCTGCAGATAGCTTTTTAACCGATTTTTCTTGCGTGTCTTGCCATTATGTAGCAGATAATTTACAATCCTCACCTCAGCTGACAGCTCAATCAGGCATGTCTGACATGAAACGTGTAGGGTCAGTGTAGACTGGGACCATCTAAACAGGAAGTGCCTCCTCAAAAGTAAGAAATGTTGATGGCAAGTAGAGTATCTTCAAGTTAGTTGAGTGGAGGAGGCATATAGAGTGTCAACGAACGTTCTCACATTTATGGTTCTGTTGCATCGGTGAAGAGATCATTAAAGATTTGGTTAGTTGCATCACATTTAGGCTACAGCTATCGAATGCTTTCAATTTTCAAGAAACAAAAAGAATTTGAACATTTTAAAATATAGACGTTTTCAAATAATGTCTTTATCCACAGCGACTAATTGCATCAAATTGGATTACGAAAATTAATGCATTTAAGTTGATAATTGAAACTCACAAATCAAGAGACGATGGGAAATAATTGAACTGTTGTTGTTGTTTTAAAATACCTATTTGAACGTTGTTCCACAACTGCTGGGTTGTTGGAATTAATTGAAGGTGTTATTACATAAAACGCTTGAAAGCAGCATCTGATCGGGTTGTGAATAGTCAGTGGACAGAAGGAGCCGCAATCCATCGATTTATAGTTAACTATAGGGCATTTTAACGAGATACGTATGCTACAAACGACTTCATGAATGTCAAGAATAAATGTATAAAAGCTTTAGCCACCCCATTTTCCTTTGAGTCAGGGCAAGTGACGCTGTCCTCCATGTGCTTCCTGCTTCGAAATCGCCTGACTGATTACTCAATAACAGAAGTTTCGCTTTAATTCTGTCGAAAATTATGAACAGTAAATTTTGGAGAATCGTAACTTTGTTCCAAGCTTTACCCTCCTCACATTTTGCCTCAAAATCTTAGCGTTGAGAATCGAAGCACTTCCCTTTACTCATTGCTCGTGAGTCATGCCTCAAAGATGCAGTAGTAACAAGTACATTTTTAAGAGGAAGAGAAACTATTGAAAACTTAGCCTGATCAAGAAGCATTGGTTTTATAAAGGAATATATGTACTATTTCCTGATAAAAGCGGATTCACAAGCGAAATAAATAAGAGCTGCTAATAGCATATGTTGTGCAATGATGGAAAAATAACAATTCATGATTCTAGTCTGAACAAGATCAATCGAACATCTGTGAGCCAGGCTGGTTCAAAGTTCAGATGATCCAATTTGTCGTGTTCCCAAGGATTTTGTGGTCTATATAGCGATATAATAGATCTCCATATCCAATGAATGGAGATAATCGAAGCCAAGTTGAGCAAAATGATGCGGCAGTGGCTTGGTGTTCCGCGGATGTTTACAAGTTCTGTCTTACATGGCAGTAGGAACAGATTGCGACAGCCAGTGACATCTATTGTGGAAGAATATCATGTTCAGTAAGATGCGACTGCAGTCTATGTTGACTTCTTCTCACGCGAAGGCTATCTGCTCAGTTGAAGGTGAGATGAAAGAAGGATGTGGAGGATCCATCAACTCCATGGCAATGTACGAATGGACGGAGGGGAACAGTCCATGGGAGAGGTCATGGGAGCTGTCCAAATAAACTGTAAAGGTATTGACATGGAACAATGAGATAAATTTTGGTCAAAAAAGCGAAGGTGACAAAAAAAGAAGTTACGAGAGAATGAGGTGCGAACCTCGGAAGAAGAGAAGAGACTTGCCCTGTCAACGCAGCAGGGGCAGCAGGGAAGATGACTCAACTGGGAAGTTGAAGATCGGAAGATCTCATGGAACGATCGGTGGAAAATGGGCTATTGGCAGTTGATGCGGAAGCTTCAATGGACCTATGCTGCATTTCCTACCCCTGCTAATTTCACCCTTTCGGGATCCGGACCGACCCTCAGTGTCCTTTGTGTGGTATGTATGAAAATCGTTATCATATTTTCTCTGCCTGTCATGTGGCTCTGCAGAGGATGATACAGGCATAGTTTGATCTTGTAAGCGATTGTTGAAACAGTCTCGGATGCAGTGATACAGCGAAAGTTGAGAATAATAATAAAAAGCTTTATTCCAATATGACAAGCTCATGACGGATTACAATTGATGAAGAAAAACATTTATGCAAGTTATTTAGCAAGTCAGTCAGATTAATGGAGTGGTAGACTGAAGACGGAAATGTCAAATGGTAAAGTCAGCGTGAAGTATTCGGTTGAAAAAGTTACTTCCGATATTCTTGTTGCTCACTGCTCTTTGCAATGAATGCGGTCTTCTTCATAGATTCCGGTTGTGGTTTATCTTAGGGGGAAGGAAATTGTATAGTGGATGAGTTTCGTTGGTAGTGACCTTCTTGAACAAGCGGTTTTCAGTTTTTGCAATAGTGTCTTGAATGTTGATCGCCTTGCAGCACTTGAATTTGATACTTCTATTTACGTAACTCGTAAGGCGTCTCTTGTCATTTTGGTTTGCGAAGCCCCACCAACTTGGTATCGCGTAAAGGAGACGATTGAGGACAAGAGCGTGGTAAACTTGGTGGACAGACTGAGGCTTCGCACCGCGGTTCATAATGATTTTGATGGCGCACAGACTTCGGTTGCATTTCTTGATTTGACTGTTGATATGAGTGTCCATTTTTAGGCGATCGGTGATTGTGACTCCTAAAATTGTTAGTTCTTGATATCGCTTTATCTGAGGTAATGGTTTAGGTTCTTGTTGAACTCTCGACTTTTTGAAGATAATTTCTTTAGACTTTAATACATTGATTTTCAGGTTACTTTCTTCTGCCCAGTTACGTACTGAGGACAATTCAATCTCTGTGGAGTTGAAGTTATTCGGCGGGATGATAAGGTAGGTATCGTCAGCGTATTTTATAATGATGTTCACATCTTTGGGGACCTTCTTGATGGGCATTAGATCTGAAACTGCGACGGTCTCCTTGTGCGTCTTGACCTGTTCCGTGGAAGTGGGAAGTTCGAGTAGATAGACAGATGCAAGATGAATTATCCCTATCTGACCAATGGCCTGCAATCTAGTGCTGATCAACGCGATAGGGAAGAGAATGAGTATGGGCGAACTAACTGTTCCCTGGGGAGAGAACGTTGAGGATGCCCATGACAAATATCAAATATGAAGAGCTTGTAGAAGGTATTCAGAAGCAAGGGTAGAAATGTGAGCTTGAGCCCTTGGCCCCTTTGTAAAGGGATGCTGCGTTTGATGCTGAATCGGTGAGGAAATTTCCTGTCACGACCAGTATTAAAAGAGTGAAGACCACCATCAATAAGTTGAGTGCAAAGGCGGAAGAATGTTGTAGCTTTGTGTTAAGGACCTTGGTGCAACCAGGTGTCGCGCACAAAGACAGTGGAAAATGGATTTTATTGTGGAACGTGGAAAGTTCATCGTCTTTGGTTGCGGATCCATCATCTTCAAAGATGCTCAGCTTAATGGGTCGAAACATGATTCTCTTCAGTTGATGCTGTTAATTCAATTCATTTATATATTCGTAAATCGAAATTAGCATGCGATAGTGCGCCTACGCTACTGCTGTCTTGTCCGGCATACCTAATATGGGTGGCAATCTGTATATCTCAAATATGGAGGCATCACGACGACCAAATGATTCAGAAACAGGCGCACTGCACATTAATCAATAGTTAAATGGAAGTGGTATCACAATTAAGCAAAAAACGAGAAATCACTTAAACGCTCTCATGGTCGTTGTAGTCCGGCAGCCACAGCGAGTTTCTACAGGGAACGATTCCAAAAATCAGACTTTCACAGAATGATGTACATCCCTTGCCTACTGCGAATCTGCGCGTCTGCCCAGTTCAATCTGGTAATCTTCTGGTAAGACACGATAAAAACCACATACTAATCCAATTGGACGCAGATTGCAGTATTTAGCAAAAATGAAATTTTCCATGTTTTCAATTATTAAGCAAAAAATACTGAGTCTAGAGCCATTTTTGACATAGAATGTCTTCAGGTCATTTCCTATTATGCTCATGTGCTGCTATCATGTTTTTGATAGGCAATGTATGTGAGAATGTATTCCAATGTGAACTTAATTGCTCAAAAATGTTTGTGTTTGACGACACTAGAAGGCTTGCCAGATATGGATTTGTTTAGCTTCATAAACAGGGGTGCATGAACATGATAAGAAATGACCTGAAGACATTCCATGTCAAAAATAATGAGCCTGGACTTAGTGCTCTTCGCTTAATCAGAGAAAACAAAAAAAATCATTTTTACCAGAAACTTTAATCTGCGGCCCATTGGATTAACATGTGCTTTTATTTGATCGTGTCAGACAAGAAGATGAACCAGGTGGAACTCAACAGACGCGCAGATTCATAGTAGGCATAGGATGTATAACATTCTGTGAAAGTCTCATTTTCGGCCTCGTTCACTGCTGAAACTGTCTGTACTTACCAGACTACTGCCAATTATCAGAAGTAACTATCCATAAGTTAGCAAGTATCTTCAACTTGTCCCTATATTATTGTCATTTGTTAATCGGTGTAGTTATTTCTGTTAATGAATAATCTATGATTAGCATAATTCTTAGATCAACGACAATGTGTGTCAGGTCCTTGGAGAGGATGTAAACAACACTTTTAACGTCATACTATGTTACACTTCTAACGCCTACTTGATATATTTATGTGGAAATTCAACCACGGTCACACAATAATGTTAATCAAGCCGTTTAACTCCAATCTCTGTCCTCTTTTACCCTTCAACAATATAGATTAATAAATTGAAAGCTATTGCAATAAACATGTCTCTCTTGTTAATATGAATTACTACCAAATATGAAGTTAAGTAACTGCATAATCTTGATAATTGCAGGTTTAAGAAATCGATGGCTATTTTTAAAATCCTTGAGTGAGAAAGCAATTTTAGTGAATAAAATGAAGCATCCCTGCGCATTATTTTCGATAAGTTCATTTTCTCCGTCGAAGTTTCCCTTCAATTTGAGATTTTTTATAGCATGCACACAGTTGCGATCACATCGAACAACAGGAAGTGACTTCTATGTTGGTGAATCTGTGTCGATTCAACATGGATGATAATCGTATTATCAATATGTTTTGATATTCTCTGCATTTGAACTCCGTCTGCCGTTCGTTCAATGGATTTTCGCTGTAATTGATAATGTCCCGCAAAACGACATGGCATCTCGAATATAGAATTGCATGCCTACTCATGGTGTGATTTGTTGTTGTTGCTAGAAAGTTCAGCAATAGAAATTTCAGCATCAAGCAATTTTCGGCTGTTCAATAATGGATAGAACTATTAGATTTGTAAAAGAAATACGGAAGAAAGTGCATGTTTCATTGCTGATTGATCGAGAATTTTATTGGAACGAAATTAACCGAATAAGATGCATTGATTTGTGAACATCATGTGGAATTCTGAAAGGAGTTTAAATCATTTGATTCTGTACAAAAAAGATGAACGTACAATCAAAACTATTTTATCTCGTGACAATACTTGAATTTAAATCGATATGAATTATAAGTTCTTACACACACTCTTTAATGTGATGTTGAATTCTGTTTTCCTCTGTCATGCATTGTCACAATTTTTGATTTATTCAAAAAGAAAGTTTTGAAGTTTAGGGGCACTTGTAGAAGTTGTAGGTAGACTAATAGCAATTAATGTCCAAAACTAATGCGGTAAGCAAGAATTTCAAACTCAGACAAGATATCAAGGCGATGATCTTCAAAAATCAATAGCATGCTTATATGTGACATTGAAAGATAATGTAGTTTATGTATGGATAATGAAAGAAATATGCATGATAATGTAGTCAATATCTGAAGTGATGGATAAAGGCATCTAAGATTAGGAATAAAACACACATGTATGATTATCAAGTGATTGTGCTATGAGTATCGGGGAAATCTTGAAAAAAATCAAAAATTCCCACATTCAATAATTTTTTTCGTTGCAAGCTTTCTGCAAGGATTTTTGTGCAAACTGCAACGTCAGCCTAGTGAGTTAAGATTGTATCTCATCAGAGAAAACTGGTAGCAATGACATAGAGTTCAATAGGGACAGAGTCTACTTAAGTTAGGCTGTTGAAGCTAACTAGAATATGAATATGATAAAATATCAAATCCCCATACGTTCTCATATATGTATACAGACCATTTCGGACTGTTAAAGCGGTTTCAAACGGACCACATAGTAACACGGACCGTGTTCCTTGTATGGTATTTCCCCGGGGCTATGGACATTGACCCTTTTGAACATTCAATGCGGACCGTTTTGCTTAACAGTGTAGAGCGTAGACCAAGTCTTCCTAACTCTTCAATTTATATTGCTGTTAGTTCATTCTATATTATTGTTAGTTATTATCAATAATCACATTTTACTCGTCTATTATTGATTTTTCTACATTGTTCTCCTTATTGTAATGATCGATGGACACGCCTTCATGTTGTGTTGTCATGATAGGTCAAATTGATGATGTGCAAAATCGAGGAGTATTTTGCAACGCTTCTCCGATCAGTCTTATATAATGCGCAACTTGTAAAGTGAACTCAGTTATAAATACATGAATGCACTTAATTGCACTGCCTGAGGTGTGCATACATAGGTCCGCAAATATGTCCTGTACCTAATTTCATATGCAGGAATCGAAGACATTGAACTTCACCTATTAGCATGCAACTTCTACGAGTTACAGTCGCAACTGTAGGATACAGACGTATTGTGATGCACTTATCATATTCGTATTTAACCTTCTTATGAATACATGAACACTTCAGACTTCGGATTTTAAGCTATCACATTTTTATACCTGATATTTTTTTCTCTACTGTCACATAACGAGCAGACATTCATGTGGTGCGACATTGCTGAAACATTGTAGAAAACATAGTGGACTAAGATATACTTGCTTGGTTGCGATAGCGGAATCCAGCAATGCTAATGAGACGGCACTATCAGCTGACAGTTTATTATTCCTGTCACTCTGCCATCTATGATTATCAGTCACATGACGAATAAGCCAGTAAGCCGATGAATAAACCAGTATTAAAAAATGTAGAGTAATCTGTTGAGCAGTTCTTCAACTTTTTCAGCCACTCTATTTATTTTAAGCTAGTTTCAGCCATTCCGAGCCGTACTAACGAATCCTTGTAGGGCAAAGCGGCTGCAAAGAATTTTGTGCTAAATTTGTTCAAGTTTGAGGACACCTTTCTATTGTTCACTATTTATCCTGTAGTTCAACGATAATACATACAAAGTTCAAGTGACAGTGTGGGAACATTTCTCCCCACTCCTATTATTTTGAAACTAACTATCGGACGGATCTACATTAACTACAAAACTTGTGCACAAACATGTGAATTCTTATAATGTGAAGGAATCGAAACAGAAGTTGCATTTTAAATGAATGCAATCCGCATGTAATGTTGGACTAGTTTGTTATTCAACAAATGCTTCAAATATCTCTTTCTGTCTACTTAATAGGTCCAAGTTCCTGCATATGGCATCGCTTGGTTTTAGATTGCTATGCCAATAAACGGACACGCTTAAACAATCTAGCTCCGTGTGGCTGGGTCAACTGTGAACCGCCACTGACTCGGTTTCTATCAGAAACACTTGGATTGCGTTTTCAGAACTCTCGAAGCATCACTTTTATCTGTATATTGTTTTGCAGTTTTCCAAAGTCTACATTTTTCTTATCGAAGCCATCTCGTACGAATGACTTGTCTTCCA
Organism: Prostheceraeus crozeri; assembly: GCA_907163375.1. Lineage (NCBI taxonomy): Eukaryota > Metazoa > Platyhelminthes > Polycladida > Euryleptidae > Prostheceraeus > Prostheceraeus crozeri. The sequence continues at coordinate 219,406 of CAJQUW010000714.1, read as the reverse complement.
ATGGGTCGATCATCAGATTGCCTTGAGGTCTAAGAATCAATTTCAAAAGAGATAAAACAATAAAACAAATGCTTTTGATTTTTAGGTGCTGTGTCGTTTTATTTTATTCCAGCATTTTTCATCGTTTATTTTCAATTGAGCAGGCTATTAAATGAAACGACAACCTCAAAAGCTGTCCTGATTTGTGAAAGAGCGCCTGCAATGTAGATGATGACATGTAATCCGCAATCTCACAATGTTGCATATCAAACTACTTGTAAGCTATTTTGTCGGTATCGATTTCATTCCATGGCAGTATTATAAATATTAACATTGACCTCTCTGGTAGGCTATTCATACAGTGGTATATTTATCTTAATCCGCATTCACTGTGAATAAAGCAACAAGCTTATCAATAATTCTAAGTCTATTTTGCACCTATTCATCTACGCATACCAGGGATTGTCAAAAATTGATTGAAATTTAATTGCGCTTTTCAGTTAATTAATTGAAATTCATGAGCAATCAGTCAATTGTAACTGAGATTTCTGAGCAATTGATTGATTTAAATTGAAAACAATAGCAATAAAAAATTGTAACTGAAGTCAAAACAAGCAATTGATTGATTTTTTAGTAGTGAACAATCCATCAACAAATGAAAAAGCAATTTTATTTACAAGTATTATGAATAGCATAAAGAAATTTCTTTTCGTTTTCGTTGTTTTGCAAGCATTCTCTGTTGTCCTTTGTTTTACCTCGAAACTTTCGCTTTCGTTGTAACATTATCTTGATTGTAGCAACCATCGGATCATGATCTGACAGCCTATCAACTTTATGAATGACTTTGCATACCGCATTCTTATAGAATCTGTTAATAAATATGTAGTCGAGCAGACTTCGTCCTTTTCCATCATTTCCTTTCCAATAGTAGTTTTTCTTCGATTTAACCGATTTGAAGGTATTTTTCATGATCACAGTTCCGTTTGTGAGTAGAAGAAAAAAATTTGAAGGGTGTTGAATGACAATACTCCCTGACTTGCTTCCTACCCTCTGAAATTCTTCCTCTGTGTGCGCCAGATTTGATAACCGGATTCGATCGGATTCATTCTAAGGCAGATTCAAATGACCGCTCACGGTTCTGGTCGAAAATAAAAAATGCGCTTTTTTAAACTTGAAATAGTATACACTTTTCATATTATTGATATATCCCACATTATAAACTACACGTATATATGACCACTTAGCCTTAACTGTGCGATTGCGCTGTATTAATTACAATAAATTTGACATAATAGATGCGACTCCAAATTTTGCTAAAACGTTTTAAAATTCATCCAAATACACTCTTCAATTGATGAGTAACTTAATAAATTTTCGTATTAAACACGAGTGAGCTCTGTTCCATCGATCGAATCCTCTGTAAGCAGCTGCAGTTAAGAAGCATTAGGGGTTGAGATCTATTCAATGTTGGGAACATCTACACTATGTAGAGAGGAAAGGAGTGAGAGGTTTCCAGCTCGAAATTGTTAAGAGGTTGAAAACAGCCGCACGTGTAAGAGCGGACGAAACCAAGCAGATTTTATCAAAATATTTACTTCGACGTATTTTTAAATTTAATGCATGAATTTACTATCATGGTAATACACATGTATCCCAAATATTCTATCATTCATCATGCCTAATTGTTCAGACTCTTCCATGTGTACTGTCTATCAAACTCATCATATTGTGAGACAAGTACAGAAACAAGGGAAAGTAACGTGCGCGTGTTGACTTCATTTGGCGAGAATGATCGTTTCCTGAATGAAGCTTGCCATTGTTGCTTCGGGTTAAAGGAGTGTGGCGAACGATAATATGCACTCCTGTATCATCTTTGAATACTGGGAACAGACACTGCATGAAGGAATGTTTAATAATCATCGACAGTGGCAAATCCATGAGAAATTTCGAAATCAAATAGAAAATGGCGTATAATTTACGGATATAAGGAAATAGACTGCCAACAAAAACGAAATAATGGCTTATCGTTCTTGTGTCACAAGTAGTAAATTTGTTTATGCTCACCACAGTTGACATTTGAAAGTATTTATTTCGTCGTGAAACTATCATTCAGGAGCTTTTAACGACACGCGCGCAAGGTTATGAATAAGTAATTGCTGCTCTAGAGGTTGTGCCTGACATTGCAACGGCTATAGTCTCGACGGATTATTAATTCTATTTTCAAGTTCTTGCACTGAAAGTACTTCTGAGAATTTAAAAATGTTCCAAACTTGTTAATGGATTGGTGTAAGACTTTTTTTGAATGAATGAATTAAGACTTCTATTATCTATAAAATAATCAGCTAATCAAGTCATAATTCTGCGTGTCTACCTTGTATCCCATTAGCATAGTGTCATATAATTAATTTCATAGCAGTGCATATTTGACAGAATCTGTGATAGAAACATGATAATTAATCAATCCGGAAAAGAAATGCTAATTACACTTCCAGGCTGAGAAAATCCAATTTAATCAAGTACAATATATTACATGACCATTGGTCCATTTTTCTTTCGAAGTGCCAAGAATCAGATTACAAAGCATTCTGAATAGCCCGGTTCCAGCGCTGGTGACCGGTCAGGATGGGTTAAAATACCCTGTGTCTTACCAGTCGCTCTCTTACTTGACATAGTTAAGTATTGCTATTTGTTGGACAAGCTGTCAAATCAAAACTTTTGAAATGCAACCATCATTGATCATTCCAATTATGTACATGTCAGATCTAATAGACATATTCAATAGAAATTCAAAAGACAATTTTATTCAAACCCACTATATTCAATTACCACACTTATTGTCAATGATTTCAATTGGTGATCCGGATCAGTTTCGTTGAGACCGGCCGTCCTGACCGGTCCAGTTTTTACCAGTCCACCGGCCGGCTGGTTATTAAGACTCTGACCAATGGCCCGATCTTTGCTTCAAATCTACGACCGGTTCAAACCCTGTTTTACATAACAATTTTGAGTCAAACAAAATCTCGATACTGAAATATAATATATCTTAAAAAATAAATGAATCAGACAATATCTAATTAATTTCTTCCAATTAGAAAAATTTTCAGACACAATTTAGTTACGCCAACAAACTTACGGCAAATGCTAATGCAAAGAAAACATTGACTTCCTTTATGTGAAAGTCACTGCATATATACTAATGAATAAAATCAGCTCTTTTCATGAATACTAACTGGGTTTGGAGTATACCGTGTAAAACAAACATGGTATTTTATATATCCCTAAACATTTCAAATATAAAAACTAATGAAAACACGAATGCTGAATCTGTTTTACACTACTACAAGCGACCTTATCGCGTTATCTGTATAGTGCCAAGTTGGTTTATAATGAAAAAAAGTCGAATATGCATGCATCATTCATTGTACATGACAATTGCGTGTAATTTGCGATCGGCATCGATACATATATGCTGAGTAATGTGTATCATGAATCCGCTTGGTGCAGAAAATGCAATTTTCCAATGTCTTCGGATACAACCTTCCCAAACAATAATCACACGCGATTTTAAATAATTTTCGGAAATTCCACCAGGTTGTATTGAAGTCTTCAGTAAATATAAAAGTAAACGACTATTCGAAAATTAGAAATCGTAAAAATATCTTATCGGCTATTACATTTCTAAAGAGAGAAATTTATAAAAAAGTGGTGCTCACATGATGCATCCCAGGAATGAATGAGAGAAGTCTTCGAGATATGCTCTTACATGGCATATGAGACCTGCCATTTCGCAGTAAGCGAAAATGGTCAATTTTAATGTTCTGATCACATACCTGCACTTGTGAGTCAACCTTCAAATTCCTAATGAAATGTACATATTGCCATGTTAAATTGCGGTTCCATTAATATCTACAATCTTAATAATTTCAGCATGAATTGCGCAATCCAAATTTACGAAAATGGACGGCCCACGAATGGGACCGCCGCTATAAATTGGATGTTTCATTGAACTCACCGGGTTTAGAGCGAGACTTCCTGATGACATATAAGTTACAAGAAAGATCGTAATAGATGGAAAATTTATGAGAAATTTATCGAGAATTCATGGAATAAGAGCTTTAAAAATCAACGAAATAAAGAAACTTGACACCAAGTAAATATATAGCCATCATCTAGTATTATATAGCAGACGTCCTTGAAAAAATACTTAATCGTCACCTGATTAAGTTTGAAAGGCGAATGAATTTGATTTTTTGTGAAGCTTGATTATCTTGGGCATCCAAATAGAAATTAAATCAATCAGTTGCTTGAATATATTATAAGATTCTTCCTTAACCCACCTGAAGTGGTTCAGTGGACCTCTTTTACAAATTCTCAGGTTGCTTGCTTAAATCGATATCAAGGCATTTGGAAATTTGATTTGACGAAGCAGAATTACTATGCTTATGTACATCCGATCGATATATTTAATCTTTTCAGCCCTTTTAGCAAACAAATTCGAAAACATGGTACTTTTATGCGTAAACGACATTTGGCACAAAATCAGTTTTATATGGAAGCAGTTTCTCGATGTTTACTGCCACAATGCAACCTCAAATTGCTAGTTTTTATTGCAATGAATTTATTTCGTGTATCAGAACCCCTACATTTGGTCACATTTTTAATTTCAACCGCCCTTATCGGAAATAGGCGCACAGGAGCAATAAATGTTGATTTGCTATATCCTCAGAACAGCTATGGAGATCTCGAATTCATTGATTGCTGCCGTGAAAACTTTTATAGCAGTCTATTTTGGTGTCGAAGTATGAATATAGTGACAACCTTCATATAAGGCCGCCTGCCACGCGCTATCATTTGCGAAGTCAAAATATTTGTTGCAAAAAACATGGGAAAATGTTCGACTACAAAACTTAATTTCTTAGCGTTTTTGAGCATTCACTTGTAGATGATGGATGACATTGATAGTCAGTTGATTTCTTTAAGTGAGCTCACTTTCATATGTAGTAACGCATATGAGATGTGCAGTCTTTACTTCAAATCCTGTGGGTCACTATGTTGATAACGCCAGTTTGGAGAGGCTATGCTTTTGAATAAACTTTGATGCAAGTGTCTATTCCTTTATCAAGGTTCAGCCTTGTCTAAAGACTATTTTCTATTTTTATGCTTGTCATGATAATAATTGTCTGATACCGAAAGAGTAATAAGCATCATAACAAAGTACTTTGATCATAACTTAAAGACAATGGGTTCTCAATTCTGATAGAAAGCAAGACTTGAATTATTGAAGGTGATATGACTAAATCATAGCTAAGAAAGCTAAATCCACAATTATCAATAAGTTAAATAAATTAAACCAAAAGTAAGCTGATTCTAAAAATAATTCAATTTCACTCAACAATTTTTATTGACCCTAGAATGCATTCCATTTGTCAATAATTTAGACAAGCATAAACCTAACAGATCCTTGTAGCAATTAACCATCAGGTATATTTGATAAGTCAACAGACTCGAAGTTTAAGCCAAGAAGTAGAATAAGTTTTCAATTTTTCGCATGAAGACATAAATCATAAAGATATTTATGAAATTTGCTTGATAATCTACTTGATTTCCCTTTAAGTTGGATGTATAGGATTCTTATCGGAAAAGATCATGCTATTTGGTGTCTCAATAGCTCCATACCATAAATATTAAAATCTCAAGTATCGAATAGATAGTCTGTAAACACAGGTATAATTTGGCAGAAATCAACTATTCTTTGAATTTATCGGAGAAATTTTTAACTTTATGGAAACATAATCCCTGCTAAAAACTGAATCTTTTGATATAAGAATTTTTACTTCATGATAGCACATTTTTGAGTTGATACTCTTCCTACTATATCCCTACTCTATGGTAATGGCTGCTAATTTCGGACCACTTAACACACTGGACTTGTTCATTAGCACAGTCAAAAAATTATTTTAAAGCAAGCAGTGGAAGATTTGCATCAGTGAACTAAAAAATGAAAGACTAGTGGAATATATATTACAAATATGCGAATTTCAGTCTGAGAAGAATAGCAGCCATCTCTTTTCAACACAGACTTTAAAGAATGAGTTGTAAAGCATAAAAATGAAATCATAATAATATTAAAAAACTACACAATTGTGAAGGCATGTAAAAACTAAACTATGAAAACTAATAAGGGTTGGAATCACATTCGCTTCAAGGGGTGGGATGCGTTGAGATTCCTCCTTTCATTCAAATTTCAAAAGCAAAACAAGATGTATTTTCTTTGTTTCCGTTAGCTATGTAGAGAGCAATCTACAAATGTTTATTTCAATGGTGGCTTAGTTTTTATCCTATTCGGCATCAGTTGCATGAACTTTAATCATATGAAAGTTCTATTCACATCATCCCATTATTTGAATTTTCATTTGGCACTGAATAACACTTTTCAGTAATATGCAACCTCGACTTTGATCTTATGAAGTCGAGGTCGCAGCCAGATTAAAGCATTCGTTGAGGTCGGGGTCGAACTCTATTCACTCAGAGATTCCCAACCTGTAACAAGCAGTCGCGCACCACTTGGTTTCAGGGAATTCTATCTCGAACATAAGATTTTCACACGTAAATCGTATATTCGAACTGGAAACAAAGAAAAGAAGCCAGTCTAGTGAAGGAGCAGAATCTTTTTTTGTCACCAAATGGTCAATGCGAGGGATACCAGTGCTGACATACAGCGCATCGGAAGTCATGGTTGATAGCAGCAAGACAGTTTCCATTTTTCAACTTGACAGTCGTAAAAGCTGAAAGTACGAAGGAAATCATAGTAAATGAGAAATCGTGTGCCTGGTTATCGCCTGCCTGGATGAGTTCTATGAATTCCCCTTGTTCTCAGGCCCCGCCAACATGTCCGATGGGCCAACGAAGAATGCATAGGGTATGCAGGGATCACATGTCACGTTCGGAAGGTATTGCTTCAAGTTAGTCTTGAGACTTAGCAAAAGATGAATTGCAGTTTCTATGGCAAATTCTTCATAGCTCTCAAAAGTACTCGTAGTTTGAAGCTAGCTAGAACATTCTATAACGCTTTCTTTCAAGAGACATCATTTCACACGTCACCTTGTACAAGGGGTGCAGGGAGACTGAACGCTGCTACTATTGTGCCTGATATGAATACCTTGGTTGAGGATGGTAAGAAGGTCCTTCATGAGCACTTCTCAGTCGGGTAAAGCTACAATGCAAAGTTCATAAATACAAGCGAATCACAAGATGCAATGAAATAGTCAAATTTTCAAACGCATAGAAAGGAGAGTAGAGTTTTACGCAATTGGTGCTAGTTACGTAGCACAACAAAGTCGGTGGTTATCACAAAAGCAACTTTTGTAGAGAAAGTTGTTTTTGCCTCAATGTCTTTATGTGAAGCTCAATATGTAATAGTCGCAAGCTTGTGTAGGGCAATACATATTTTCTGTAAAGAAAGGAATCAGTTGAAATCGCTCGTAATATGGCAAGATGCCTGCGTACCACACGGAAGACCCTCGCGTCCCTCAGTTTGGGGAGGCAGCCAGTTTTCTACATGCAGGATCAAGCTTGAGAAGTTGAGGCAACTGTAAATCATGTGAGTCTTGTATAACATCTCCCCTTCTCTGCAGAGGTGTAAACAAGAAGGCTATGTGTTCACGGATCTGTCATATAAAGAGTATGATAATGCTTTATTAAAATGGAAGATTATCCTAAATCATAGAAGGGGTTAATTCAGAAACGATTTTCGAAGGAACCCTCATTGCAAAACTAAGATCCTCCACAGAACCCATTGAAACCCATATTGTATATAGGTAGAGGCCTATAGACAGCTATTTTTTCGTGTTTTCATTACAAGAGACTGCATTATGAAACCACACAGTACAGTTGTTCATGTAATGAAATCGAAGTATTTTTGATCATTTTCTTGTATTATTGGAGTTCAATTTAGAGTATTTATATCATCACAGACCCCGACAGTTTGAAGATATGTGGCGACATGAGGGTCAACATTTTCATACAAAGCTATGTATCCAATTTTTGGCAGTACTCCTACATTTACGTCTGCTTATATATTTTATTCATCCTCATCTCTAACTAATTTGCAAACTATCAATAAGATTCTAAGAAGTTCACCTACATTGGCAGAAAGCATTTTATTCCAATGATTAATTCCAACGATGCGTTTTGATAGATCTTCTCAAGATGTGCGATCAAGTGAGAACGACTGAAACATGAAGCGGCAACTTATAGATAAGACTTAAAGACTTATGAATTGCGCTTTATCTATTGATCGAAATTTATTCTTCTTCACCTTAACTCCAGTTGAAACTTTTTGTGCCATCAACTGATGACATGATCCTCGATGAAGAATATTTCTAAACAAACTGCAATAAATGCAACAGATCCTTATTTGATTAGTTCCACCACTTGCTGATTCTAACTGATTCCTTCTCATTGCAGTGCGGGTTACGGGTCCGACAGGAAATTGCTCATACATCCCCTATTTTCAAAGCAAGTCTGATCAAGACTTAAAGCCGCCCGAAGCAATAATGTGTAAGTTTTAATTTTCTTCACTCAAATATTTTTTCCTTTGTCTACATGAAGAAAATTTGAATAATTCATTCATATTCATTCATAACTATAAATACCATTTATCCCTAAAAATGTCATGTTTCGCCACGCTTTGATGTTTCAAACATCTCCAACCTTATTCTTTTATATCTCTTCGACACGATTCTCTATCACACAATGTGTGTGCTAAATTTTTCAATGTGTAGTCACTTAATGGGATTTCATTGTTCACGACATTATGTGGAAAGTGTATTATCAGAATTTTTTTATCCTCCATTCCTTCTTAAATGTTTTTCTAAAAACTATTTTGAAAATTTGTAAAAAGGTGAAAAGCAAGCAGCAAGTTCTTCGTAGCTTCAATTGTAATAAATTAGCATCGTTTTAACTTCTTTTGGCCGATACAACTATATTGATCCATTACTTTATTTGAAAACGTCAAATATCTCCGTAAAATATGAGTTGTGTGCTTTATGTTGACTCAGTAAAGCCTGATATTTTCAAATTGGATCCACACAACATCTCGGAATGACCAGTAATTCTCAGAGATTACATCTGAAATATATCAGCATATTTCGATTAATACATACCTCGCTTAAGTCAACATCCTTTGAATCCTTGTTTATTAAGAGATGATCCCCCAAATTACTCATAAGGAACTGCCTAGAAGTACATGAAATCACTCTTCAACACACTGATCGACTGAATTTTCTAATGATGGCATTCACTTGCCTTTACTCACTCATCTTTGTATTATAACCAACAATTCAAAACTTGTAATCATCAATCTTAACAATTTTTTTAAAGTTTTTCGACGTTTAGTTACAAGTGCCTGCAATGACTTCTAATTGTGATGCTGAGATATCTAACTGTCATGAGAAGTTACTTTGCCGCACAAAAGGAGATTGACTAGATTGATGTACGAAGGGAATACAACTCAAAAATGTGTATATATGTCCATTCGAGGTGTGGGAAGATTCTTTTTTCAAAAGTAACTGTTCCAGTACAGCTGTGGAATGTCTTCGAAAAATTCTATGAATGTTAAATTGAAATACTTAGAGAAAGGCCCTTAGAGATGAGCCCATGTGTACAAGATCGGTCATCATCTATGACGCGGAAGAAGTTGGTCGATCTTCTGAGAAGTGCTGACAGAAGAATGATGAGGTACATGGCAGAGATCAAGTTGAAAGATAAAGTTTCAAGAAAAGAAGTAGCAAGATGTTCCAGTTTATCTGCGTCAAAGACGTCTACGCTGGCTTGGCCACGTGAAAAGGGCCACCGATGACATCATCAGTGAAGTTCACCACTTGTCGGTCGATGGTCGTCGGTCATCTGGAAGACCTGAGAGGACTTGGCAAGCCTGTATCCAAGAAGACCTGGAGTCTCCAGAGGTGTCGGAAGACGTTACTCTAGATTGTTCAAAATGGGAATGGGTCATCGCAACTTCGTCCAGCCCCGAAACCGGGAAAAAGTGACGTAAAACGAGGAAGTAAGTAAGTAAGTAAGAGAAAGAGCCACAATTTTTGATGTGAACTTTTATTGCTATTAATCCAATATTATCATTATATTATGTGCTATACAATTATTATTATAAATTTTTGGTCAATGAAATATATTGCATAAATAGCAATAAAAATTAACATAAAAATTCTGACCCTTTCTCTACGGGTTATGATAGCTGTGGAATGATGATCAACATAGTTAAGCCTCTTCAAGTGAGATTACAGGGATATAGGACGACATGAAGATGCCTAAAGTTCCAGTGAATAGATGCTAGAAATCAAATAATTTCACTGAAAGCTATCATACAAAATGTTGGCAATTTTCAGACATTCGTCATTTTTCTTCAAGATATGTCATTATGACTTTCCACTACCCAAAATCCTACGATTCTTAGGGAAAAGTTGCAATACACGCTGAAACGAAACGGTCCAGCAGATTATTTTTAAAAGAATTACAGCCAAAATGGGACGATACCGAATCCAACCCCGGTATGGATAGGGTTAAGGAAGCCCTATTAATCCCTGGACACGATGGATTTTTCTTGGCAGCTCAAGGCAACTTGCGAGGTTGGGAGTGGCCCAATAGAACCTCTATTTTTTGCCGTCATTGGTTGATCTCACGTCTTTGGGTCGAATTGATCGTTTAGATGAATATTTCGTTTAAATTGATTTTATGAAAACTCCAGTTAGAATGGATTAAAATACTAACAATATCTATTTCATAACAAAGGTCTGCCGTAGTGCATTTAATATCTATTTCAATTCACAGCAATGATAAGGATAAACAAAAATATTTAATTGGATGTGAGATGACCATTCAACATTTAGCAAGCAATGATGATCCTTGCAGCATGAGCATGCACAGGCTTTTCTCTATATCAACGCAAATGTACATTCCTAGATAGATCGGGGATCCATTTTTGCCTTTATTGATTACATATCATTGTTGGTTCGTTGTAATTGCACAATGAATTTGTTGATTGATCGTAGTTGATGCAATTTGTCAATAAGTTATATTACGCGCACATAATTCCTAAGTACTGAACAACTGATTAAATTATGAAACATAACGTGCATGCATGATTTTCATCAATAGAATGCAAGGAATCAAAAAAAATTTAGTACACTCCCTTGCCGTAGATAATCGTGATTATCGCACGCTATCTGTCACGAAAGCAAACATGATTATTTATCAATTATTTGAAATACATTCTAAATGTGGATACAGTGAAATTTGCGGAGTGGGAGTCGGTAGTTTCTAGGCCTACTACCTCTTGCCAGAGTCGGAGCCGCAAAAGCTACCACGCCTAGAATAGGAAATGAGTTCGCAATCAGCATCCATGAATGGAACGAACATCACATTTCTAAATATTTTCGATTTTTTCTCCTTCCTATAACTATTGAGTATATATCATAATTACTAATATTTTAAAGAATTAATTTCTTTAATATTAATTAATTTCGTCCAATGTACAATTAACCATCTGCATATAGTTCTCAACTTCTTCATTTGCGTTGAATCATATTGCATACAATCAATACTATGAATATGATCAAAGTTTTAGTGACCTTGCTAGAATTTTGACTAAATTTAGAAAAGTTGCACGATTCTTGAAATTATTTAAGCTTCATGAAATTGTACGTATGTGGAAAAAGATATCAAGGATTTTCTAATGGTTGAAATCACGATCTCGTAAATTACTTAGAACACCGGCAATTTCAGCTATATTTTTTCAAAAAATGATTTACATTTTGGTTGGCCTTTTGACAGAAACACGGTAATCGCGAAGAATACTGCACACGCGCTTGAGTGGGGTAATAGTGTCGTGTGCTGATGAAGAGAACAGTAGTTGTATAGGTTTTACCACATATGCATCCACATAAGAAATCGTCAGTCAATATAACACGATCAATTGTCAATATTGGTCAAGCGGTTGTTCGATTATTTCAATCAATTGTCTAGTTAGCGCAGTCAATTGTCCATGAATGTGAAAGCCAGTCAATTGTCGTTTATGGACAAATGACTGCTCTAACTAGACAGCTGATTGATTTAATCGGACAAGTGATTGACCAATATTGGCAATCGATCGTGTCGCATTGACTGATGATTTTCCTAGGTGGATACATGGGTAGTAAAACCTGTAATAAAGTATTTCTCTGTTTCTTTTCACTACAGTACAAAACTTTTCATGATCATTGTAGACCTGCCTCGAAAAATAGATCAAACATGCAAAACAATGCCAACAATAATGCAACATTGATTATCGACGACACAGTTGCTGAATGATAGAATATCTTATAGCAGCCGCTCCGATCGTCATCAAGTCAATCAAATTGTAGTTGTACACATTCCCATTACCCTGAGCACTGTTCAAAGAAAACTTTCTATCGCCTTCGTTACTACTCATTCCCAGGATGCGTGGCAGACTACTCGGTCAAAAGAGAAAAACGTGCATTTGAGATTTCAGCTTAAGCGGCCTGCGAAATTCCCTCCACTCCTCGATTCGTGGGCTCTGCCAGTCGTCATGTTCAATTCTCAAGCAGGTTCATGATGCTGTCTCTTGGGATGAAAGCGCCTGCTGTTTCCCTACCTCCTGGCGCGGAATATGCTGGGATGAGCAGCCCCCAACCATTTGAGTGCTTATCTCCAAGAACGTCTAGAGCTGTTTTCGTCAAAATTGTGTCTCTCTCGTTAATGTCCATTAAGTCTGAAACTTCTGTCGGTCTTCCTTTCTCATTGTTACTGCTTATCGCTACCAGCATCGTTTGAGAGATTCAAGCGTGCAGTTTGCAAAATAGATTCTTTCATCTCTTTTCTCCTATTCGTACTACTTCTTCATACGAATTTTCATCTTATTTTCCTCAAATTTAGAAAATGGAAAGACACTTAATTTATAAATCCTCTGCTAAGAAAAGTGGAAACTGATTATGATTTCCATCTTCTCATGCTGTGGTAGCAAGTCAAGCTTAATTACCATAGATTTGAAATGAAGACAAGTTATTTGTTTATCTATTTATTCAAAAATCATCTATCGTAGATTACAGGCACCGCAATAAGCTGGTAGTTTACCTAATCAGTAATGTGTCTGCGACTATCTCGCACTTTGTTTGGTGTTAAGACTCTTCATCTAGCGGAAGTTTGAAGCTTCACAAATTGATTTTTGCTGTGAATCAATAAGTTCAGTCACTTTGAAATACGATTATATCCCTTGAAAATTGTTTGATATGTTGATTTGATTATGGTAGTTCTACCAACTCATAAAAACATCCACAGGATATCCTAGGAATATCAAATCTGTCACCAGAATGTATGAGACCATTTTTAGGATTACCGACAAACCAGAGATACCGCTCTGTTTGACAGAATAACAGTGAGACCATTTTTTTCACATGTAATGTACCAATACATCATTTTTGTGATACTTGAAGCATCTCAAAATACTCTATTACAAGAATCCGTGTACCAAGAGTTCCAAACTTTGAAGATCGTACACTCACACACAATTCTGTTGAATGGGACTGGAGCTGTTTTGAGTTAAGGGGAGGATTAATTTAAATGATGAAGCACCGAATATTATGAATGTAAAGAATCTGTACTGTGCATACATGTAATACTTTATGTGCTATCTTGCCCTTCAGGCTTCATAGAATGTCTATTATCTTGCAATAGTTGTATTCTTTTTAGTAGACTTCTTTGTAGACTTTTTATCTCAAAGGGTATTGACTTTTAGTTGATAACTATTCACAACAGGTTCTTCATGCAGTCCTGCAATTGTAACATCATTCTGTGCTCTATTGCCACTGACGGAGGCGGAAGCCGAAATATTTGGCAGAATAATATAACTTTGGTATCCGAGAAATAATTATTTTTTTTTCTTTCGAATTATGAATGACCGGATACGTGGAGGACAGCCTACCTTGGCCACTTGCGCAGTTGTATTCTTGGTTGAAACGAGCATAAATAATGCATTGAATATCGCACTTCAACACGACTACATTGTCTCGAGTGACAGCATTCAGTGAAGCAAAAGCAATCACAAAGCTTACCTTCCTACAGTCTGAATTCGCAGTTCGATCACCTCACAATGGACAAGCAACACACTTCTTAATATCACTCATGATTCTTTATAAATATTCACACAGTGGCTGACGCCGCCATACTATCGACCTCAGAAGGCGCAGGACGCCGAATGCCAGTCAAGGTTTACTTATAACAATAAACTTTACCTCGAGACCAAAATTTTCTATTTCCCGGGAGTTCGGACCAAATGAACTGTCTCAAAGCGAAATCTAGATAATCTGTTTCGTCGAATTATCTGTGAAGTTCGTTCCACAACAAACGTCCAATGTGAAGATCTGTCTACGCGGGACTGATCGACATACAGTCAGTTTCCTAAATCGTTGTCCAACCCGAAAATTTATCATTTATCTTTGCTTGTTCTCATCAAATTCAATCGTAAGTTCATAATCAATTGATCACTAAATTTATTCACTTGGTCAGCCGAGTATCTTTGTTTAGGAAACAGTGTGGTTTGACTAATTGCCTAATGAAGTAATTTGTGATTGGAAGTTTGTTACTTCATAGCTTCATGTGGACCCTCGTCCGTCTGCCATCATTGAATGAGTTGCTTAAAATCTTGTCGATCCGCTTATCGGACACAAGCATAGCAACTACGGCGTGAAGAAAATGCTATTCGAGAAGAAAAAGCCTTTGTGAACAGGTGCAAAGAAGAGAAGCCCCATCTAAAGATCTGAGATTCGAAATCTTCTATGGTATACATGGTTTGGCATTTTACAGACAGATACAAAGTCAATATAGTTTCTTTCTTTAGTGTACAAAACCACTCTCCGCTACATATACAGTACAACGGTTTCATAGCGCAATATAATTTAAAAGAAAATATGTATTAATATGAGGTGGCTTGTTCATGACAAACAAGTCACATCATCAAATTTTGCTTCCCCCTCGGCACTGGTAGAATTAAATGATTAAATTTTCGAATACTTTCACTTCCATCCTTCATCGAGAGTATTTGACAGATTTAGAAGTAACGAATAATAGAGCGTACTTTCTTTGTCATAAATATCCACAGTGAACATATTATGCTTGTACGCATCACGTGAAATGCACATCACTGCGTGATTGTAGAATAACTGAAATGAATTGAATTCTCATGTGAAAGTCTCATAAGAGCTATTACTACCGCAAGATATTTTATGATTTAAAATTGAGTTCATAAATATAATAAACGTAGTAATCGCACATAATAAATGACAGCATCAAGAAATTTTTGCCGATTAACTATCTATCAAAAAGCATTGATAAGCAATGGACAACCGTTAAAACATTAAGAATGCAAGATTATCAATCCTTACTTGATTCATCATTTGGTCATCAATGAATGCGACAGTTCAATAAGCTCTGAGAATACATTTAACATAGCTGACAATATTCTCATCTCGATGTATTCAGGCTTGAGATCCTAAATTTAACGATTTTGATTTTGTGTTCTCGTGATCTTTCATAAAGATCATTTTATCACAATATCAGGTGTGCGGTTACTTGTGAAACGACCTTATCCAGATGATCTTATCTCTTATGTCGCACCCAGGATTCCTCGGCATCACCATAGATAATGAATAACGTTAATTTTGAAGTGTCACTGTTAAATTTGCAGCCATACGAGTAAGATTGACTGGTAATGATCCTGTGTTCTCGAATGTTGTATAACATTCGTGAGATGAAATTTAGTTGCTGGAAATCAATCGAATTAATGATTAAAGCAAGGAATCGAACATTCCTTTCCATATGGGTTTTGAGTAGATTGTTTCCCGCTGCAGAGTTTCTCTTGAAAGGTGAACATTGTAAGGCCTCAAATCAATATGCAATGGATATTTTTCTTCTTATTTGATAGTTGATGACAAATAAATTCAAGATAAAAATGCATCTAAAGCGTGCGAAGTGCAGAGTTCTCATGGAGTGCATGGGGAGGGTTTTATGTAAAATATTTACAACGCATTAGTGTGACATCCTTCTTAGTGATTTTGATTTATCTGAAAGAGCAAATCCTTCTAATAATTTCTACATGATTGACAGATAGTGATTATACACTGCTATGTCATACCGTGGTCAGAAAACAGACTACACTGTACCTACATTATTATGACTAATCTACGAGCACATACACTGTCGGAGATTGGAGCCCACAGAACTGTGAGCCCGGCATCACTATGGCATGTGTCTAACTTCCGACAGGTCTTAGGCCGGCTTCAGGTTAATATAATGCAGGTATCAATGCCGGTGTTAGGTCAATTAAAGAGTGCAATGACTAATATAGAAGCAAATCTAAATTTATGAAATTCTAAAATACATGCTAATGTGCATCAATCACGTTCATTAGCATTTGGGGTAAAATTATTTATCATTAATGTAATTCATCTGTGAGCCAACAACATCAGCATAAATTCAACGAAAGCTGCTTGCTGCAAAGACGCTTCTCTATGATGCACGCTCTAACAGTCATGGCACAGAATTAGATTCATCTGCGCGCGCTCCGAAGCAGATAAACAAAATATTTAATTCTGTGAGTCATGGTCTCTGATAACCATTTCAACAGTCAGTCAGTGTTACATCAATCATGAAACGCTATTCTTTTATTGGATTTATTCGAATAAAACTTGTTTTTTTAATATTTTGCTTTTTATCAATACTGGCAGTGGTAGATCAGAATTTATGCGCATCATGCCAAAGTAGCTTTTGCCTTAATAAAACTATCGGGTTATTACTCACTGGAGGAGACTTGAATGCCTACTGAAATGATATTGGTTCATTATTGACCCTTCCATTCGAAAACTTCATGATGTTGGACATTGCATAAATCGCTTTTTCTTTGCATTAAAAATCCTTATTGAAGTTTGATAACTGAAATGATCTATTCTGTTATGCATGCTACAATGATAGGGATATTCCTGATAAACAAAGTACATATGCAAATAATATATTTTTTCAAATTATTGTATTTTATCCTGTGAATTTTCAGAGCACTTGTAAGTTTTGAGTGTTATTTTCTTCTTCCACAGATGATATTAAGGCTGCTACAATGTTCCCAGTAGGTGGTCTGGTGCTTGTGATGGTTGGTTGCACATTAGCTTTTATTGGATTTTTCGAAAAAAGAGTTCATATCCTGATATTCGTTAGTGGTGGTCTTTTCGTCTTCAGTGGTAAGTAAATCAAATCAACTTCATCTGTTCATTCTCTTTCTATTCCATTTTCATAGCTAGCAAATCTACATGATAATCGATTGTTGGAGATATTACTCGGAATTCCCCTTAATCTGAAAACAACAGTGTACGCATCAAAGTGTCTAAGGATGAATCTGAAATCAGTGTTGCAATGCTTGAGTGAAAATGTCAGGAAATGGTATCAGAGATGGCATTGTTAATCAGACTTCCATATTTTCTTCTCTTTTTGATCAGTACCTTGTAATTCTTATAAACCTCCGTTCTTCCGGTGTATCTCCAAATTCCTACGTTATCATGCGAATCATCTTCACTTGATATCTACTGTCATCCCTAATGAATTCCCCGATGACAAAGTGGATTGTCCGAGAAAGATAGAATTTTGGAAGATTGTAGCTTCATACAATCGTCTTTACGAGTGAATCCAATTATTGAAGAGCGCTTCGAATATGTGCATATCATTCAGAGAAAATTTGTAGGACATATTGTGAACAACGGAATTTTAAGTACTAACTCGTATTTCTCGAGCTTCGTGATTCATGTCATGATTTTAGTGCTCAAGTTCTCATACCCAGACAATATTATATACATTGACATCTATCTACCTGTGCTATAGCCAGTGCCGGTCACAGTGCCTTTATGTAGTAAATAATCTATAGTTTTATAATAATAATAATAATAATAATAATAGGCATTTATTGAAATATAGACAGCTGTGGCTGATCATAGTACACACAAGAAGACAAAGGCATGTAAAAAGACATAAGTTAAGTTAAGTCATACATCCACGTCCTTATCATTAGATTCCTCAAATTATGAGGCAGAAATTTCACGAGACAAGAAAAGTCGCACCACTATACGATCTTGAACTGTCTTTTATCTTCTATCTGGATTATCTCTTCTGAATATATGATAGCCATTGTTGACGTTGGAAGTCCAAAGTTAATAGTGTAAATCAGAATTAATTGTATTGCTTTCTCATTTTCTTCTTGAGTCTATTTCATATATTTTTTGATGACTGAGCTCTTCCTTTCTGAATGACTTGAATGGCTAGTGCTTTGACAATGACGCTGTACATTTTTGATCTTAAGAGTAAAGATCTGTCTTCTAATCGATCTTTCTAATCCAAAACATCCAAGATATCAAACAAATTTCACGCAGCATTTCTGGGTGTATGTTATGCGTGACTCAGATCATATCCATGCTCAGATAGACAGAGACTCATAGATATGCAAGATGGTAAAATAAAATAAAATAAAACGGTTTTCCGGGTTTTATGTTTTTAAATCCCAAGAGCCGAAGGGTCGATGGATTTAAGTACATACAACCCAGAAAACCATAGATTATTTCTAGTTAAACCATGACATATTCACGGGATCTATAAAAATAAATGAATATCAGGAATCCTCAGGAACTATTGACCAAGCATGAAATTAATGATTAAAAAGACTTGTAGGCTCAACTACTCCTCTTGGAAGTGTACATAGACAGATGATGTTTGATTATTCATGTGGACATATATTACAAAAAGACAGTCTAATTGATCGTGTTGTAGCTAATGGAATCAATCCTATCATATCTGCATACTCATCACACAACTTTTTTGACCCTTATAATGGATTCAGCAGTACGGTGAATTGTCCTGGCCTTATTGATTCAATTTCCTTCTTATTATCTTTCAGTGAGCCTGACTTTTATCTAAATGATCTATTTTTCATGCATGATGATTAATTAAAATGTTGTTTCTTCACTTGAAGACAAATAAATTATCATATTATTATTACAGTCCGTTTCATAAAAAGTGGATCATCCTAAAATTTGACTAAATAAAACATAAGTATGATACAGAAAGCATTTTTCATGTTATTTCATGTCCCTAATATATTTAAATGTCCTTATATAATCTGATAAGCTATGATACAGTAACGGTTCTTAAGAAGCTAATATTTTGTGGCCCTACCCTTATTGTCAATGACATTACCAATTCGTCTAGGCATTGATTTGATGATATCGTTGATTTTTGACTGATCTAACTTTCTCCACTCTCTTTTTAACATTGACGTAAGTTGTGATACGTCATCTGTAGGTAGCAGTGAACGACGAACGTTACGTTTTAGAATACTCCATACATTTTCTATGGGATTCAGATCAGGAGAACGAGCTGGCCAAGATAATGTCCTAAACCCTAACTGAGACTTGCATAAGTTGACTCTACTACTCCTGTGACACGTAGCATTATCATCCATAAATAACCAAATCGATGGACCACCAAGTTGATCTGTCATTTGGCCAATGTTCATTCGTAAAACATTCACATAGCGTTCAGAATTCATGGTTCCTTGCTGTATGTGAAGTTCAGAGCGGCCATTGGTACAAATGCCAGCCCAAATCAATAGAGTCGCATCACCTTGTACCCGGAGACGATGTAAATGTCTCGGAATTTCCTGATCAGATTTTATCTATAATCTCAATCGACCATCACTATCCTTCAGACGGACTGATGCCTCATCAGACTAGACAACCCGATCCCATTGATTTCGCCAGTGACAATGACTCATTGCCCATCTGAGACGTCTTTTTGTATGCTGATCTGATAATTCGATCTGAGAGGGCCTCTTACAGCTCTTGAAATTCGACTCAATAAGTCTTCTACGAATAGTGGACTTAGAAATAGACGAGACTAGTGCAGCCATCTCAGTTAACGAGGAACTTGGATCAACTTTAACAAATCTCAAAATTAGGCGGTCTCTACGTTTGGATGTTTTGCGTGGACGGCCAGAGCCCTCTTTACGACAGAGTCGAAAATCATCATTATGCAATCGATGCACATTTGTGTAAGGGACATTTAGTCGCTTGCTTGTAGCTCGCAAAGAAAACCCTAGTTCTAGCAAGGCTGACACTGCCTTTTGTGAATGCGATCTCGTTATTGTTCATTGGTGCTTTGTATTGTTTTCAACCGGTAAGAGATTGATTTCTGGCTGAAAGCAATCAGGAGTGCTGCCAACACTACCGCAACGAAGTCAGGAAGCTATGGAACATGAAGTCCAGTTAATTACATGTAGCAGTTACATTATTGTTGATGAATAATGGTGCTATACTGGCTCTGATTGACCGATTTTCTTTATTTTTGTTTTGCTTGATAGCTTTTGGCTTGTAGAACAACATATTACATAACAAAGGAAACAAATGTAATTTTATAAGAGTGAGGTATGATTTTGTGTAACATTGCTAAATGAAGATCAAATTATCTACTACTTTTTTATCTATGACAGGAAACAACTCAATATTCATGCTTGAAAATTCCAACAATGATATTAGTAAGCACAACTGACATATCTTCCAAATTTCAGAGAAATTCGTTCAAGTTTGGCGGAGTTAGACAAAGTTGAAGTTAAGGCGATGTTTAAGGGTGATCCATTTTTATGAAACAATCTGTATTCTATGGACAAAGCAGATGATACCATAGATAGAGGTACCATATTGCAGTAATCCCATAGTATTGACGGTTATCTATGGAATTAATCAATGCTATTTGAACAATTTCCGTACTGATATTGCAAATTATCAGATTAGAAAACTAAAAGTATGTTGTGGGAGGACCCAAGTAAGCTGATGTTCAGTTCAAAATTATTATTTTTATTCTTTAGGTGATATACAGATATGACCAAAAGTTTACGGGCACCTACGATAATGTCATGAAAAACGAAGAAATCATGATATCTCGATCGAAATGTATTCAAATCAAGTTATAATGAAACGAAAGGCGTATATCCAAGTAATTAACATGTAGAGACTAACATGGATCAATATTTCGTTGGAAATCCCTTTGATTTCATCACTGCTTGAATTCTCCTGGGGATGGATTTATATAGATTTTGGCTAGTTTCTGGGGTGATTTGATGGTGCCACACTTGAATGATGGCATTTATTAGTTCACAGCGATTGGTAGGTTTCTTTTCTTGAACGAATGCGCCTACACGCGACCACAAATTTTCGATAATGTTCAGGTCAGGTGACTGTCCGGGCCACCAAGCCAATGAAGGAATTCCGAGATTAATCTTGTGTGTGGTAACTGCTTTGGATCGATGACATGCAGCTCCATCATCCTGGAATTGGTAGTCGCCATCTGGATACCATTCAGCAACAGAAGGAAGGAGACGCTCCTCTAACACTTTCTTGTACAAATTGGAATTAAATCGGTCCCCTTTTTCCAAAATAAACAATCGTCCAACACCATTATAAGAGATGCATGACCATACCATCACAGTAAAGGGAAATTTCACAGTCGGTCTCAGACATTCAGGCTTGTAGCGCTCGCCAGTTCGTCGACGCACCTGACCGCTAACATTGAAAGCCTGAAAGCTAGACTCGTCTGAGAAAATCACCTTCTTCCACTGGTCTTCAGTGAGATGTTTGAACTCATTGCACCATTTCAAGCGACGTTGGCGTTGTATGTAATTTACAAAAGGCTTTTTTGCTGGTCTACATGACTTAAGCCCTGCAGACAGAAGTCGTCGACGGATAGTTCTTTCACTGACCACGCACCCAGTTGATTGCTTCAATTCATTAGCCAGTTGTTTTGATGAAGAATATCGGCTATTGATACATTTCCGAACCAAAATACGGTCTTCCCTGGGTGAAGTAATACGCGGACGACCAGACCGCTTTTTGACTTCCAAAGTCGATTCCAATTTAAACTTCTTGATTA
This sequence comes from Prostheceraeus crozeri, assembly GCA_907163375.1. Taxonomy (NCBI): domain Eukaryota; kingdom Metazoa; phylum Platyhelminthes; order Polycladida; family Euryleptidae; genus Prostheceraeus; species Prostheceraeus crozeri. The sequence goes on along the minus strand of CAJQUW010000714.1, from coordinate 197,404 downwards.
TGCTGCAACTGCAGATTTGCCACCGTAGCCCCTCATTGTGCAACGCTATAATCACAGCACGATTAGACGGCGATATTTGCTTCGCTTGGCCCATGTTATAATGTTACAATGTGAAGCGCCACACCAATATGAAGTGAATGCTATGATTCAGTTTGAAATTGAATTTTTGAAATCATAGATATCTGACAGCCGATTGATTCATGTTATTCAGATTGCCAAGATGGCAAATCAATTACCTGACACGAAAGCACTTTTTCAACGGCCATAGAGGAAGATATTACCAGAAACGAACGTAACTGTTGAAAATCAGAAGGTGCCCGTAAACTATTGGCCATATCTGTATTTCGATATATACTCATAGATCATCGTCAGACAAGTGAATCATAGCTGAAGTAAACAAAAATTCAAACATGCAAATGAAGTAACATAGAATTATACTAGTGGCAAGCAAAGGCAAAGTCTATAGCTACGAAAGAGATAACATAGAACAATTGAGACAGATTGTACAGGATTACAATTTACCGGCAGTAGAGCATAAACTCTAATCTGACAGGAAAGTTAACAATTTTAACGAATTTGAGTGAAAAGGAATTCACTGAATTGTTCAAGCTCTCCTCTGTTGTTTATTTCTGGTTTGACTTTTTTAATATAGTCGGCTTCTCTCAGGCGTAAGTTGGTACTGTCATAGCTACTTGATATAATGCTGGTTTCAAAAGTGTTGCTATTACATGTTTTAAGATGTTCATTCATTGAAGAATTTGTTCAAGAGATATGTAGATGATTGTTTCGCCCTCGTCAATAATCGTGAAGATGCAATCATTCTACTCAATGTACTCAACTCACAAAGTGATAATGTCAACTTTGAAATTGAATTTCCAAATGACAACAATCCCATCAGTCTCTTAGATTTCAAAGTGACAATAGCGACAAATCTATACTTAGACAGGAGGGAATTTGATCATTTCAGTGGACAAGAGTTGAAGGCCTGTTACGAGATAGGGGGCATAGAAATTCCAATGGAAGTTGACTATGGTTAAGAATTTGGTTATCAGTTAATGAAGTCATCTTGATCAAATTGTCTTTTTCGTCATTATACAATTGAGTGACATGTCCTCTTGATCCTGTAACTGTTTCGTGGTGAACATAATGTGATTTCTTCCTGGCGTCCTTCTGTAATCCAGCTACTTTGAATACACTATTCTTCATGAGTTGTGCACTGTAGATGATAAAAAAATTAAAAGATAGTCTTATTGGGATCAGTCGGATGTAAAATTTCCCACGGTTTCTTATCCTTATAAGGAAAATGTTCTTAAAAATTTAGCAAAAGATCATCTGTTTGCCATGTGGCAATCACAAATTAATGCTTTTGGTATTCCACCAACATTTGAAGTGATATTTATCAGTCGCAGAATTCGGAAATGAGAAAAATCATACCTGAGAGTATGCACTGATGATGCCTGCGACAGGCCCAATTGTTATTAAGAAATGGAGGCCTAGGACTTCGATCTATCTCTCAACATGCAGGAGCCGCCTACATCTCATCATTCTCAAGTGCTAGTACCGAATCTTCAAGCTATCTGATGAAAGCAATTCATCATTTCAATGCTCTAATGTTGCCGACTGAAAAGATTCAAGATTTTGACAACATACTTGGCGTTGAAATATCACAACATCGTCTATCACAAATGATTGAATCAAAATCACGCAATGATCTCCTTCAAGCAGCTTCACCAGCCGATAAAGTTCGACTTGAAAATGTTGCTGCGGATCATACCGCTGACTGGTTGCGAGTCATTCCTTCCTCTGGATTATGTCTAGCGTTGGAGCCAAACGAAATGAACGCAGCATCAAAATGATGGCTGGGCTTACGCTCGGATGGTAACTCAAGGAAATGCATCTACCATCCTGATGCAATTCTTGATCCACATGGACATCATGATTTGACTTGTAAATATGGCGGGGACATCATCAATCGGCACAATACCATACGAAATGTCGTTATGAATGCTGTAGTCGATCGCTATTACGACCACAGCTAGAAAGAGGCAATGGCTAGAGTGATCAACCAAAAATTCGCCCAGCCGACATTTTGATGCCTGATTGGTCGTTGGGTAGATCCGCCGCGATTGATGTGACGGTCGTACATCCGCTCAATCTATCCAATATAACCGGAGGGAGTACGACTGTCCAGCATATCACAGCAGCTGCAGAAACTCGGAAACGTGACGCCAACACCGAGAAATGCCGGGAGTTAAATTGGCAGTGCCTCCCCTTTTGCTTGACAGCATATGGAGCTATGGGTGATGAAGCCATGTAATTTGTGTCGCGCCTAGGACCAGACTCGCAACACAGACAGGAGTGACTGTCTGCGAAGCCATTGCTTCCATTTCTGGAAGGATATCTGTTGCGCTGGTGAGCTGCAATGCCAAGGCAATCTTCAAAAGTACCTAGGCTTCCGTCGGTCGAAGCGAGATCATAAGTACCGTGACTGAATGACTTTTTTTCAATTAATCCTTGACTTTGACGTGTTCTCCTCTTTTTCTCTGTCGTTGAAATATAGAAATGATCAAATTCCCTCCTCTCTAAGTATAGATATGCAGATCTCCATAATTTATAATATCGTTATAGCTAGCTTTTTTAGGTATTTGCTGCTTTTATTGACTAGCTATGGTAGATATACACCTCACCTTCGTGTAATAGCTTCATCGTTAGAGGTTGTGTGACATGTAGCTCAGGTGGGCAATAATTCTATAAGTAATGTCTTCATCCAGCATTTATCAAAGATTATTTTTAAGATGAACAAGTCTGAAGAACAACCTAACCTTCTATTGTGTATCATCAACAGACAAGAGATTCCAACCAGGAAATATCAGGCGTCCAAGACAACAATCTCGTGCATTCTGTATGGTGGGAATCCTTAAAAATTGGAGACGAGGTAGATTAGACTTTTTGCCCACGTCCACACCGGATTCGAACCCGAAGCGTTTACGACCTTTTCATTAATCAGGCACTACACACGTTTTCTATGTCAGACTGAAAATCTATCCCATCCGAATATAATTTTTAATTATAGAAAGCAAAAGGGCATGAAATTCGGCATAAGCAGCATGTATGTATTTACCTTCACTTTAAATGCGAGATGCTGGAATATAATATTTTGCATATCACTTTGTCTGGTGTAGCGCATAATAGGAATAGGCTTCCAAAGTGAAGGCTATTCAGATATGTGCGCATTCAATTAGGCTACCATTTGCCTTTGTTCATCTTCCATGAGATAAATAAAATCTTCCATTTTTGTTCACCGTCCGACTATTGCTATTATGCAGTTTGCAAGCTGACACATCCTTATCAATCTGCTACCAGAAATTGTGTGCTTTCTATCTCTAGAAATTTGAATCTCAATAATCATGTAAAATTTACCATAGTATGGTGACAATGAAAAAATATTAATCAAATATTTTGTGAAATATCAAGATGCAGACTTATGCAGGCAATTATGAGAGATATCCGTGTACAGAGGTAATTATGGAAATTATTAACCTCTTCTGAAATTATATCTATAGCATTCATTATAGCAGATAATGACTGATTTCTTTAAGAACTTATTAACCTCAGAACTATCGGCCATCGATTAATAAGTTCTATAATGACCTCGAAATCATCCATTATCTAATACACAAAGACATATTTGATTTCAAATTACTACAACCTGCATGTACATGTACGCACATGTATGTTGACATTTTTCTGCAGATTGGCAAATGAAACATTACAATATAGTACAGTGTAAGATCGAAAGACTTAATAGTTGCATGACTACAAGTAAGGACATGAGTCACTTCTTAATGCTATAATTTGCAGATATATGCTAGAAATCGAAGAGATTGGCTGCCTTTACATGTAAAAGGAATTGCCAGTTGCAGGCGCACATGCGTAGAAAGTCGCGTCACATATTAAGTAAGGCCTATATGCGTCTTATCCCCCACTGTGAATTCCGAATATGATTTATGGATTTCATAAATGATACAGATATTTGTCAACACTTTCTACCTACAAAAGCATGCCAATTCGTAGAAAATATTTTGCTACTTGATTGAGTCAATGAGTTTAATTGCTTGTCTTTCGCATGAATGGAAGAACTTCAAAATTCTTGAACGATAGTGACGAAATATCAATGGTAAAATTTCAAATTGTGGCACTTTGATGGATGCATGACAATAGAAAAATTCCATACAAGACAGAATGTGAATGGAAGACAATACAAAGCATGTATAGAATGCGTACAATGCAGACTCAAATTCTCAACTGCATATATCCGAATCGAATCAGTGATTGACAAGGGTTGAAATACGAGTATTTTGATTTCCTCATATCTGTCAGTGGAAATGATTTTGAATTGGACAGATTTTTAGTACTTTGAACTTCAAAGAGTGTTTGAGCCTCAAAAGAACATACCTGATATAATATACAGTAGGAGTTGCTTCTGTACGCAATCATAAATCATAGAATTGTACATCTATGACTTGCGAGACTGAAGGAAGCATTTAATTCATCATAATTCAATTCTTGATTTCATATAGTGTTCTGATATCTCACAATTTCATTCTTCGTAACAATCAGGCATGTACGTCATCAAATTATGATTCATGATAAGTTAAGCAATATTGAGCTCGAACATTTCAGTGAATATAGAAAGATATTTTACTTTGGAATGTTTCTCTTTCCTGAACATGTGTTTGTTATAAGTCTCGTGTGCTTTTTTAGAAAATACTTTACAACTAAATTGTATAGAAATGCGGAAATATGTCACCTGAAACTGTGGAATTGCGGAGTGTAAACAATCTGACACAAAAATTCTACATGCACATCTTCGTGGCCAAGAATATTTTCTACAGTCACTTGCGAAGGTCTCAGACCAGATGATTTTTAACAGTTGATTGGTTTTCGCTTGATATCTAACCTACTTCAATTCTTAATAAAAATCGAATTATCACATGTGATGATTCTGACAAGATATCTGCAAGCCAACTGAGACCACTAACTACTTCGCAAACGTGTCATCTTCAACCTGGAATCTTGAAGATTGGCTACAAGACCTTTCTAATCAAGGATGGATATCCGAAACAGCAAAGTCTTAGGAAAAATTAAATTTTTGGTCTCTAGAAATGCGATCAACTGTGATTTTATCCAATGAGACAATCGTTAAGTTTTACAACTCTGGTATTCGAGATTGCCAACCTGCAGGAAAACGCTAATGCTTCATATTCGTTTGTTCTTCATTGAAGAAAGCATTTCAAGTCATGATTTGGCTTGGGTTAGTCTTTATTCCTCAGGGGAGACCAAGTCCACTGGTCGATGACACAACACCTTCCGCAGCACAAAGAAAAGAGCAGAAAACGGGAGTGCAGAATTGCTGCCTAAATTTGTGTTTTTGTGTCTTTATACTTTTGGGCTATCTCATTATCTGCATTAGCTTTGTCAGGGAGAGACAAATGAACACTAGAAGATGTCTACCATTTTCCCTCTCAAACTACATGTATGTTAATCCGCACATGTGAATATTTTCAATAAGATGGTACAAGATCGGTGGAAGAATGGATTTAAAAAATTTTCATCTTTTAGAACCTTTGAGTGGGTGAAGTCCAGAAAATCCTACTGCAAATTGCTGTTCATCTTAAAGAAGAAAGAATGCCAAACATTTTCCAGTTCTTTGACTTATCTGAAGAATCCTTTCTGACTGATCTGAGATTTCTCTGACCTATTGTAAGTCATTGCTTGACTCAATGTCACATCGAATTACAGTTGTTCTAGCCATTAAAGGACAGTCTACCAATTATTTATGTCATCCTTCAATTGTTGAATATTATTATTCTGTCCTCGTAAGGGTTATCACTGCAATTGAAAGTAATTCCGTATAATTTTTCTTATCAATTGACAGGTGAAATATTAATGCAATATTTTTGTGGGTGGTCTGAAACTTTTGAGGATGAATGTATATCTACATGTATATCTGTGGTCAATCATCTAGCAGATGAATGCTCGTGTGTCGTTGTATTTACCTTTTGATTTTTTCGTGTATGAATGTATAATTCTTGTCATTAGGCTAACTCAGCTCATGTGTACTTATATAGAAGCTTGACAAGGGACTGGCCCGAATCAGCATATTATTGAGTCATTCAGAACTGCTCAGTTGTTAATATTTTTCATTTATTTCTAGCTTCTATTAAATATCTGCTTATTTCATTATAAAATCTTCTTAGCAAATATTGTAATTTCGTGCGCATCTGTCTTCTTTGGGCGTGATTTATATGCATATTAGAATTTGAATATCGTAATGATTCTAAACTCAGAGTTAATAAAAGTGGAGTGGATAAATAATTAGTAGGTACCGGTCCAGTAGTCACATCGTCACACAATTACTCTGAAAGTGCACTTTAGAACTGGCGACAGTTACAAATACAAACTGAACATCAACAGCTTGACCTAGTGCGAAAAATGCCATGAATCCTTGTAACTGAGGTTAATTAGTTAATTAGCATTTTCTGCTTCGTTTCCAGCGTGTATTATCTGCCAGTATTACTCCTCTTTCAAATGTGACAAAGCCGATTCACATTTTCAAAATATTTACGATGTTCTTTATATGAGCAGAAGCTTATAGTACTTTTCTGCTCAGAGCAATCTTGTTCACTTTCCATATGCCTGTGGAGTCAATGCTTTCCATATCAAAGCGCCTATGTCGTCACAGTGGATTTCACACATTTGATAATAATCAGCTATGTTAATAGAGAATAACCATTCATATGCCATAGACCTAATTATTGGTGAGTGCATTATACTAAGTAGCGGATTTGTCTTCATTTTGAAAACAGAATATATAGCGGACTTACACGTACATGCACATACCCTACTCAAATGTAAAAGTGGCCTGTGATGTACCCTATCAGGAAGAGAAAACTACTGTGCGATCTTGATCAATATTAAAGATAATAAATATTAACGACTTCAGGAATATGAGAAATAGTTGAATCAGTCATTAAAGGAATGGTGCAGTCGACTTATGTGGATGGCACATTGTTGTATTGCACTCAAATGACATATGAAAAGTTGGAACGTTTTATATGTTCATATTCCTTAAGTTTTTCTAAATCTGTTTCAATATTTGAACTAAAGATAAAGATCCTCCTTCTACTGGTGTATTCCAAGTTCTCATCTTTCTATCTTCTTATTTGATATTCATTCCTACTAAGCAAATTGATTCTTTTAATTCCCTCGCTTGACTTCATCAATCGAAACTCATTTACATCTTTTAAGCTCACCACCTCATCTGCCTCGTCGTTAATGCATGCAGAGACGACAAGTGATATGATATCATTTCTGAATTCAAGGATATCGATCAACAGCCAAACTATCAGATTGTTCTACATCCCTTCAATTACACGAGATGCACAAATCTCAAGCAAAAATTTCCTCTTGACCAAGCCTGGCCTAGTAATTGATTGAGGTGAATGATCAAAGAAGACAGAAATAATTTGGAATCTCAAGAAGGGATGGACATAGTCATTCCTCAGTCAATTTTTCTTCAAACTCCATCTTCCCCACAAATGATGCCATTTTTATCCAGTATCTATTTTCCCAAGAGTACTTACAGACATTATTAATAATAATTGATAAAATGGTGTTTGCGGGCATAATAAAATCGCTCTGTTGATTTGTTGGTGGGAGAAATCTCATGGGTAATACTTTGTGATTATGCACTCTAGAATGAATTTAGGAAGAGCATAAAAATGCATTAGCTTTCGCAAATTATGCGGAATGTTTTGGATTCAACTTTCAGTTGAATAATTAAAACTTTCGAAGCGGAATGAATAACGCACATTTCGGTTAATGGGACATCATGTCTTCTATCACATCATGCAATAGTAGAAAAAAGTACTAACTTTTTGTCTTTATATAGTTAATATTTTCTATAACACGGAAATCGACTTTGCGCTGACCGATGTGCTGTACTCGAATTTATACCTGCAACTACATGTACATTAGTCTCCCTAAACTTATTTTCAAATTCAAAATTATAAATAGGCCTGTATGTATAATGCACAATTTCGCAGTGCATGAATTGCGAATAGAACCATTTTCAAAAATCTTCAAAAAATTTGGTTTTCTTGTAATGAATGACAATAATAACGTGAATGGAATCTACATACTTTTGTGATGTGAACATGCAACAAATATGTGCATTGCCAAATTCATACCGTTCTGGTTTATAATGTCATCACAACATTGCCAGTTGGTGATGATGAGAAATGAGAATGAAAAACTTTGTGGAAAGCGTATTCTTCAACTGTCATTGGAAATTCATTTTCATGAATATAAATAAATTTCAACAATGAACCTGACATATATGACTGTGTAAAGCAATATTACCCATTATATTAACGATATTTTAGTTTAGCGAGGTAAAGGTACTGTCACTTTTGAGAGCAGAGAGCGCATCGGAAACTAGTTTTGATGCTAGTAAATAGAGTACATCGCACTTGAGAGACCAGAGTCTAAAAATCTATTCACTATCACGGTTTAACTCCAGAGGATGGGGTTGATTTACTCATAATTATTTTCCAAAATATGTACTTCACTTACAATAATAATCTATGATGAAGATGTAAATAATCTATATCGTCAAAAAGAGAAGTCTTCCAATGGACTCATGCGTCTCCGACCTCTTGGCTATTCTTTTCATGGATAGATTAGAAAAGCAAGTGATTTCTTCGCGTCAAATACCTCTAGTATGTACTCGATATGTTCATGACATGTTTATCCTAGCATGACATGTCCCGAGAAGAATCTTTATACATTCATAATTCTATTAAATTCTTCACCAAAACATCAATTTTATTATTGAGAACCCTACGGGATCTAATAATGAATCTTAATCATTATTAGATTTCTCCATCACTATCAAAAATGGTAATGTCAGTTACAAGTATTCTCGGAAAACTGCTAAAAATTTCTTATTTGTCAAATCTAGCTCTGCATTACCTATGGAACAAAACATTAGTATTTAAGAAGCGAAAAGCAAAGGAGATCAATAAGTTGCAGTGACATGAAACCTTAGTATAAGTGTCTCTAAGAGTTTGAAGAAATCCTCACTATAAATGACTTTCCCAAGAAATTTTTACATCATGAAGTCTCCACGAAATTCCCACCTTGTAGAACACAACATAGGCAATTTTGTTATTTTCAATTCCTTTTATCTCTGATGCATTTAATAATGAGGTGTAATGGGGTTTTTTATCATTGAATTCACCTGTAAGAACATCACATCAATCATTCACTCTCAGAGTAGCATTGAAAAATTATAGATAAACAACTGAAACGTGCTCATTAAATAACTGTGTTATATCTGAATTGAAAACAAACTTTGCTTTATAGATCAATGATTGTATATGAAGTAAAATGTATCAAATGTCGTCAACTTTATCATGTAGCAAGCACAGTCCGAGCATTGCATACAAGAGAAAGAGAACACATCACACATAAAGATTCAAGCATTTTCAAACACAAACAAGCTTGTAACACTCTTTCCTTCAAAGCTTTCCTTTAACCATTAAGATTTCATCAAAAGACTCTAACAGCATTCATTTACGCTTCAGAGAAGTCATTTTAGTCAAAAATTTAAAACCTCCATTGAACAACAAAGAAGAGTATCAAGTTATCAACATCTGATTTTCTTATTTCTATTCTATGTGTTTCATATGTCCGTGTAAATTTCTATACCTTGAATTGTAAGTAACCTGTATGATATCATCCTTTTTTAAGTGAACGGCCTTATCGGTGAAAATTTATCTACTGAAAGAATCGAAATTTTATCTAATTTATCTAATGAAGCCATCAGCAGCTTGGCTTATAATATAATGTCCATCTTAATAGAAAACCTCTGAACACTGCTGCTTAGAGCAGTGTAGAGACTATATTTATTAGAGTACTATAGTATTAGAGAACTAAATTTTAGTTTGACTTTTATTTGATGGGAGACTTAAAACCACGAATTAATTCTTGGTGCACTTGGTATTTAGTTGACCGATCGGTTTGCAATTTCTGTAACATAACAAAATGCATTGAAAAGCCACCATCAGCTAACAGATCTTCGTCTCTTGAAATTTGGATCAAAAACTCCTAAAAAACTTGTGCATTTTTCGTATGGACCAACCCTATTCCTTTGTTTACTGACCATCGATTTCAAATCTGTCAAACTAAAAACTCAACTGTGCCAAATGCCTGAATTGTTTGTGTGATGCAAATAGAATAATTAAATATTGAGTTGCATCCTAAAATGAAAATGGGAACAGACCCCACTGAATGGCTGCTATTTCATCAAATATCAGAAATAATCAGCAGGCCTAGCTCAAATCTCCCTATTTAAACATGCAGCTATACTCGGAATAATTTTGAAATGCAGAATTAGTACATTATGTGATTTTTCAGCGGGTTTTCATTAAATACTAATCATGATTCATTGTTTCTTGATTCTCTTCCCGAAAAGTCTTCCAACTCTTCACGAGATTGCAGAGTGCCAGTTCGCCTGGACATAGATCAATGGATCAGCGACATTCAATGGAAATATATCAGGAAACTGCTCACAGACGTGAACAATTCTAGCACGAAATAACTTGTCAGTCGTGCAAGCTGCGTTTCTTCCTACTCAATTGTACTTAATTACTAATCTATTGTTCAACCCGTCTTGATATCATGCGCTGCAGTCTATGCAGTGACTTTTACTAGCTACTTCCTCGTGGTAATATAAGTCAATCGGCCACGATTTTCATTTGAGGTCGTTAGTGGATATTGCATCGTTATGATATGAACCGAATAATACTCACTGCATGACAGTGTTACTTCGTGGTTTGCGATACATGTTTTTTCTTTATTTCTTGAAAACTAAATTACCATTTCACGATTACTTTGCTTCCGACTCTCAAGCGTGATGTACAACACGAATGCTAGCTGTAATTGTAAACAAAAATAAGCATTTTCGCTCAATAACTACGTGTAGCATCAGTGTGCTAGAAGTTTGATTTGCTTTTCAAAGGGCTCTCGAGCGCTCTCCGAAACTACTATCAGCTTCTAGCATGCACATGTCAGAAAAGAAGAGAACGGTCAAACACGAGGCGGAGCAAACATCATAATTGTTTTCAGCATTCAGGTGTGATATAGAACTCGCATTTAACATGGAGCTTTTACAATGCGTACAATGATATTGCTCTCAAGCGCTCAGTATCACACTTACATTAATAGTTGAAATGACATGACAGGTCTGATTGACGATTCAATATATTACGGAAATCTCAACTTAAACATTTTGATTGGCTAAAAGTTAACTCTTAGTTCTAAATGTGCATGTCTTCATCAGATTATAGACCTAGCATTAGATGGCACATACAGGTATCGCAAAAAGTCTGGACGCACTTGGAAAATTTGTTGATTTTTCATATTTCCTTTGTATGTCTACTTTATCCCTCCTGTAGATCTATTTCATCTACATGTAAGTGATGCAGAAAGTCAGACGCAATTATTAATGAACACACGATGAGTGGTGGATGTTTTATAAAGCCGAAGGATCGCTGACATTTAGAACAGAAAACTTGAAAATTTTCAAGTGCGTCTAGACTTTTTGCGGTACCTGTATTTTTGTGTCATGCTTTTTAATCATTCGGTTATTAGTAAACCAGCAAGTCTGCGTGTGACTTATTCGGATGAGAAAGATAATTATCAAAACTGTGTTTTTGAAATACTGTTCAATCCAAAATGTATTTCATTCTGAAATCAAATATATTTGGCATAATATCACTAATCTTTTACATAGCAGTGTCCCGATTGGATGAGTTTGAGCGCTCATGATTAGGTGCCGCCGCAGTGACGTCGCGAGCTCCCAGACCATAGGTCTTTGCTACAAAGTGGATTCCTATATTTCTGCAGCAGACAGCATGAACTGCATCAAATAATTAATTTGACACTATCTTAAATTCAGTGAATTTTCAAACACTTGTACAAATACATGAACATTCAAATTATGCTGGCATCCATGACTACAGAATGAAATGAAATGATGTAAGAAATAGATACTGATATATAAATGAAAGGTACAAAGAAGTCCCTAGACTACCCAATGTTGACTATTCTGCATGTGAATTGTGATTCATTATGAGTACTATGTGACAGCCTCTTTTCCTGAACAGCCTCATAAGCATGCAATCCTAAGCTGACTGTTCGTCAACGCGACTCTTGTTTTCCCAAGATTTTAAACGTCAAATGACAATGAAAATAAAATGTTGATTTCTCACATGACGCTGATCACCTTGGTGAGATTACTATAGAGAACATTCACTCTCGAGGAAGCTCTCGTCAACGCAAGACTCTGTTGTGATATGTCAATCACTTACATTTTTCAAATTTAGGGCTGCTAAAATGTTTTTTGTGCTCCTCCTGATATTCTATCCCTTGAGTGGTTTAGTTTCTATTTCAGTGCCATGAACTTCGTGTACGATGGTTAGAGTTTTCTGCATAATCCCTCGTGTAGAAAATAACCACTGTTGAAATCGTCGCCATAAGCATAATATCAAAATATGTCTTGAATCATTATCTCTGACTGAATCACACATCAAATTATAGAAACTTCATCGCTATCTCCTTTATGTGGCTTCCAACCTTCCGATCTGACATTCAGCCATTGGTGAACGCAGACACGACGATTCAACCGTCATCATCTTCTCCATAATTTGGCGAAGCCACGAATAGGGAAAATTTGCGCCTCTCTCTATCTGAATTTCAGAATTTATAAATAGATCTTTTCTTGCATTGCTGCAATTTATTTGCATCTGAGTTTCTATCTGCAGAAGACGAGTCTAACTATCGAGCTATGCGCACACGCTACACCTATCACACAAATATCTGTGATCACACAAAGGGCTGTGAACACATCCCTAGCGCATTGTGTGATTGCTTGAACATCCTCCAGTTAACAGCTGAGAGCTGGTGCTCTGAACGTATTTGAGAGTAGTGACTTGAAACTGTAAAGTGTGTGTAAAGGTGTAAACGTAAAGATGCTCTCAAACACAAAAAATTAAATCTATTTGAACCTTAATAATTATTTTTGGGTATGCGGCGAAGGCCTCGCAGGCACGGAGATGACGCCACTGGGTGCCGGAACGCGAATCCTTCCCACTTTTCTGCTGATGACCTCAATTGCCCATGTTTTCGGTTAGGTAATCTGTTATAGTTGTTCTTTCCTTTAACCTGCAGGCAAAAACTTGTTTTGAATAGCAGCAATTTCTTGTTGTAAGGCAGTGTGTTGTAAGATACTTTAGCAAGGTGATTATATGCGTAAGCGAGAAATGATAATAACCGTGAATCTTTATAAAGCACACTGAAAGGTAACGCCGCTACACCCATTGTCAACCACTGAAGACCGCTATCGCTAAAGCACGGTTGTCATGAAAACGGATGTCCACGACATAGCATTGCTTTCAAAGTGCATGTCTATTCTAATCCTCTAATATTGTAGTGTCGGATTTCTGTGGTCACAACAGTCATGGCTGCATAATCACATTCATATTCATAATCACGTCAAAATTATTTTCTCAGTGGAAATTTTGAAACATTGAATTAATTTTTTAGTTCATAGCCTCGGCGTCTTATTGTTCTCTTCTAAGTGGAAGTTGTAGCCACTTCGTATTCTTTATTCTATTTTTATTTAATTCATAATTTGCCGGTTTTTCATCAGTCGTGAAAATCAGTTTAATTCGTCTTCATCTATGATGCGTCGCTGTGAGGAAAAAATTAATCATCGAACAGTCTGTATTACGAACCAATAGTTAATTTGGAAAGTAGTATTTAAATGCAGTTTTTAAGAATCTAAAACGATAAACAATTCTCAGAAGACTAACTTATCAACAGTGTCACATCAATGAATTAGCATATCCTGTGCAGATTTTTTGTCTGCAATTCAACACATGCCGTCTTTCATGATATTTCTCCTAACAAAACCTACAGGAAATGGTTGGCGACTGAATGATTCTGCGGAACGTTGATCAATTTATTGTAATCAACATTTACGTGCAATTCATTTATTTGTATTAATATACCAAAGTTATTCCATCAATAAAGTCGAAATAAAGAAACACATTTTGAATACTTGAATTAGCATTTGTTATGAATTAATAATACAGATTGTTTCATAAAAAATGGATCACCCTTAAACATCGCCTTAACTTCAACTTTGTCTAACTCCGCCAAACTTGAACGAATTTCTCTGAAATTTGGAAGATAAATCAGTTGTACTTACTAATATCATTGTTGGAAATTTCAAGCATGAATATTGAGTTGTTTTCCTGTTACAGATAAAAAAGTAGTAGATAATTTGATCTTCATTTTTAGCAATGTTACACAAAATCATACCTCACTCTCATAAAATTACATTTGTTTCCTTTGTTATGTAATATGTTGTTCTACAAGCCAAAAGCTATTAAGCAAAACAAAAATAAAGAAAATTGGTCAATCAGAGCCAGTATAGCACCATTATTCATCAACAATAATGTAACTGCTACATGTGATTAACTGGACTTCATGTTCCATAGCTTCCTGACTTCGTTGCGGTGGTGTTGGCAGCACTCCTGATTGCTTTCAGCTAGAAATCTATCTCTTACCGGTTGAAAACAATACAAAGCACAAATGAACAATAACGAGATCGCATTCACAAAAGGCAAAGTGTCAGCCTTGCTAGAACTACTTCACATACAGCAAAGAACCATGAATTCTGAACGCTATGTGAATGTTTTACGAATGAACATTGGCCAAATGACAGATCAACTTGGTGATCCATCGACTTGGTTATTTATGGATGATAATGCTACGTGTCAAAGGAGTAGTAGAGTCAACTTATGCAAGTCTCAATTAGGGCTTAGGACATTATCTTGGCCAGCTCGTTCTCCTGATCTGAATCCCATAGAAAATGTATGGAGTATTCTAGAACGTAACGTTCGTCGTTCACTGCTACCTAAAGATGGCGCAGGCCTATCACAACTTACGTCACTGTTAAAAAGGGAGTGGAGAAAGTTAGATCAGTCAAAAATCAACGCTATCATCGAATCAATACCTAGGCGAATTGGTAATGTCATTGACAATAAGGGTAGGGCCACAAAATATTAGCTTCTTAAGAACCGTTACTGTATCATAGCTTATCAGATTATATAGGGACATTTAAATATATTAGGGACATAAATAACATGAAAAATGCTTTCTGTATCATACTTATGTTTTATTTAGTCACATTTTAGGATGATCCACTTTTTATGAAACGGACTGTATATGCAGTATATGAGTATTCATTCAATAACAAGAATCATTTGTAGCCCTAACTCGCATCTCTCAACATCGACACAACTTCCTATTTAATTTCAAACATGTAGTAAAAACTCGGAGTAAATTTGAGATGCGTAATTTGAGTAAATTTTAGCATACTAAGTTAATTTCTTCGGTTATTTGCTAGACACTACCGCTGCTAACACACCACTGACATTTCGTCTAAGGTTGTGCGCCAGTAATAGCTGTTGATTTCTGAAGAATATTGAGTTGTGTTGTCAATATACCCGCAATTATATACAAAATCAGAGGTTCCTTATGTCATTGGCTACGCTTGAATTGGTTCACACTCCGTGTGACATCACAATGTCGTGTTGCATTACAAATTTTGTCGACTACTTTACGAAAGGAAAGACGAAAAGAAAGTAATTGTAATTACAGAAAATAAAGACAGATACTGCAGAAGCTCTAGCAATGCAATTTTGCAAATTGTTTTACAATGAGGAAGGTAAAAAATTTAATATATAACAAATGTGATTGCTGATAAGCAAGAAGCTGAAGATAGAATGAAAGGGCATATAAAGGACCATAATCATTATGAGAATTCTTGTGTAGAATAATAACACAGACGAATTAAAAGAAAAAGAAGTAAAATAGTGTTGACAAAGAGTAAAATATGTAGAGCAGAGAAAAAGAAGAAATGCTAAATATGTAGGGTTAAAGACGATTTGAAGCACATAATAAAGCAATGCAAAAAATATTAAGAGTGAAGAAATGAATTTGTTGCAAAGGAAATGAGGTTGACGAAATTTTCTTCGGAGCGGATGATGTGAAATTTGTGAATTGTTTATTAAGGAGTAAGAATCTTCTGTAACAGGAAGGTGATGGGAGCAATAATTGAAGACGTGACGAAATAGAGCATGAATGTGACCGTATGAGTGCGCGCCGAAGGTGATATTTCATACCAAAAGTAAGTTTAATAGCTGCAAATAGATCGCTGATTTGCCTGAAACGTGGAAGCTGGCCGACATTGTCCTGATTCCTAATCCATCTGATCTGAATATCCAAATACCCACCTGACATCAAGTCTGTTCTTGTCTTTCAAACTCTTTGAGGAGTGCGTCATGAAACGATCTAAGTCTGATATCACTGACCACAATGAGAAAGCAGGAAAAACTTTTCGAAAGAAAGTCAAGAATTTGCAGTTGTCAAGGCATGACTGTTCGCATTTGGCATATTGAACTTTGTGCATAATATTTTGTCGAAAATAATATCGTGTATATGAAGTTCAATGTTCAAGCAATCATATATTGGCAGTGTTATTCGTTTACTACTTTTATTATATAGCAACTACAAAATAAATAATTGTCAGTGTGTAAACATAAAACATCTGTCAATCAGCCGAATTCAAAACAAACATTGCAACAACAGCGAAGGAAGAATTACAATTAGGATTGAAAGAATCAACGACTGTAAGAAAGTGAAGCAAAAAATCACTATCCGACTTGAGTGTGAAGAATGCGAAGGCTTTATTCATACAGCAAAACTACAAGTGGATTTTCTTCATTTAAACTCTTCATAATGATGATGAAGGATAATTTCTAGCATCTTGGTTGGATGACTGGCGTCTGGACAGTGATAATTAGATATCTTATCCTTCAGTATATCCAGCTATCCATTCCTTCTTTCTTGATAATGGCAATGACTTCATAGCCGAAATATATTGGTACTTTTATTTTTGATTGAATCAACTGTTATACAATACTTGGCCTTCCCTTAAATACATTATTCATGTGACCATAAGCCAAGGCATACTTTCACAACGTTCTTGCATGCCATTACTGAGAACATAGAAGTTAATGCTTATACTGGCTACTGACAATAACTTGTTTGGAGGATGTTATACTGTATTACTCATAGTGTCGCATGTTTAGAGTTGGAAAGAGTCTGGTTTTATTATATTTACAATTATTTGCTGCTGAAACATGCTAGATGTTTCGACTACCATTCAACAATAATGTTCAGATACAAGAGCTTGGTGTTAGTTGAAGTTAAACATACGTATGAGATTTGAGAAGTTTGAAAATACAATGCACATAGAGACAGATTGCACTAGATTACATGTATTTAATAGCTGCAATAAGGATGATACTCATTATCATCAGGGCCTGTCTCTCTCCATGCGGAAGAACACCTCTCTGGAACGCTTCCAGTCACATCTGTCAATTGCTCTTCTTGTCCACAGTGTCCCGAAGCACCTCGCGAAGTCGTCACTCCACCTTGTTCGCGGTCGTCCTCTTGGCCTTGTCCACGGGTGTCCACCATTCCGTAATGCTATTTCTCCAACGGTTGTCTTCGATGCGGAAGATGTGGCCTCCCTATCGGTGCTTTGATTTGTCTATTTTATATTCTCTGGCTTTCTCTTGTGATGGTTTGTAGGTGATCGACTTTAGAGAAACTGGATCTGAATCTTGCTTGCTCCTTTGGTTGCTGCTGATTCACTGTGGTAGACATGCGTTTGAGGAGAACATGTGAGAAGACTTTATACATGACAGAGATAAACTGATTGGTCTGTAATTTTTAGATCTCTTTTGTTTCCCTTCTTATGATGGATGATCATGATGGCGTTCTTCCATACCTGTATGGGAAAAGTGCCTTATAGGAGGTACTTTCTTTTGGTTCAAGCATTTGTTGAATAATCTGGTGATTATACGTACGATTTGCTCCTCTCCACCCTTGAGTATGCTTGCAGTTGTGCCATCTTTGCCTGGCGCTTTACCTGGTTTCATTTTCTTGATGGTGTCCCGCATCTCTGACAGAATGATCGAGCAGGGAGGGTCGTCGACGGTGTTACTTGGAACATTAGCCACTTATGATACTTCTTGTCTAGATGAGCTGTAGAGATCTCCGTAGTACTCTTCCACCCGTTTCAACATTCTAGCCTTGTCCGTTATGACTCCGCCGTCATATTCATATTTGATTGATGTAATTTGGTTTGGTCCGAGAGTTTGATTTCGTTTTACTATTCTTAAACTCTTGTTGTCTTCGAGTGTCTTAATTTGTTGATCTTCATAAATTTCTTGATGTCTTACGCCATCTTGCGTCTTATGGTCTTACAGAGTTCGACGTATTCGATGTGTTGAGGGCATAGATTGGTTCTCTTCAGTTTTCGGCGCTCTTCCAGGAGAGATTTCGTTTCCCCTGACAGCTAATGAATTTTTTCGTTCTTATTTTCTTCCCGAAATGCTGACTACCGATTCTCGCATGGTCGCTGTGATTTTTTCGCAAAAATCATCAATATCAATTGCGTTATCGAGTTCCATGGTCTCAAACTTATTTGTGAGAAGCAGTTGCAGCTAGTATTCTTCCTTGTGGGTTGATGGCTTAGCGACATCTGCCTTTTGAGGTTTCCTTATTACTTTTGCTCTCTCCATTTTCGTGTTGAAACGCACTGAAGCTCACACCAGCCGATGATCGCTGCCACTGTTTGAAGCGATTCAGGACGTTGACATCTTGAATGATGTGAGGTCTGCTTGACAGGATGCATTCGATCTCATTCTTCGTGGATGATGCTTAGTCTAGCTAATTGACCTGGTATGAAGAATGAGATCTATGTTGTGACGTACTGATCGTGAACCAGTATGTCAGTATTGATGTCCGAATGTTGTACATGACACGTTCGAATATGCAGAAGTGTTTTTTCGGCTTCAAAATTGCAATATTCTATTTTGCAGTCAGAAAATGCATAGTTGTGCTATACTTGCTTCATTTTTTCAGCTGTATGTGAATTGTTTTAGAGAGTCTTGGTAGCCGAAAATTAAATTTATGTCGTTGAAAACGTTTTTCACTCGTGAGTCAGTATTGTCTTAGATGTATAGGAAAGGGAAATATAAGCCACTTTTATTCATCTATTGATTGTTATTTCGTCTTCGTTTTCTTGTGAAGTTGCATTTTCATATTTGAAGATCTCATCCTTCCTCTTAGGTTAATTATTTTCATTGATACTCGTAAAGATAAATAATTCACTTAAACCCAAACTTTGCTTAAACCTGCTCATATCTACATTCCATCAAATCATATTATTGTAAGTTATCCTGTTATATCATTTCTTTGTAAATGTCAAGCTCCTCACATTTCATATGTTTGACTTCTATTAACCCCAAGCTCTTGTAGCCAAAGATGATTTCTGGATGGTAATCGAAGAATGTTGCATAATGCAACAACGAATATTTATTAAGATCATAAAACCTTCCTTCTGCACAGCTTATATGATTATACGAGTATAACACTAGATTCTGATGTCAATCAGATGAGAGATTCATCCATACATTCAATATTTCTAACTGTGACTCACTGGACTAAGTGCAGTCATATCAATTCATCTTGACAAAAGTCGCAGCACAGACCCTTTCGAAGATGCTATTTCTACTTAAATATATTGCAATACATTTATTGCATCACTCTTCAGGACTATTGCAATTTATTGCAGCATATTGCACTAGTACTGTTTTCGAGGTCAGATGGTTATTCTGGAACACCATCTAAGTGCCATGTTGACGCTGTGTGACGAAATTAGAGCGAGATCAAATTAAGTATTGCGTCACCTATCACAAGAATTGAATTGCGATTCATGTGATCATAAGATGTTTGGCACATGAAATGCAATTTTTACCAAGATAATATAAGCTTGTAATTTACTATTAGTTATTACAACTTGTTAGTAGCGTCTATTAAGCAGCTTTTTGTTTATTGCATAGTCAACTCTGATTTTGTAGTTCCCGGTTCATATTTTGATTTTTACAAAATTGACCAATATCTAGGTAGGTGATCCAATAAAGGCCCATCACTTTGAAAATCTCCTAGCATCTCACAGATCTCTTTTTATTGAGTGCAATTACTTCTAGAAGTCCAATTAGAATATCTAGAATATGCCTACTATCGTGGTATCAGCTCTATAAAATTGAACTTTGCGTTATAGCATTTTCGATTTGAAATTTCTATTATTAAAATTAGGATCTGTGTACCTAATAAGGATCGCATTCAAAATGCTCATACCATGTAGTAAAAGGATGAGTTTAAAACTCAAAAGTTGCATTTTGGATTATAAATGCTAATGCAAGAGAGACTAGGATTTGAAAATTTTTTGAAAAGTTTCAAAACAAAAGCAACATCAAGTTTTCTGCTTTTAACTTTTTTATTGCAACATTTTATAACTGAACAACACAATATTCATCGGCAACCTCAAATGCTATTTTGATGTGTGAAACAAACATCACCTGTACTGACGATAACATCTTGTTCGTAAGTTTGCCATGTTTGTAGTGCTGCATAACAACTACTACTCACTTCCATGAGAGCATTCTGAATCTTCGCATTCGCGTCACTAACTAGCAAGCCATGGATAGACAGTAGCATCACTGGTAACTTGCATAAATCTGTTCTGGCTTTGAATAAAGCATCATCAAGGTACCTATCAGTAAGTCTATATCATGCTCATCAACAACTGGGTTATAAAGTATACGACGTAGTATAAAATCATGAGCCAATGTAGAAACACTTTGAAAATCATGCTTAAAACCTCAGTTATAAAAATATGTTTGAAAGCAATTCCATCCAATTTCGAGAAACACACGTATGAAAGCTGGGAATGTTTTGCTTAAGTCAATACTTAGCAGTATGCATAAATAATTTCAAATGCCAGCATTTTAAAAATTCTATAAAAAACTGAAAAAAACATCATTAAAAACACACCCTAGGTGCAGTGTGCGACCACTGAAGTGACGTGAAAACATTCAATTCGTTTCTTATGAAACAAATTGAATGTTCAATCTGTCGATAACTCATCTTAGGAATATTACAATATCAGAAAATAAAAATCAAAGGTAGACCTCTGTTCATGTTCTGCTATTAGTTGAATGGAAAAATACTCAATTATGATTGTTCAATTATGATGAAACACATTTGATTGGTGTCAAAAAATGAACGCATTATTGTAAAGTACACTCATGAAATAGGTAACAGCACCAAATAATACGTCAAATTTGTATCCAATGTATTATCCTCTGATACTTTCCATCTATCTTCGTTCGAAAAGAAAGAGAAAATTTGTGTTCTTCAGGTGTTTGACAATATATCTGATAATTGTGATGATGCATCTGCATTTATATCATTTTCTTGAAATTCGGGAGCAATTGAACAACTGCTCATAAATAATCATAACCAGTTGATTTTTATTAACTGCTAAAGTTGGTAGCATGAATAGTTAATATCTTTATTAAGGAGTCATGTCAAATTACAAAAAGCAAAAAGTTAACAAGATGAATAAATATAAAAAATCCTTAAAGGTCCTTATAGGTCCTGAACAAGCAAAAGAAAATAAATACAAAATAATAAATAAAAAAAGGCGAAACTCCTACACCGGCAACGTGCCTCTTGTAGCAGCGGCGTTGCCCACAAGAATGACAAACTGAATCCGTTGGATGAGGTAAGAACGACCTATTATCCGAAGTTGCTGCTGCAATTCTGTCGCCAAGGCCCAGGAGCACCAAGAGTTTCAAAAGCTGTGGGTGTAAATTGATACCCTTGTCGCAGAAGAGTCTGATATTTGCTGCGTTTCTTCTCCGCTTCTTCTGCGATACTCCCTGAACAAATAGCACTTAAATGAAGATGGCTGGGTGCTAAATAATCCGCAACTGTAGCATCCCAGGTCAATATTCGGCCATTTGAACAGGGAGTTAATGACATTCCATCAACGAGCTTACCATCACATCTTGTTAGGCCCGTTGGCTCCAAGATAGCAGGAATGTTAATTGACTTTAAAGAGCGTCGGATTGCTTCGTTGAGCATGGCACGTCGAGGGACTCGACCCGCACTTCCTTGACACGAAAGTCCATGGTGACCATCTCCAGAAACTTCCACTCCACAGATGCATACATGAGGTTCCACAATTTTGCATCCTAGTCGTAAGGCGAAGTTTATCCGGAGCTGGTCATCAGTCAACCTCGTGCCGAAACCAGAAACCGGGAAAGTGGATGACCATGCATCGGTGTCAAACGCGCTTTCGAACGTTGTTTGGCAGAAGACAACAGTGAGGATAGCGCTCGTAAGTGAGATGGGTTCATCCATTCTCGCTGACTAGTCTTGTTTGAAGGCAAGTTCTCATCGGTGATTGCTTTCCACTAAGCACTGGCGCATCCTGGAAGCTCGAAATTTCTTTCCAAAGTTTGATAGTCAAGGAAAGGCTATCGGCCACAAGACTAAAAAAGCAGAAAGTGCGAGCGTTTGGGCAGAGTAAATTCAGGGACCACCAATCTGGGCTGGAAGATTCACTTGAGTCCTGGCATCTTCACTGAGATTGATGTTCAGCAGCAATGATCCATAAAAGGTCTGACAGTACTTCTGAAGAAGATGAGGCTCTTTATAACAAGGTGCAGCGTGCAAAATGTATGTTAATCTTGGAATAGAAAATGAATTCTTTAGTAGAAAAAGGGCATCATGTGCGTCTAGATGCTCCAATCTACCTGCAAAAAATTTAAAGTCTCAATCTTAGATGTTGTGCAGTTGATTGATGAAAGAAAGGTTCATATTGCTCATGAAAAAAATAACTCATATGCCCAGAAACCTAATTCGCGAGAAAACTGGCCAACGCTAAATCCTACGGATTGAGAGTTGGAAATCCCTGGATTCTATCCTTCATAGACATCCCTGGATACAATATACCATTCAAACATTTTATTCTATGCATACATAGACATCCCCATTTTACTATTCATAGAGTGTTGCTGTAAATTAGCACTTTACAGGTCATGGACAACTTTACAGTTCATGGAGACCACTTTACGGTTCATGGAGAAAAAACAAGTTATGCGATTTGTGTCGTTGTGTTTTTGTTATTATCTTAGTAGTCTTAATTTAATCCCGTTGTACCCATTTAGAAAAATAGTGTAGTCTTGTTAAACACCTTTTTATTCATAGAAAAATACTTTAAATAATGCAAACATGTATATTCATCTCTTCTTTCATATATTCATTTCTTCTTTTATAATGTTAAACGTGGAAACTTCTGAAGCTTTTCTCCATATAAACCTTGAAATTTTTTGTTAATCCTTGAATAAAATGTCCACAAACTGGTTGGAGCATATTTTTTCTCACGCGGTAAGTAGTCGAAGTATTCGATGAAGTCACTTTCTGTTGGTTTATCTTCTTTCTCGGAAAATCTGATGAAAGAATCCCACGCATTATTGTATGCAGCGCTTGGCACTTGCACGTGGAGTTAAGTTTTCAATAATTTCGCTGGCTGATCGCTTCATGATAACCTGTTTTAGCGCTCTCTGCCTGTTTGTTTGAGTAGCAGCCTTTATTATGATTCTTGAATCAAATTTCAAATATCACAAGTTCGGATTGACAAATCCAGTGAGCAAGAGATTTCTACATGACCATAGAAATTCTAATGGCCATCATTTCTTATATCTATGCATAGAATAAAATTACATACACTCATTGGCAGAGCTTTTTACAATACTCGTAAACTTTCTATGACTCGATCGCTGCGCTCTCTCGTCATAGAAAGTTTACCTCGTATTATAAAATGACGCTTTACCAATTTCGTGTAAATAATTATTATCACTTGAAGTATCAACTAATGTCATGATAAAATTTCTATGATGAATTAAACAATTTTTGCTTGAAATAAAGGATATTTGGAAAACAGAGTCTCATAATAGAAATGAAACATGCCTTTATTGTAGTTAATGTAGTTAAGTGTAGGTTCACTTATAATGTTATATATTATGTACATGAAAAGTGTGCCTTAATATCAGCACATGATTATCACACACTCTTCCATTCCTTTGCTTTAACGTATTGTTGTCACAGCTCGAACACAAACTGTATGGAATAATTTTGTAGCAGTCACTTTTCTTATTGCCTCAACTCTGACAAGTTATCAATATATTAACCAAACACACCGCCTCTTCATGAAATTCCATGAATAACGTCTGGTCATTGTGTTCTCTTCAAATATCCATGGAGCGATTCGGTAGCAAATCGCACACAAAGATTCTTGAGAGTGGGCCTTACTAAATGCTGTGTCTTATATGGGACACCTACTATAGACTACACAACAGTTAATCACAAACTCACAACATGGACATAAAGGTCGGATACACACAGAATAAGTGTCAGCCATCGTTCTCAACTCGCGTCACGATCCTGCATAAGCCACAAGCCATAAGTCATTTTGACAGTATTTTCTCATGACAGATAATACAAGCAGGCAGAAGAAAAGATGTGTCATTTTTCTACAGTAATTTTTGTGAGAGCATAAAGCATGAAGAATAACGCGTTATATCATAACTATTGAGGATCATCGCTCAAAGATTCTCAACCGGATGACGGCTTGTGACTTATGACTTATCGTGTGTACCTCCGGCCAAATATCATTCTCCTGTCGCAAATTTTGTCAATGACATGCCGATATCATTAACGAAAAATAGTAAATAATTGATAATAATGGTAAAATAAAAGCAATAAACATTCGACCTTTTGTTATCCTCAAATGTGATTGTTTATGACTGTTTATCAAAAATTGTATTGTTTGTATACTTATCCTTTATAAAACATCTTGACTGATACATTGATAAAAAAAGCATTAATCTATAAGAGAACGTTAACTGGAGTATTGCAATAGAAATATTGGAAAAGAAATCCATTGCAAATTATTTCTTGCAATTGCATTTAGTCACCAATAGTGTTTTAACAGTATTCTGAAAATTTCTGGTTCTCAAATGTATCTTTCCACTCGAATAATATTGATTTTTGATGACCTACTGAGTGACATAGCCGGTAGATATAAGATACAATGCCTCACGATTATTTTTGATGTGAAAAATGCGTCGGATATCTCGAGTTGATTTCAACGCTAAAATAGTCACAAAGGTCATAGACGCTATTCGTCGTTTCAACAAAGTTGTGTCACATACTTTCATTTATCAAGGCAATTCGTTCTATTCTCGAGTGTTATGCTCATTATTTAATAACAATTTTATTTATGCATCAAAATTGTATTAATTGAACATGCACACACATTTTTGAATGTCTTGAGCTTAATTGAATTTTTTTGTAGCCACCATATTTTTGATATTTAAGGATTTATTACTACCTAAATTCGGTTTACTTTGATTATTATTATAATAAGAAAGAAGGAAAATGGAAGGAGAGGCAGTCGCTTGAAGGAGAGAAAGAGAAATGTTCAGAGGGAGAGGGAAAGAGGAAGAGAGCGTATCTAATGCACTCCGTAGAATTACTTTATCGTCGAGAGTTGTGATGCATGACAAAAACCGCTTATTAATGACACAATTATCAATCATTTCTAGATGAATAATTTGGTTGGAAAACCGGAGAATTTGACATAGTCGTCAATTCACCTTGAGAACAATATTTGAAAGCAATCATGAAAATATTTGCTTGTGATCGGGTTGCTTGTTTGTCTTAAATCGAATGCTTCAGTATTCATTAATTGTCAAAACAACATTAGAGGCTGCTTTCGCACGCAACAGAATTGAGCTCAGATTTTAAAATACCTTTTTGCAATTTCACTAATCTGCACCCATTTTTTCCACACGGACCATTTCTTTCGTCTTCTCTCAAATTTCATTTCTTTTTTCAGATGTGGGTTACGAGCGCGAGATTTAGGCATAACTAATTAAGATGCAGAAAACATGAAAAAGTCAAAACTTTGATTCACTTTTTTCGAAGCTAGATGGAACGCCCATTAAAATCGACTGTCAGTCGTTGATTCGCATGACACTAAATAGATTATCGCAGAAACGTCGAGCTGTTGTATGCATAGGAAGCTCGAAAAAGATGCGGAAAATGTAAATCCAAGCAAACGAACAGTGAGTGATGCTATTCCAATCAGTCAACTTACATGCTGATTATTGAAGCAGTTTAGCAGTATATTTTGCAGTATATTAAAAATATCGTGACATTCAATATACTGCTAACGCATCCGACCTGTCTGAATACTCCCACTGTCAAAAAATCAAATGTTGAAATAAGACCAATACCGATGATATGAAGGAAAGCATGCATGCAAATTGTCTCGAAGCTTTTAGATCGTAATTTAAGATGACATACCGTATATGCATGTATTGTAAACTATGCAGACTTACGCATGTTATGAAATTGTTCTTATGCTGTTTGCTGTGAATTTGGCTTTATAAAACAGCTGTTGTATTATTCGTAAATGATGTCAACAAGAACTTAAATATATGCAGCTAAAGGCAATAAAATGTCAGACAAAAAATGCGCAAGCGAAAATGCGATAAAAAACACAAATGAATATCATTTGAGTCAGTTAGAAATACTCATATTCCCACATTTGTGGCGGATCACAGTGAAACATATTTTTGTGCGAATATCCCCATTACATGTATGTCCGAGTAGTTTTTACTGAAGCTGTGAAAAGCTGTGAAAAGCTGTGAATTTTCCTTCAGAATTTCCTGATCGCCATATGCGATTTCCTCGTAGTTGAGACATTTTGATAAATACAGTTTTGTCGATGAAACGAACCTGTCTGATGAACAGCTTTGAAGATAGCAGGAGACGAATAAGTGTTCACAAGTTCTGTTTCAAAGATTCATGTAGGACTGCATCTGTGAGATGTGACTGCTGCGGTGTCCGATACTGATAAACTGGGAGGATCGATTTCCTGAAACAATCATCGAAACTACAGATTGTTTCACAAAAAATGGATCACCCTTAAACATCGCCTTAACTTCAACTTTGTCTAACTCCGCCAAACTTGAACGAATTTCTCTGAAATTTGGAAGATAAATCAGTTGTACTTACTAATATCATTGTTGGAAATTTCAAGCATGAATATTGAGTTGTTTTCCTGTTATAGATAAAAAAGTAGTAGATAATTTGATCTTCATTTAGCAATGTTACACAAAATCATACCTCACTCTTATAAAATTACATTTTTTTCCTTTGTTATGTAATATGTTGTTCTACAAGCCAAAAGCTATCAAGCAAAACAAAAATAAAGAAAATTGGTCAATCAGAGCCAGTATAGCACCATTATTCATCAATAATGTAACTGCTACATGTGATTAACTGGACTTCATGTTCCATAGCTTCCTGACTTCGTTGCGGTAGTGTTGGCAGCACTCCTGATTGCTTTCAGCTAGAAATCTATCTCTTACCGGTTGAAAACAATACAAAGCACCAATGAACAATAACGAGATCGCACTCACAAAAGGCAAAGTGTCAGCTGGCATTCGGACCAATGGCCGCTCTGAACTTCACATACAGCAAGGAACCATGAATTCTGAACGCTATGTGAATGTTTTACGAATGAACATTGGCCAAATGACAGATCAACTTGGTGATCCATCGACTTGGTTATTTATGGATGATAATGCTACGTGTCACAGGAGTAGTAGAGTCAACTTATGCAAGTCTCAATTAGGGCTTAGGACATTATCTTGGCCAGCTCGTTCTCCTGATCTGAATCCCATAGAAAATGTATGGAGTATTCTAAAACGTAACGTTCGTCGTTCACTGCTACCTACAGATGGCGTTTCACAATTTACGTCACTGTTAAAAAGAGAGTGGAGAAAGTTCGATCAGTCAAAAATCAACGATATCATCGAATCAATGCCTAGACGAATTGGCAATGTTATTGACAATAAGGGTAGGGCCACAAAATATTAGCTTCTTAAGAACCGTTGCTGTATCATAGCTTATCAGATTATATAAGGACATTAAAATATATTAGGGACATGAAATAACATGAAAAGTGCTTTCTGTATCATACTTATGTTTTATTTAGTCAAATTTTGGGATGATCCACTTTTTATGAAACGGACTGTATAATGCATCGACATCTATAACTGTATATACATTGCATGCGAATATATATATTCGAAATATTATAGTTTCTGCTTTCACATCTAACTTCTTCAAACTGTCGTCAGAGCCTACTTTCAACATTTTAAAGAATATAAGCAATAGACTTAACGCAGAAGTTTCAAAACAGATCAAGGAAGAGGGAAATATAATCTTTCACATGAGACGGGTGATTTCTAAATGAAATGGAAATTGAAAGCTGACATTGTAGAACTTGATAATGATTGTCATATTGGTACAGCAAAATTGTTTTAAGTCGCTGTCGCTGGCGACATATTTAATTATTCTATTGATGATTAACGGTCTGCGTTCAATCATAAATCGTTGTCGAATGCCGTCACACAAGTGAGATCATGAACGTTATTCTTGAAATCTTTCAAATCTAAATAATCAATTTCTGTTGCGTTAATTGATTGCTTGTATTCTATGTAGTTTTATAATCTTTTCGGACAGATAAGAGGGACACTGGCGATAAAATCAAATCATGAGAACCATTGTGCATATCATGTATTTTACTGAAGTCAAATGCATCAGAACAGTATTTTCAGGCAAATGAAGCACATAATAGCATATTCAAATATTTCTGAGAATTCCGATGCCAAACTATCTATTAGTAAATTAGTTTTTGATTGATCACAGTGTCAGGTATAATTTGAATTCGGCATTAGAAATTATCAAATCATGAAATGAGATACCTCAGAGACACAATGGAATTATGGAGGAAAGCGAAATCATGAGATTCCTTTCAACAATTGTGAAGGAATTGCCTTTCTTCACTTTACTGATTGCATGGAAACTCACTATTTATCTTATGGTGCACATCTGTGTTGATCATTTAATCACATTTTATCAACTGTTTTATGTGTAATTGCTAGCACTTTATAATGAATCGTTTTGCTTGAAAATTGATTTTGCTTGCTGTAGCACATTTACGAAAATGCTATGACTCTGATTTCATTCAGTTTTAAAAGAAGACTTTTCTTTGTTTTTTATCATCTTTGTAGACTCAGAGATGATTGTGTATGTATAAGAGGATATGTGGTCATATTTTCAGTGACACTCTTGAAATAGAAAAGTCGCTGAATTGTGTGAATTCAAATCATCAGATGACACCTCGTCAGATCAGTATTTCTCGTGGACACGCACTGTCTCTTAAATAATATGAAAGAATGACGACTTCCAGTGACTGACAATACACTCTAATTACGTGTTAGCATCATCAGAGCTGGAAGCGGGCCCGTGCCTGCAAAAAACCGGTAAGCACCCGGGTCGGGCCCGTGCCTGAAATATCTAGCACCCGGGCCGATATTTATTATGTCTGAAATAAATAACTTTTCCCTCAGTTGATCACTTGAATTCTCTGATACAATTTATTGTGATGGTTTATCAACATGAGCTTTAAGCAATAATATGAAAAAATATCGATATGCGATGGATTACGTCATAAATATAAGAGCCACCGGACGCATGAATTCATTAAGCATCTGATAGCTTACCGTCAAATCAAGTGATTGCTTAGTCCCCTCATTTATCTGAGGAAATAATGCGTCGGGCATCCGGCATGGGCCAGCACAGCATTAGGGATGGTAAGACTTCGCATGTAAAGAGAAATGTTGGACAGATAGTATGCTCTCTCGATCAGTTTGTTCACATTAGAGAGTGATAATTTTCCATTGACAGATAATCAATCCGAACAAATCCTTTTCAAATGTGTCAACTACAGTTATCCGTGGAGATGATGTCAAACAATAATCGATTAACGATTAGCAAGTGACATTTCAATTGAATTTTTGAACACAAAAGTCCATTGAACATTTAATTTAACGCTTGACTTAGTGACTTCATTCTTTCAAATATATGTCTTTTCTGTTTTCGTTTTCCCAGCTTTAATAAAAATAAATATGGCCTCTTTGAATATGGCTGACAAGAATAGGCAGCTATCGGTACATCAAATGAGATCCAAATTAAATGTGACAGAAAAACGCTTTACACATACACAATATTGTTTAAAACAAAAGAAAATTTGCTAAATACTACATTTTTTAAAGATCCACCTTACTGCTCAACAGTAATCAATTTGCTTGTCGATGGTACCTACGCCCATTTATTAAATACTATTATGTAATCAATAATCAGATTTTTAGAATGATTTTAAGGCGATTGTACTGACAAACGCAATCGATATTTTCAATATGGATGGTGAAGTGCACAAAACGATACATAATGTGACCCAGGTCCAGATAAAATATTCATCATGCCCGGACCCAGGCTTGTTATTTTAGAGTCAATGTGGGCCCGGGATGAGGGTATGCGGGCCCGGGCCGAAAATTGCTGCCCGGTTCCAGCTCTGAGTATCATGTCAATCGTTCCACTGCTGACCGGGTATTCTTGCTAATGGATGACATCAAGCGACGCACAACACTTTCGAGGATTCCAATGATGGTAAACCAAACTTCCAGGATGAAATTGAAAGAAGATAATTAGTCTTGAAAATGCATTATAGTAATGCATGTCGGCTCATGGCAATTTTGTTGAATATCAGATGAAAATTTTGACGAAATTTTACTTCATGTGTATGTGGTATTTGCTGCAATATAAATTATTATTGACCCTATTCATTGACAATTCACTCGGTAGAGTACTAAAATGAAAACTAAAAAGTGTCCTCTGAGACTATTTGAGAGCGACCACTCTTACAAATTTCTATGTGGAGGTTCGGCTACAAATAGAGGACAGTATTATTCGAAAAATGCAGTTCTTCATCGTTCAATAAAAATCACTTCATCTACTGCATTGCTTGAAGCACAGCTGACTTCAGTTTGTGACAACTCTGTAAAAATGACACGCGGTATCCATAAGAAAGTATGAACTTGGAGTTTGGACTGAGGAAGCACAGCATGAGACACGAGATTACAAAAGCACCAATGGGGTACCTGAATGGGTCATTAACCAGGTGGAAAAAGACTCGAACTTTTCCACTAGAATTCATTTTATTGTCGAAGTCAATATTCTACTTTTATCATGTTATTCTTGTCGAAGTCAACAAGCAAAACTTTTGACACTAGAGTGATGTCAACTCTCTCTTGGTGGAATCATCGTGAGTGACTAATATCTGTATATAGTATAAATTTATAAAAGTATTTTGAGTCGTGTTTTGAATTTCCCGGCATATCAAATGCAAGGAGAAAAAGTATTGTACTGAAAGATGTCATCTTTCCAACAGCTGCGTTCTTTAAATCACTTTCATGTAAAAAAAGATAAGAGACAATTAGTCATAATAGACAAGTATTTGATAAACTGATGCTATTTTTCATTAAATAATCGTGTAACTGCGTTTGCTGGAGAAGCATAAACTGACTTTAATTTGCATCAAGACATGGTGGAATAGTGGAACATATCGTCAAAAAAAAATCCGACAAGATCATTCTCCTTGGTTCTTCCTACTCATGAAAATAGTGGCCAACAAGGGCATTTTCATACGAATGCCATCGTTGTAGGGAATAAACTTCGTGTGGCGTGCTCGCATATGTAATAATTTCTTTCTACATTTAAACATTCAATGTTTACAAACGTAGGTAATGAAATGATAAACGAGTAAGAGGATATAAATACCATTGAATAGAAAGCAGCCAGATAACTCAACCTCATCGTGAAGAATTAATCATCCTTGAATGATTGCTTGTTTTATGTGAGTGTTTTGTCTATAGATATGTATCACTTTCAAAATCCTAATTCTGCTATTCATATCTCGAGACAACCATCCTCGCATAACAAATAATTCAGAGTATTCAAGAATGATTCATTCTTTAGAGTGACGTTGAGTTAAAGACTGTTTCCTCTTCAGAGGTATATTTATCCTTGTAATCGTTTATTATTTCGTATGCTATATACACAAGATGTTTAACTGCATGAATGATTACACATCAATCAAGTTTTATGATGGTGATTAAAATCGGGAAACTCGGAAATTAAAGAAAAATAATCAGAAATTTGGAGCAAGAATTATTGCAAGAAATGTATTAATTTGATAGTTTTCCACTTACTTAGCGGCAATCAATTTTTCAATAGGGAACCATAAATCAGGTTTTACAATTCTAGTTGGAAACTCGGACCAAGTGCCATGATTAAAAAAAAGAGCGTTTAGAAAAAAAAGATCCCATGGTATTATACACTGCTGCTGAACATGAAATCCAGGACTGATCCAGGAATAAAATCCCCTATAAGAAGTGTATTAATCAAACGCATGAATGCGAATTTCATACTTAATGAAAAGCAAAACTCATTTAAAGAATGCCTTTCAAAACCTTCCAGATTTTCTTCATTTTCGGCTATGAAATTTGAGTTATTATCGCAATTTTTGGAATCAATTCATTCATTGATGATAAATGTAAATTATAGCGATTATCAAAGTTTAATGGCTAATGAGCAAAACTATATGTCATAGTTTGCTGTTTCTAGGTGTCACATGCATCTTGAGTTTCCTTTCGCTAAGGTGCAAACATTGAATTTGCCTTCAAATAATGATCGATATAACAATAATGCGTATATTTAAAATAATGAAAATCTCCTGAATGATCTTGGAAATCATCTTTGTTGACGCCTTGAAATGTTCTTCGATCACATCGCATGATCTATAATAACATGACAGTGACGCTAAATCACTGAGATATGTTCTGCTTAAGTCAGAATTCATGACTATCGACATCATACATTTTCAAATTACTGACGCACAAGGTGTTGTACTGTTTTTTTTCTATTCATCTCCTGACTTCTGAATTCGACCATGTCTCCCAGGACAATTTGTAAAGGAAAATTGCCCTTCGAATTCATCAAATGGATCAAGGACTATTTGAGAGATCGAGCACAATATTAAGAAGCTACCGGCTTTTGCAGTCCATTAATTTGAAAATGTATCAATTTCCAAATTACATTATTCAAAGTTAAAAACCTAAGAAATGTCCTTTCATATATATTACATAAATATCGAAATAAGGTATCTCTAGATTTACAAAACTAATCCAATCTTTCAATTTCTGTACGTTTATTTTCATCTTTCAATTTTGCAACTCTCAAACCTTTTTAAAGTCACAAAGTGACATATGCCTTTACATATGAATTGCCAATGTTCATATCCATGCATGCACATGCACATGTACATGCACACATACATATACGTGTGTCTAGTCATATTTGTGTGCAAGAAGCAGAAGATAAAATAACTTTGAATAATGTAATTTGGAAATTGAAGTGCATTGTTTGATTTTTATTCTGCACCCAACTATTTAGTTTCTTCGACATAGATTCTCTTCCTTCTCTGCCACGTGAATTTGCTTATTTTCAAACTGCCCACTTGTTCATGAAAAATTCTATACCAATAATTATTTGATCTTCTCTTTCTTTCTGACACTTGTTGAAAGACTAATGACTTCGAATGCACTTGCAATTTTTGACTGCAGATTTTCATGGAAGAGATTTAGGATGACTCATAAAAATTAGAAACTTGCACTTTTATTAACCATTAATCTTTATTACATAGTTTGAATAATATCAAAATGCATCGTTTATACTTAGTTCTCTCTAACATTTCACAAATACCTTTCTTCTTGATTTTTATTAATATGCTAAAACCATTTGAAATATTGAATTTCAGAAATTTGAGAAATATACATTTTGTTTCCAAATCGAGTGATGTATTATTCAGCCCTCTTTGCATTTATGACGAGTGGAAAGTATCAATAGAGTTTCATATTAAAATTTGTAGAGTGAAGTACCATTATCGAAAAATTATTGTGTAGTTAATTCTTTTAATATTAACTATATGTCATGTACGAGTATTGATGAAAAATTACTTAGTTTCATTTTCATCATCGTCAAAATTGCAGTCCGCCTGCATTTAATATAAGTAAGTATTGACATAAACATGAGCATTACTTTACTTTACTGCACACTTACCTCATAAAGAGAAGAAAAATTTCAATAGATGTTAAGGAAAAGTCAATTTAAAATGTTGTATTTATAATTTTTCATTGTCAAGGTATCTTAAGTAGAGTGTTCTTCTGACATTATTTCTATGATTTTAGACAGCAGCAGTCTATTACATTCATGATTATTCCATGGAAATAACATAGGCAATCATAGTAGCAATTATAACAAATTTTTCGACAGGGATTACATGGATCTCAGACTCAGACTGTGAGAGAATATCTGGGTTAATCACATTTAAGGGCATTACTTTGTGCAGTCTATAGCGTAGTCTGGTTTTACTGTTGACTAAACACAGTACAGAGATGCAGTGCCCTGTCTTACACTCCATGCCCGGCCAACGCGTGCTAATTCTTTAATTTCATTTAATAGTCTGAATAGTCACCATATCATTCTATCAAGAATCAACAGAAGTCCTAGTTCTCAACATCTTCTGCACACATGACTGAACAATGCATCAAAATATGATGACTGTAGACTGAAAAAGACTGCAGTTGAGATAAGGGAGACCTGTTCAACATCAATTTCGACGCCGATAAAATTGCTGGCGAGGTTGCGATCGAGACCAGGATATTTATCGAAGTCATGTATCACGCTCGGCTAATGTCGTTTCATCAATTAAAATAGTCTAATACTTTCAGAATGGAGCGGAGCATCTTTATTCATGAAACACATTTTGAAATTAGACAAGATTTTAAAAATAATTGAAGAAAACGTTGGTTATTTATATAGCCACTGGTGGCTCGGCAGTGGAGCATTGCCCCAATATGTAGAATAAAATTTTGCATAAACCTGACAACTCTGAATTCTAAAGAACGAATATGCTAATCTCTCTCAGAGCAGAACATTGCTTTCATCTTCTATTACTTGTGAATTACAGTTAATTCTGTCTAGTTACTTCCTTGAAAATTTAATGATGGACCGTCCATACATCTCTCTTGTAGTCTGCTCATTCATGTGAATCTAAAATTATCCGAGAGCAATGCATGGAATTAGTAATTCCTATAGCTGAATGAAGTAACAACGAATACTGTGTAGAAGACATTTTGTACATAATTATAGGAGCTAGACATTGACTTATTATTCCCAAAGTCATCTGATCCCGGTTGCTATTCCACTTCTAATATCAAGAGTAGGATGATAGAAGCTGTCAGTATGGAATAATACTGTGAGATTGGGATATCTTTCAAAAAGTACGTTTGTAGTGGCATTTTGTCTGCGCACCAAAGACACATGGATATAGGGGTATTCAAGCATGATGATTCTGAAGAGCTTGCATAATGGCCTCGCTGCTGATAAATTCGATGGTATGAAGTTTACAACTTCGATCAAATATGCTCAAAATTACATAGTAATACATAAAAAATTATATATTTATCCCGTCTAGAACTTCGTCCACTATATTCTGGTCTACTTCTCATTCCTGTGTTAAAATCGGGCACTAAAACACTGGTCTAAAGTCGAAGGTTCACAGAGTAAGCCATAAGCCGCTTGAACAAATTGTTATGCTGATGGCACGACTTACAGCTGATGGCTTGCGACTTAAGCTGTGTCACAGCAATCATTGATACTTTTGTGTACCGTCATCATAAACCGGTGTCTAAATGATTTCAATGTTGAGGCTTAACGTTTTTCTGTTGTGTTTTGCATATTTTAAACATTTTTGCTGCATTTTGTGTATATTATGGCTCCACGATTTCTATTTTCGTAGCATATTCAAAAATACGATGTTATTATAACTTTTAATGCTAATAGCTGTTTAATATCAATTTCAAAGTAACTGATAGAGCAACATTCAAGAAACCAAAGTCATTACCACTAACGGTTGGTAACAACAATAAAAAGTCTCTGAGTAATAATGGCCTCTTTATATAAGTTTTATTATATCAGTAATTTATCTAGTAATTACTATTTATACACCTATTTATATTTATTATTTATATAATTATATTTATATATATAATATATTTATATTTTACCTATTTAATATGTCCTCTTTATATGATTCATTGACGAGTGAAACTTCTGCCATTGACTACGTGAATATTTTTGGTCCATCAAGTGTTCTTGTCTTTCAGGAATCTGTCTGCTCATTGGAATCGTTCTCTACGTCGGCAGTATCAGTCAGGCTTTCGATAGCAAGTCATCCAGTTTGAAAGCAGACGCGCGCTATCTATATACGTATGGAGCTTCTTTCTATTTAACTGTTATGTCGTTCATCTTTTGCAAGTTTGCTGGCACATCGGCAGTTTATTCCTACGTGGCCCGTTATCGTCATTACCATCGAATAAAACATCAAACGGTGCCGATTTCTGACACATACAACTACACAACTGAACCAAATTCCTTTTGTGACCGGTCACATCATCATCCAGTGAACAATTTTGTAGTGCAACAATCGTGCTTAGATCAATATCAGGTGAATGATCGCAGTTATCAAAACTCTTTAGATGTGGATCATGTCGCGGCCAGTACCTTGCCTCCTGAAGAACAAC
The DNA here is from genome assembly GCA_907163375.1 of Prostheceraeus crozeri. NCBI lineage: Eukaryota > Metazoa > Platyhelminthes > Polycladida > Euryleptidae > Prostheceraeus > Prostheceraeus crozeri. Next base: position 160,661 of record CAJQUW010000714.1, on the reverse strand, counting down.
ATTGCATTTGTGTACAGTCCAATGTCTTAATGCAAGATCACCATCAATATCACAACTATCGGCCAGACGCGGAATCTTTACTGATCACAACAGTGTAAGGACAACAATTGAAAGACAATGAAGGAAGATATTCTCTTGCTTCGGTTTCATTTTGTCCTCGACTGACTGCTCTAGCACATTTTTGAAGAATTTCTCTTTATCTATTTCGTTACTCGGCAAGCTGCTGATGGTTACGTTTGATACCATAGTGGTGCTGATAATGCTGTTGGTGAATTTGATGACACTGTTGCTGCTGCTAAAATGCAGATGCTGATATAAGTCGATTTTGATTAACATGTAATTTTAGGAAGTGATTAGAATAGGATAGTTCCAATCGAATGCATGTCATCGTTCGGTTTGGAAGGAGATATAGACTATTGCTCACAACTGTCGCATTTCTTGTTGATAATTTTCATTTCTCTTATATTTACATTCGTACATATGAATTCGAATGTCTTTGTTTTGCCTCTTCCATAGGCATTTGTCTTGACTAAAACTAGTTTGTGATGCCATCCACATTAGAGCCGATACCATCAACGTGTGGGACTTTTAGACCAAAATTCCATAACTTCGTTTTTAAAGATGGAATGGAATGAAATCCACTATTGAAAACAAATTTCAATCCTAAATCAAATATGAACTCAATGCCTATTCAGCTGCATGCATCTATACCACAATGCACCGAATATCGATTTCATAAATGTATACCTGCTTTTCGAAAGATATTTCTATGCAACAAATGATTGCAATTCATCTCAATTGAAAATCATATTCAATAGCAACAATTGTACCGCATACAAGCATGAAAATTAACATTAACATGCATGAAAAGCTAGCAAGCTACGTTGAGAGGTAAATGATTAGTAACTAAGTTATCTTTCCACCACTTAAACACTTGCACTCTATCGCAATATTCCGTCTAACACATTCATGAGCGATTTCACCAGCATGATTTGAATGCCACCTTAGATGAGATAATGAGACGAAAGCACTCGCAAACACCTTTAGCCGTACTTCTAACCCTATAGGTAAAAATGACTTAAATTGAAATAAAGAATTCTTATTGGTAAGACCAACTAAAACGGGTTTTAACACCAAGATTTTATTGATGCTTATTCTGGAGTGGTAGCTCTGATATAGGCTGTAGGCACACTGGACATACTAAAAACCGCAAATCTTGGAGCACCAACATATTTGTTTCAATTAGAGCTGGCACACAGCGTAGGTCATAAGCAATAAGTCATCGGCTGCTCGTATAAACCACGCTATTTGAACTACAATTTGTTGAAATGGCTTGTGACTTGTTCTGTATGCCTTCGATTTGTGGTATTCCATAATTCTTAATGGGCATGAGTTCAACATGAATTAGGCCTATCCATAACTGAAATATTCATCTTCATCCAACGGATTTATCGTGGCTCATCGATACCAAATCTGAGTAGTCCAGCAAGAAAAAGGCATATTGTCAAATAAGTCATCAGTTTGTGAATGCGATGAATGACAGTCTCTGTATATCAGAATCATTCAGTCGCAACAAATAAGTAAATCGGTGTACGTGACTGTTGGGTGCGATACATTACGTTGCGATACCTAGGACATTGTCAGACTCAATTTGAAAATAAAATTAGTGATCGCATTCAAAAATATTGAAGGTGGTAAATTAAAGGATTACCAATAATGTAATTTAGTATAAATTCATCATGCGCCTTATCGATCACTAGAAACGTTTTATAAGTACAATGACCAATTGATGTAAGGTAAACAGAAACGCTTTATGCATTTCTGTATGCATTCACAAATTTACATTGCTTGAGCAACAAAGTGCTGGATTCGCCGCGACAGAAAATTCCTCAGTCTCTTATCATCTTCTTGTAAAACAAAATAGAAAGGGTCATTTATTTCACAGATATCTTTGCAGGTTATCATTATTCAAGTTATTCTTTTAATCTCCTTCAAATTCCTCAGCTCACAGAACAATGAGTATGCTTAATTGCAACATTTCAACTGAAATACTTAAGCTTCTTATGCTACTTTTGAACATAGTCTTTTGATCACAACAAATTGCGAGTCATCTTTCTGATACTTCAAGGCTCCAGAATTGCATAAACAGAAATTGAAAAATAGAAATGAAGAAAGCCAAAAATTCAGCCAGATGAGCTCCTGATGAATATATTCAGATTTTCTGCTCTATATTTCAAGTGAAGCTATAAAATAAAGTAGATCTTGCTGCTTGCTAATTGGTCAGTCACTGTATGAAATAACAAATAATGAAATGAAAGAATTATGCAAATTAGGCTGGAATGTGATTTCACAATCTTGAATATTTTCAAATTCCTTGAGTAGAATCCTACAATAAAAAATGGCTTTTTAATTTGAATATTCTTCCTTGAATGGTCTTGTTAAGGGTCTATTTTCATATTTTAAAGCGAGTGAAATTTCATCTATAGTCTATTTAGAGAGTTTCATTCAATTTCATTCCATCTCAAAATCATGTCAAGTTTGTTTACGTTGATGAGTCGCTTTTATACAATTGAAAATCTTCTAAAGCCTTTTTATTTTCTTAACTTGCAGACTGTATAAGTCGTTCTAATTACAAGTGTAGGTAGTATGCAATTGTATTTTAAAGATGTTGTGTTCTATTTTTATCAAAATATTTCTTATCATCATGGTTTTGAAAATGACATGAGATGTGGGACTTAAATCCAGGTATGTTAAAACTGTCATCACATTTTCTTTGAGATGAGTTGATCGTTGATTTGAAGAAAATGAATATGTTATTCTCTATGTACACACCTTTATAATCAACGATATACTCTTCCCTCACTAAAGATTATATATTTCTTATGGCTGAAAATCAAGATTGTTTCACCCATTGTCCAGAGATATCAGTCTCATATAACCCACAAATGTCGGCTCTGTTTAACAAAATTGATAAATAAACTTGACATCAATGACAAAGATAGTTTTCATTTATAAAAAAATAATGTAGGATTAAGTAACTTACGAAAATGTCATTCGTATCTGAAAAGCACACAGGAAGTCTGGAATTACTTAGCATCGAAGAGTTACGCATGGAATACGTCCTCGTCGTAAACCTGAAACTAGGAAATGTTGCTTCAGGTGCGAGTGGCCCAAATCGAATTTTGATTTAATTCCTAAGAAATATTGCCTCAGGTGCGAGTGGCCTTAATCGGATTTTGATTTACTTCCTCAAAGACGTATTGTATGCGATCGTTGAGCTCGGTCCGCGAAGCCTCTAGCAATTTTATTTCTCATCGGCAAGAAGCTCCAGAAGAACAGGCAAAAGATTACAAAAATTGCATCATCGATCCATAGATCATAGGTCATGACACTAATACTTTTCTTCATCACATCTCTTCACCCAAACTGCATCGCACACTTCGAGTAACGACCAGGTTTTTTCAGAATTGAAGAAGGCATTGCTGGTGTCAAAGTCTGCTCCAGATTAACGAGTCGGTTGGAATCAATCGTCCTGGACGACATTATAATGAGTTCAACGCAAAGATTGTCGTAGACTGCTTAATAATCTGGATAAGCTGCAGACTACTCTCATTATAAGAAAAGAAGCCAGGAGGTTCTGTCATTTGCCGTTTGCTTTAAGGGATTCAATGAAGCTTGCATTTCGTGCCTTGGGTCATCAACCTCATACGGCGACTTCTCTGAAGAAAGAATGTGGCTTTGAAGATCATGTCTAAAGCTAGATATTAGTGTCACAATTGCTACACATGTAATCTTCAACCATGTAAAGCAGTGAAAGCTGTCTCTTCCAAAAGTTGCCACCTGAATGTGTTAGTGGGCAGGCATGGAAATCTGTGTACCGGAATTTTTATATCATGTGGTAGAGCTCAGGAAAAGTTGATCAGAGCCATTGAAAAGTTGGAAAAAATTTGCTTAATGCGTTGATGAGCTACATGTACAACAACAGCGGCAGACATTTTGAAGAGTCAGCACACATTGCAATTATCAGTTGCTATTATCGAAATAAGTTAAGCGTATTATTATCGCACGTACATTTTACTTGCAAGATGAATTGATACTGGACAACGCAGATGCTCGCAGTCGGAAAAATGTGAAAAGAAAATTATGAATAATTCAAGTTCATGCAATTCAGTTCAAGCAGCTTTTCATCAACTTAGCTTACCTTAGCTGGTTAACAAAACTTTTGCGGATATTCTGAAGGCTCTGCGTTTGAATATTTAACGTCCTAGCAAAATTAAATGTTCTCTGCGACATTAGTGCTTTTTTAGTTCGCTACAGAATGACTCTGTAGTTCAGACATCGCATACAAAATAGTTCTGAAGTACATGTAAGTATTGCAGTATTTTACATTGGCTACCAAGAATATTTCACAAATATTCAGTATTTTCAATACAGAAAAAGCTGAAAAGTAAACTACTGCTCAGAAGCAGTTACGAATAGAATAATATTTGTAATGAAGATATCTAAGGAATAGCTGGGTTATGATTTCAATGATATACCATGTGACATGCATCCGGATGCTAGGTGATGCCTACACTTTCGAATAATGCATTCACTTTAGGGGTGGCACTTCGCATGATAGTTGATTCCGCAGAGGCGTACTGTTTAATATTGAGACCAGAAGTGGACCGATCGGCATATGCCCTAAAGAGCAAGCACCAAACTCATTGAAATTGACAACAATAAAACATTTAGAATGGAAGGAAGGTTTCATGCAATACACAGTAATGGCACAAACATCGCACGCATTTTCATTTTGATACACTTGTCAACGGCTGAATCATTGGGTTAGAATCAGTCACACGTGCAACTCAAAGCTTTTCATTGATGGCTCATGCCCAACGTAGTTCCCCAGGATGTGCCGCGGACTTGAGTCAATTTCAGATAAACAATCTATTTCTGAGCCATTTAGGCGAAAATAGTAATCAAGGTCATCTATTCATTTTGATGTACCGAAAAAAATCACTCAGCAGTCTTGCACATTACACAGCATTTTCCTTTGTCTCATTGAGTTGAAATCATATTAAGGTGCGTTTAAAGTCTGTGCGAATCCTCGACGCACAGCTGTGCGTTCATAATTTGATTGACATACGCACAGCTGTGCGTCAGAACTTCGCACAGCTGCGCGTCGGAAAATTCAAATTCATAGATATTATGCCTTTGTTGATTCTGACGCACAGCTGAAATCAGAAGTTCACTACCACTAAACTTCTATTCGACTATTCTGTGCGTCTATTCATTTTCTCTCTCATTTTGACATTGTACTGACTGGGAGTCGTACCGTCATCATGGAAGCTGAAGGTGATCAAATAATGAAACTCTTTTCGAAGAACTTCTAATAAATTCTGTGCGAAATTACCCATGCATTTGGACTGTGTCTTCGATACGGCATCATGACATCGAGGCTGCCAATAATATCTGGCATGAAATATCTCAGACATTGGGTAAATATCCCGAAACATGTAAATCGCGGTGGAGAAGTCTTCGTGATACGTTCAGGAAGAAGATCGAAAAAATCCCAAATGGTTCTGGGAGGAGGAACTCCCGAAAGTGGATTTGGTTCGAGAGCTTGAGCTTTTTGAAGGATTCTTTTACGAGTCGATTAGCGCTTCACACTTCAAATATTCCCGAAGCAAGCCAATCAGACTCAAATGTAGAAACTGTAAACGAGGAAGTAGCACAATCTACGGATCATGAGAATTCCAGAGTATGTAACGACACGACCACTGCTGAGTTCTCAACAACAAGAAAAAGAAAGAAGAGTGATTTGGAATGCGAGCTTTTTGATGCTCTCAGTATATGGAAGGATAAATGCAGAAATACTTCACTCGACGACGAAGATGAGACTTTTGGAAAATCCGTTTCGGCACAACTGCGAAAGTTACCATTCGGTATCAAAGCGCAAGTAAAATTGAATATTCAAAAGGTGAGTGTATTTACCCCAGTACTATTTTATAGTAGGACCTCGATTTAACGTTACATGTATTTTGATTTAAACTTATAGTTCGACCTCGATATAACGTACATAGGTCTATATAAACTCGATATTTCGTACGAATGTTTTCAGCTAAAGTATAAAAGCGATGCGTTTTGCTAGCCTACTAAGTATAATCCTGTACGCAGGTCTATATAAACTCGATATTGCGTATGAATGTTTCAGCTAAAGTATAAAAGCGATGAGTTTTGGTAGCCTACTATAATCCTGCCATGAATACCGTAAATAGGTGTGATGAATTCTATACCCAAACTTAACCAATGATCAAAACTATACGATAATTTGTCCTATATGTTGTAGACGTCAGTAGGTTAGTATTAAGTAATGTAGTATATGTAAGAAGTCAGAAATTATAATACAATTATACAAGTTTTGGTCAATATTGAGTTTTTTCTTTACAGGCAATCTTCGATGCTGAAGAAGCAGCTCTCAATCAGCAATGTGGTGGTGGAATGATTGTGGATTCGTTAGCTATGTGTCAATTGCCTTGATGAGATGTTTAAGCATTTATCAAAACGGATGAAAGTTTTGTTTATTGAGCAAAATAGGGAAGTAGGCCTAAGCTATAAGTTCTTCTGACGATAGATTTTGATGGGTTAGACCTAATTCGGGATTCATTGAAAAATCATTAGGGAAAGAGGGCTTAGAGTCGAGGGAATATAGGTCTGTGTATTTCTGATATTAGCTAGGATGTATGCATATAGCCTGGCTAGGACATACATGTGTGCGTTTTGAGATAAAATTTAATATTTGAGAAGTACCTACCGATACGTAGTTAGGGGGATGATTCATTTAAAATCATACAGGATGGAAAGATTTAAAGAGTAGCCTACTGAATCAGCTTATGCATTTTCGTTACCTATCCTAAGCTTAGTAGGCCTAAATATAAGCTTATATAAGCTATTTTCTTTTATTTAATTTCTGTGATCATAAACTCCCTTGATCATAAATATCTCTCATTTAACTCCCTTGATTATAAATATGAAGAACAAAAACAATGTATCGATGCACTGTATACTTGTCATACTTGAACATAAAAGCTTACATGTAAATGCACTTTTACAATAAGAAAAGGCCTATAAACATGTGAATTATGGGTTGAGGTTATTGTTGATTAGGAAAGAGCCTACCACGGTTCACGATTGCATCCTGCCAAGGTACAGCACCAGCACCGCAGAAGTATGTAGAGAATGCTTGACGAACATTAGCTGCAGATGCAACAAAATTACTGGTCCCCTGCTGTTCCAGCGGAGATATAGATGAAATGATTTCGTTGCGCCATTCACCAGGAATTAAACCGTCCGAAGTTTCATGATCAAAATCAGATGGCTTGCAATAGCGGTCAAACGAAGTATTGGCTCTTGCAGTTTTCCTCATGAAATTGTGCAGTACCACGATTGCTCTTACTATCACAATGCCGTGATCCGGAGTAACTTCAAGTGTCTGTCTCAAAACACGCCATTTCAGCGCGAGAATGCCAAACGCATTTTCTGAAATTCGTCTCGCACGACTTAGTCGATAGTTGAATACCTTTTTCTTGTAATCATTGAGACCTTGGCGAGGATAGGGCTTCATGATATTATTTCGCAAGGGAAAAGCGTCATCTGCAACGAATACAAGTGGTAACTTTTCCGTAGAATTTAGCAACTCTTTTTCCTTGTCAAGAGGGATTGAGGAAGAGTTATTTTCGAAGCATTTACCGAAGGAAGAACGTGTGAAGATTCCACCATCACTCTCTCTTCCCGATGCACCAATGTCAATCACAGTAAAACAATAGTTTGCGTCTACGTAAGCTAGCAGCACGATTGAGTGAAAGTTTTTATAATTATAGAATTCACTGCCACGATTAGCTGGACATTTCAAAGCAATATGTTTACCGTCAATGCCCCCTATACAATTAGGGAAATTCCATTTGGTGCTAAACTCGGAGGAGATATGATTCCACTGTTCTTGATTCGGGAAAGCCAAATATTTCTCTTTTAAAACAAACCATAGGGCATCACAAACTTCATAAACAATTCCCATTACCGTAGACTTGTGCATCCTGTAGCTGTGAGCCAACGCCGTAAAGGAAATGCCACTTGCGAGGAATCGGAGTGTAATAGCAAGACGTATTATTATAGGTTTGATCGGAAGAGCATGATTTTGTCCGTGCGTTATAAGCGGTTCAATCAGTTTTGATAGTTCGTCAAATTCACTTTTTGACATGCGGAAATATTCAAAGTGCTTCTCGTCGTCAATAGAGCGCATATCATAGACTAACTGTTCTTCTCCTTGTTCACTTCTTTTCATGTTCAATGGTCTTACATACCATTTTCTTGGACTATTTTTGTTGATCAGATACAATCCGGTAGAAATTAGTGGAATAAAATCGTGCAAGTCAGACATCACTCTATATACAAGTGTTGACGTTCAGCTGTGCGTTCACTATAAACACCTCAATAGTCGACGCGCAGTGAGTCGCAATTTCTCGTGTTCGAATTTCAAATCACTGTGCGTCGATATTTTTTCACTTCAAGTTGCACTGTGCGTCGGACAAACGCACAGACTATAAACGCACCTTTAGTCTCCGGTGACGTCTTTTGAACAATAGTTTCTACATGAAACTTTTGCTGATAATGAATAGATTCGAAACATATATTGTTAAAAAATTAATGCACAACCTAATAGTATTAGCTTTTATTCAATTTTTTAAGTGATGTGAAAATGTGTAGCAAGTCGCACGTGCCATATGTTAGTGGCGAAGCATTTCGCTCATCTGACATCTGATGATAGCGATGAAATAACAACAATACGTAATGGAAACAATCATTCTCGCAAAATGACTAAAATCCCTCTCAAGTAATACTTCCTACTTTCCATTTCCTACTACGGAAATGGAAAAATTATTCCGGCAGTCGAAATTGTGTGAAGTACTTCTATATACTTTTTATAAATACTCTGTGTAAACTCTATATTAAAAAATTATATGATAAAATTACTCTTTCCTCAATAATTCGACATTTCAGGTGATCGGCTTATTCCATGAAGAAATGTCTATATGAAAGAAATTTGAGAGAAAAATGCCGCTAAACCGTTAAATTTCCTTCAATAGGCTCGGAGAAACAGATTATCCGTGCTAATATAAGATTAATGAAAGAATGTCAAGAGATAATGTGTAAAAATATGATCTCAATTGTCTTGTTCCTAGAAAGATCAAATGATAAATTTTTCTATGATTTTTTGGTAGGGAGACAGACTTGTAGCAGCCAGTGTACATCTTTATTGCGCTAACGCTTGCGACCATCTACACTGGCCATCGTCAGGCGACTGAAAATACAAACCGATTACTCAGAGTTAAACTCCGCTCTTCCAGAATGAATTACATAATATAATGTGTGCAGCAAAAAATCATATATTGTCAAATGGGAGACATTTCATTCTAATCGATAGATTTTTCTTTCATTCTTAAGCATGTTCACATACACTGGACAATATCCTTCAACCCACTTCAAGATACTTGCTTGAAGCAACAAAGCAAGAAACAGCCAAGCAAAAGAGGCAATCAATCCATCTCACTATATTTACTAGGCTGTAAATGCCTTTGCTACGAATTGGTCATGAAATATTGGTAACAAAAGTGAACAACTTCAGCTACAGAAAAATTAGAGGTTTTGCCCCATACATACACTCAGATTGGGGAAATGAGCTCCAAACTCCAAATTCTACAAGTAATTGGTTAAACTTTGGAGGCATTTCGCAACCGGGAATCTACCTTGATGTCATTGTCAAGCTGTCAAAGGCAATTAGACTTATCCCTCTATGCTGAGAAATTAATAAGAATTTTTCCTTATCCATTGAGGAGTAACTGCATTATTAGAAGACTTCCGTTGCAGTCAGTAATTGCAATTAATTACATGTTAGCCATGTAATTCACAAGTAATTACAAATACTTTACAGTCAGAACTGCTAGATATTCCGTTATCACACAGTTTAAATTACTTTACTTTACTCGCCGATATGCGTTGCCATGTGTACAGGGTGTGCAACAGTATGCCATTTTTTCAAAAAATTTGCGACCAAGTATTGTCAAAATCTAAATTGATTGCCAATGTTGCAATATCCCCAGTGTTGTAAAATCTGCATTCCTGATCGGAAAATATAGATCAGAAAACTGCTTTTCCCCTCGGAAAAGAGAGACAAGCAAATTTATCTAGGAGACGTAGTGCGGCAGCCACAACGAGTTTCAGCAGGGAACGAGGCCGAAACTGATACTTTCACAGAATGATGTACACCCCATGCCTACTGCGAATCTGCCTACTGCAGATGCATGAAAATAGGCAAGTTAAAAATAAGCTTTCATAAATTGATACTCAGCAGAACATGACATTTATGAATATGCGCTGTGCAGTGATGTGAAATCATCAGATTAGAGACGAAGTAATCATCTTGCGAGTTGATGTGATGAGCGAAAAAATATATTCTTTAATACAGATAAACCATAATTTCGACCATAACAGTTGTGAGCTGATTTTTCATACATACATAATCGACGCAGAAGAGATGACACGCTTGACGCAGTAGTTTCCCGTCATTGTATTTTATACAAACTTAACGTTTCAGTTGGTTTGCAGTACCTAAGTTGATGGCAATAATCATTATCCACAACGTGTTTTAGCATGGTCGGTCGATCAGCGCGACACCAAATTGCGTCGTTTATTAGACAGAAGCGGAGGAGAAGAAAGATGGATGAATTCGTTGGTCGGTTCGTCAAAATCGAGCTCACTATCATTCTTGTGTACGCACCTCATAAATTCGCGAGCCAATATTTGCACTGCTCTCATTTGAGACGAGAATACATGAAATTGGACAATTTGGCGGGACAGTCTCAATTCTAATACCTCACAAGGAAATTTGCTCCTTGCTAGCCGAACATATTTGATGCACTGATCTTCCTACACCGATAATCTCTACGAGATGAGTTGTGATAAATCTAAGAGCACGATGACATTAACGAAACTATGCATAAGTAATGAAGGACTACAGATATCGTCATTTCTCATTTTCCTTATAAATAATTCAGCATTCGACATTCTTATTGTGTTATAGATTAACAACGGACCTCTTTCTACATTTATGTCAAAAATGTAGATAAATACCTGATACATTTCCATATAAATCAAGTTTGAACGAACATAGATGTCATTCGATATTTTCGATATTTTTGTAATAAAACTGAAAATATATATAGGTAATGCTCATTTATAAACCTACTTGTAAGCACACTTTGCGAACGCTTATCTTCCATGTGGCTGAGCTTTATTCTCCCCACTCTCATTCCTTCGTGCTGTGTGTTTTACGAGAATGGAGAGTGCTCCTATTTTGAAAGTCCTTGGTTTTACCCGATTTAGGATTGAAATCAGTTTACCCGAATACTGAGCGGGCACTATACCACAAGGCATGCGCCGGTCGATTGACCAATTAAATCATAATTTATAGTTATTTTAGACTTAACAACAGTCATGAAATTTTCATACTTGAAAATAATTTACGTGAGATGTGTTTAAAATAGAGCATATACAGTGCTGCACAAGATTAATCGATTATAAATCCTAAAAAGTAATCCCTTTGAAAAGTTTAGATGTGTTGCATTGCATGAGCTTTTTTTGAAATATCATACTTCAATAATCTTGTGTTTGATAGCATCCTTGAGTCGAGTAGCGTTGGACCTTGGGTTCAATCTTGGACTGAGTGACCTTGGGTGAGAGTACCAAATGTTCCTGAACTTTAGGTCACATAACAAACCTTTGAATATTTTGAAGTTATGTAATTTTCAAAAAGCGGAATGCTAACCGTAAATTTCTGCGTTTTTGTCCATGAAAATAATTATCTGGACATTTTTTGTTGAAATTGAAATCGTAATTGTTAATAATTGCATTAAGTATATACCTTGGAGAAACTGCAGCAAAATGTGACAAACAGTCCTGTCCTTGCTCAATATGGAGAATGATTGAAAATCTCTGACAATTTTGATCATAATCAGTTGTGCAATAATTTTGATGCAATCAGTTTCACATTCCCTAATGTCATATAAGTCGTATTTCTTGATCTTATTTACTTATTTTCTTTGATCTTATTATTATGTTTTATCATTTCAAAATTAATGCGCAAGTGTTAACATCAATGCACTATTGTCTACGTAATTACACAATGTGGTATTTATCAATACACGCTACATTTTGTGATTGATTCAAGCGATAGCACACTGCAATCTTTGTTGACTTTCGATTTTTATTCGTACACATATTACTGTCAACAATAAATAATTGTTGAGAGGGAATGAAATATGTGGAAATGTGCTACTAGGGATGCTGGTGCTCCATGGTTGGTGAAACATCTTAACTGACTTGAAATTTAATGAAGCAGTAACTTTCTTGAACAACACAAACACTGAAGCGGGAAGACGAGGTGAGCCTTGTGATGAGACGATTTACGAGATTCCGCTTTCGGTCGTTTCTGTGAAACGCGCTTATATACAGTCAATTATAATTTAAAACATCAAGCAGTGATCGAAGTTATTGACATTGAGTATCTAATTTTGTAATGTGATTCTTAACAGAACACAACTGGCGTCAAAAAGAGTTGTGGAAGGACAGTGTTCAACCTATTTCAGTGGAATTACGCAATCCGTCAAGGGCAGCACTTCTCTACGCGGGGTCGTGATCCAAAAGTAGGTCGCAGATGAGCTAAAATCGAAAATCTTGAAATTTGATTTTCCTACTGTATCACAGTTGCAAAGTCTGTCTGACCGGTGATCCCTCTGTAAATAGCCCTATAGTTATTATAACCATTATTACCAATTGGCAAACATGGGAAGCTTTTAGGCTGCTTAGTAAGAGAGAGAGAGAGAGAGAGAGAGAGAGAGAGAGAGAGAGAGAGAGAGAGAGAGAGAGAGAGAGAGAGAGAGAAAGCTGTCTGTGTCACCCGCTCTGTACCCGAAAACCCGTCTAGAACGCGTCAAATTGAAAACGATAGGTGGCAAGATTATAGTATGTACTGAGAACCGGTTTCGCGATAGCTTCTTCAGCTCAGTTACATTTAAAATGAAAGAATCATTTAAGCATGATCTTAAAGGGAGTGAAACGGACAATTACCCTTAGTTTAGATGAAAACATGCAAACAATAGGGAAATTAGACAAAAGCGACAATTGTTGGCGGCAATAAACGACTGGTTACAAATGAACAATAATAAGTAGGAAATAACTGGTGTGAAGTGGGAGACGTGGTCAAGTGGTGTGAGATGAAAGGGAACGCTTTACAATAGAGGTGATCTAGTTAAGCAAACAAACTGTGTGGAGAATGTTTGGTCAGCGAAAATATACAGGAAGGTGCAAGTTTGTTGGCAGGGCCGGTAGGACAATGGCTTAGAAAAGAAATGGAGAAGATTTAGTTCACAATAAGTCACGTGGTTACAATATTGAACACATATAGGAACACATATTGACTGATTAGATCTCCACCGTCTAAACATTCGGAGAAGATTTAGGATCGTGAAACGAGTAAGAGAAAATTAATAAAATTGCTAACATGGGCAGAACCTTTGAGAAGAAAGACAAAAGAAATAGAAGACGGAGGAAAGGGGGAAGGTGAGGAGAGGGAGGGAGTAGTGAGAGTAGGAGAGAGAGAGAGAGAGGGAGTGGAGAGAGAGAGAGAGAGGGAGTGGAGAGAGGGAGTGGAGAGAGAGAGAGAGAGAGAGAGAGAGAGAGGGAGGGAGGGAGAGTGAGAGATCAGAAGACCCCGTGATCCTAACTCCGACAAATGTAGACGCACACACCCCACGGATCGGCAAAAGGAAAACAGCGATTTGTGGAAGACCGGTTTCGCTCTATTGGCTTTATCAATTCCACTTAACACTGTAATCGATGAGAAAAGGTCGTCACACAGAAGTCAGACGTACCTAAGCATGAAACTTAGAACATGCAACACAAAACATGCAACTCAAAGATTGAACGCAGAGCATGCAAAAACATATAATGCGATCTCAAATACTGCATGGGAAAAGGTAAATCATAAAGCATGCAAAAACAGTCAACATGCAAAATAAACGCATGTAAATAAGAATAATACTGTCATGCAAAATAAACGCATACAAGTAAGAATGATACTGTCATGGAAAATTAAAACGCATAAAGCCTGCTAGCACAACATAAAACTAAGAATGATATGTGCTCTACAAGATTGATAAGTTAAATAAAGACAAAATAAAGTAAGATATTAAAGGTGCACATACACAGACTCAACGGTTAGCAGTAAGAAGCCTCTCGAGATTCTTATGCATACGAAAAGAAGGACAAATGTCAATGTTTAGCTCCTTCCGACACACTTGCACCACACGTTTACTACATTCACTAAAAGGTAGGACTAAGTGGATCTTATCAAGTCTGTTAAGCTCCAAATTAAGGCCATGAGGGGCAAGAGTATAAAGGCGCTTGATCCACTTATTCTCATGTAGAAGTCTCTTATTGTCATGAGGGCAGTGTTCCAAAGCAGTGAACGAAAAGTCAGAAATGTCACACATACGAGAAAAATGTTGAGCAACGGTAGATGAAGACAACACTTGATACTGCTAAGGTGCTGAGAAATCCGCCTCGACAATGTACAAGAGGTCTGTCCTACGTAGCCGACATTACACTTTTTACAAGTTATAAAGTAAATAACATTGCGGGTCTGACAGGTAAGTCTATGAACAATTAAAAAAGAGTTATTATTTACAGGATTATGTACATAGGTGTGGAGACTGTATTTACATATTTTACAAGGGCACGGGAAAAACCCAGTGCTCCAATCATCAGGCGACTGACCTGTTAAACTTAAAACCTGGCGAAAAGCCTTGCGGATAGCGGTGCGGGTGTAACCTTGCTGTTCCCAGCGCGGTTGAACGATACATTTCGTCTCCTTAAAATCTTTATAACTTGAACTCCGCATAGACCAACGATACATTTGACCAAATAAGATTGACTTAAAAACACTATGAGGATGAAATGAAGTAGGAGACAAAATGCTATGAGTGTCAGTTGGTTTAAAACCTACTTTATACAGAATACTATTATGGCCTTTATACAATAGGAGATCTAAAACTCTGATCTCAGTAATACTGTAGGCAAGTTCAACCTTAATACTGTCATAAATACTATTTACATATGTACAAAAAGTTAACAGAGTTATCAGAGTTCCAGATGAAAAAAACATCGTCTATGTACCTCATCCAGGCGATAGGCTTATGATCAAATTTAAAAATATGATCTTCCCATTCTGACAAGAAAATGTTAGCATATGAAGGGCCAAAAGCACAACCCATTGCCGTACCCTGCACTTGTAAAAAACTCTCATCACGAAAAGAAAAGTTATTGGACGTGAGAATAATGCGAAGCATAGTAAGCAGTGTCAAATCCGGTCTCCTTGAGTCCGGAAACTTAAGGAAAGCACGACTTACAGCAGAAATTCCGGCTTCTGTCGGGATGTTGGTGTACAGCGATGCAACATCTAAGGTTGCCAAGAACGAGTTGTCACTAATCTGTAAAGTCTTTAAAATGCTTATGACATGCAGCGAGTCTCTAACATAACTTTTCACAGAGTGCGCAAGAGGAGCCAAAAAGTACTCAAGTAGAGTTGCGCAAGTACGGGAAACACTAGCCGTGTCAGACATAATGGGGCGGCCTGGATGCATGCAAGAAAAAGTCCAAGACGATTTATGAACCTTCGGAAGCAAATAAAACTTTCTTGGCCGCACAGGAAGGGAAGGCTCAAGGGCTAACACTTCACAACGTGTAAGAAAATTCCTACTAAAAAGAGTTGACAAGAGTGTCACAAGACGCTTACGAACATGTGGATCGATGACCTGATCCACATCTCTCTCTCCAAAAGAGAGAGAGAGAGATTTACTAGTGTTACCATGTGATTTACTAAATGCGACAAGTCAAAGCAAGGGCCGGCGCTTAAGTACAAGTTCATATTCACATTTTGGATCATATTCTTGTCAATCTATTGCAGATACGAACGAAGTAATGGCGGAAGAAGAAGTAGTGAATTCCCAACCTACATCTCCAGGGAACCAATTTAACATCGGACTCATCCCGCACTCCGAAGATATGTGTGTCTGTGGAAGAGACAATCTGAACGAGGATGTTTTACACTGTAAGGAGTGTAAGAAGAACATCCATATCTCCTGTACTAAACTTCCGCCTTACGAACTTTGCAAATATGTAAAAAAGAATTTATACAAGAGGAAGTATGCGTGCGAGGTGTGCATTAGTGTACTGCACCAAAATGAATACAAGCACTTTACAAACACCATGCAAACAGACATAAAAGTATACACTGACGAATTGCCAAACGTCGTAAGACTGGTGAAAGAAGTGGAAGAATACAAGGAAAAGACCAAGAAGCTCAATGACATATTGCAGCAAAGAGACGAAAGGATCCTCGAGCTTCTACAAGAAGCAAACGCTGCGAATGAAGAATTGAAGAAAGCAAGAAAAGAAAAAACGGACATGCTAAAATCGTGCCATATATATGAGGAAGAATTGAAAAAACACGAAGAAATAGTAAAGGAACTTAAGAAAACAGTAGAAGATCTGAAAGCTAATGAACACAGGTGGAAAGACGACGACGGCGACATGTTGTACAACATGTACTCAAAGAAAGAAATAGACGACTTGATCGAAATCTGACGAGGAAGATCAGCGAGGTCAACAGAAAAGTGGAGCAGCCATTCGAACAGCGCCAGCCTTACAAAAGCAATGCGCAATACCAACGACCAGCGCAACTTAGATACCCAAACCAGCAAAGACCACCAATAAGATGCTTTGTATGCAGAAAAGTAGGGCACATTGCTCGAAATTGCTGGAATAACGGCTCACAAAGGCAACCTCAGAGAAGGAGATACTGGCCTAACCAGGGAAGATCACACATTAGCAACCGACAACATTACGATAGCTATCAGCCAAATCGAAGAAGTTGGTCAAATGCCACCATCTCGAACATTCAAACACAGCCAATACAACAGATACCTCAGGCTCCGAATCACACCTCGCACGCGTATCTTTGATGAAATAAAAGAAGGAGAGGAGGAGGAAGAAAGCGATGATAGACAGAAAAGAAGGAAAAATAAGAAAACATTAAAAATCTTTTATGTGAATATTAACGGATTAACTAACAAAAAGATTAATGATTCTGACTTGCTAAAGGATGCTAGTAAATCTGATATCATATGCTTTGCTGAAACACACCTGAGGAATGTATGGGACTTACCTGTGATACCAGGCTATGATGCCTACCATACTATAGTGAACAGAACTAATTTTCTCGGGAGAAATATTAAAGGAGTTTCAGCGTTTAGTAATTCTGTACAGAGTAATCTAAAATTTGAAAATGAGCTAATTATAAATGAAAATGGCAATCTTCTAATACTAAAAATTTCTGGTAATAGTTGGAGAAATATCAAAGAAATTTTCTTAATTGTCTGCTACAAAGAAACCAGAGAATCGAAATACAAAGATGATGATTATTTTGATCGAATTAGATATCATATATCTAATCTTAAAATGAAAAACATTATCTTAATAGGGGACTTGAATGGACGAATAGGTCTATTATCTGATAATGAAGAATTTAATTTAGATCGCAGAAAATCAGACGACCATGTAGTAAATGGTCAAGGCAAAAAGATAATCGATTTTTGCAATGAAACATCATTGATAGTAGCCAATGGTAGAATGGAACCTGGCAAGTTTACTTTTGTTTCAATGCAAAATAATGTTGTTAGAAAATCAGTCATTGATTATTTGTTAATATCAAAATCTATTATTCCATTTATAAAAGCCTTTCACATTTCTGAACCAACACTATATACAGATCACATTCCATTACATTTAGAATTAGATGTTTGCGTACTCGACAATTCTCCCACTGTAAAAGTTTATGAACCAAAAAGAATGAATAATGCCGCAACAAAAAAGAAACTCTATAAGTGGACATCGAGATATTAATCAGAATTTGATAAGGTAGCTTATGAAACTAGATGCCAAGAACTCTCGAATAAGATGCAATTGGAAGCTCTTTCAAGCACAGATGTATATAACGAAATGGTACTACATAAGGACATTGCAACAAATAAGTTGAAATTCCCTGGAGTAACAACTAAATACTCCAAAGTCACCAGAGAAAGTAGAAATATTTATAAAAAAGCGATTGATAATTGGAAAGAAAACAAAAGCGAGGAAAATTTAGAAAAACTTTTAGAACTGAAATATAAGTTGAACAAGAACATTAGAAGAGAAAATCAAATGCTTAAGTCAGAAAAGCTTGCTGAACTACACAAGGCTAAGACTGAAAATGACTACAAAAAGTATTGGCAACTAATTAGGAAAAATCAGCAGAATACAAAGAAACCAAATAAACCAAAGATAACAGCTAATGATTTCAAAACGCAAATCGAAAAAGTAGATTTAGCATCGGACATTGACGTACCAAAATCAACTAATTTGTCTCATTTTTCTTTCAAAGGAAGTTTCCGACCACAAGAATTGTCAAATATCGAATTACTAAATGATGACATAACTAATAATGAAATAGAAGATTGCCTAAAAACTATGAAAAATTCTAAATCTAGTGGCCCGGACAGCCTTGTTTATGAAATGTTCAAAAGTAATAAGGAGTGTAATAACATCTCATTACACATATTCAACAGCTTGCTGAAAAATAATGAAGAGATCCCTTGGGGATATAGCTGGATCACTCCAATTTTCAAAGGTGGGAATAGAGATAATGTAACAAACTATAGATATATCAATTTATCATCCTGTTTGGAAAAACTATTAACAAAAATCGCAAATGAAAGACTAAACGACTGGTTAGATCATAACAACATAATTCACTATGCACAGACGGGATTCAGGAAAGGGCACTCGACACTAGATAATATATTTATAACACGAGAAATCCAAAAGATATATAACAACGCAAAGCGCCTACTATACATGTGCTTCATAGATTTATCGAAGGCATTCGATTCGATAACAAAAGACTTGCTGAAGGAAAAACTAAACGCAATACTCCCAAATAGCTAAATTTTATTTTTGATAGAAAAAATCATGGACAGCAAAATATATAAAGTCTTATATGAAGGTCAAGAAACTGACACGTTCGCACTTAAAAACGGAATTCCACAAGGCGACAGCCTCTCACCGACTCTCTTCTTCTTGTACATGAATGATCTTCTGGAGTCATTTGACAACAGTATTGTTTCACTTGATCTAGCTATAATAGATGACATCAAAATACCAGCCATAATATATGCAGATGATATACTACTTTTCAGCGAGTCACAGATCGGTCTAACTAAGCAAATAGAGATGGTTCATGAATTTTGCGCCATGAATAAATTAGTTATAAATTTTGATAAAACAAAAGTAATGATCAAAAACTTAAATACGAAATTTAGTCACCTTAATATAAAATTAGACAAGTCAATTAAAACAATCCAAATTGTGGAAGAGTATAAATACTTAGGATTGTGGTTAGCAAAGAACGATGGGAAACATTTAGCATCATTAGAAGAAAAAGGCAGAAAATCTTCTTTCATGACCAGTAAGTCTCTCAGAGAATTTGGAAATGTAAATGGGACAATACTAGTTAATTCGTTTGAAACGTTGACTCTATCTACTATGAAATATGGCGGCGAATTTCTTTATAACTGTAATCTCAAGACTTTAAATAGAATAGAAATGCAGTTTTATAAGAAATTCTGTTTCTTGAAAGGGACAACTGCGGCTATTGTATAGTTGGTGAGTTCGGAATTAAGCCATTGGAATTCCATTTTTATAAATCTGCAATACGACTTTGGTTAAGTATCATTAGTGGAAACCAAACAAGTCTGATGACAAAAATGTACAAGGCCATCACAAAGCAGTTAGACAGCAGAATGTTTTCGAACACTTGGTCCTACAATATAAGAAAGTTATTGCAGAAATTGAATTTAGCAGATCTTTGGAATAATCAAACTAATTGTGACAAAAGCCCATTCATCCGCCTTGTCAATGAAAGACTAAAGTATTATTTCCGAGAAGAATGGATTAATAATGCCAAGCATAGTCATAAGGGATTAAGATATCTTGAGTTATGCGGTTTTTACAATAATATTAAATCTTATCTAAATATCAAATTTCAATTAAGTCAAGAAATATTGATCATGCTGAAAATCAGAACAGGCAATCACAGACTAAGTGCTGAAATAGGCAGATATGGTAATAGATATCTACATGAAGAATGCGTTTGTCCATATTGTGTGGATAAGATTGACGATATTTTCCATTTATATTTATTGAGTGTCAAAAGTACAATGACCATCGCGAAAGAATAATGCCAGAATTCTTAAATCTTGATAGAATGCAGTTCCATCGATTATTTGATACCGACAAACCCTGTAGAATAAAGTCTATTGCCTCGTTCATCAAAGAAGTAAATTGTGACAGAGAAATTGTTACCGTCTAAGACAATAGAAATCGGACGACCTCCAACAACTGTATGCATTGCACTCGATGCCGATAAATAAACAATAACAATCGCCGCGAAATGGAAACTGATAGCACATAGAAATCTAATCTTGCCTGAAATACCAAACACGTCTACAGTGTAGACTGTCGTCGTCCATGCGCTTCAATATAAGGTGCATTGATACATACAGTCCGTTTCATAAAAAGTGGATCATCCTAAAATTTGACTAAATAAAACATAAGTATGATACAGAAAGCATTTTTCATGTTATTTCATGTCCCTAATATATTTAAATGTCCTTATATAATTTGATAAGCTATGATACAGTAATATTTTGTGGCCCTACCCTTATTGTCAATGACATTACCAATTCGTCTAGGCATTGATTCGATGATATCGTTGATTTTTGACTGATCTAACTTTCTCCACTCTCTTTTTAACAGTGACGTAAGTTTGTGATACGCCATCTGTAGGTAGCAGTGAACGACGAATGTTGCGTTTTAGAATACTCCAACATTTTCTATGGGATTCAGATCAGGAGAACGAGCTGGCCAATATAATGTCCTAAGCCCTAATTGAGACTTGCATAAGTTGACTCTACTACTCCTGTGACACGTAGCATTATCATCCATAAATAACCAAATCGATGGACCACCAAGTTGATCTGTCATTTGGCCAATGTTCATTCGTAAAACATTCACATAGCGTTCAGAATTCATGGTTCCTTGCTGTATGTGAAGTCTTCTACGAATAGTGGACTTAGAAATAGACGAGTATAGTGCAGCCATCTCAGTTAACGAGAGACTTGGATTAACTTTAACAAATCTCAAAATTAGGCGGTCTATACGTTTGGATGTTTTGCGTGGACGGCCAGAGCCCTCTTTACGACAGAGTCGAAAATCATCATTATGCCATCGATGCACATTTGTGTAAGGGACATTTAGTCGCTTGCTTGTAGCTCGCAAAGAAAACCCTGACACTTTGCCTTTTGTGAATACGATCTCGTTATTGTTCATTTGTGCTTTGTATCGTTTTCAACCGGTAAGAGATAGATTTCTAGCTGAAAGCAATCAGGAGTGCTGCCAACACTACCGCAACGAAGTCAGGAAGCTATGGAACATGAGGTCCAGTTAATCACATGTAGCAGTTACATTATTGTTGATGAATAATGGTGCTATAGATAATGGCTCTGATTGACCGATTTTCTTTATTTTTGCTTTGCTTGATAGCTTTTGGCTTGTAGAACAACATATTACATAACAAAGGAAACAAATGTAATTTTATAAGAGTGAAGTATGATTTTGTGTAACATTGCTAAATGAAGATCAAATTATCTACTACTTTTTTATCTATAACAGGAAAACAACTCAATATTCATGCTTGAAATTTCCAACAATGATATAAATAAGCACAACTGACATATCTTCCAAATTTCAGAGAAATTCGTTCAAGTTTGGCGGAGTTAGACAAAATTGAAGTTAGGGCGATGTTTAAGGGTGATCCATTTTTTATGAAACAATCTGTAACATGCGTACCTATTAGGTTGAGATATCGACAGCGATGACTATGACACATATCGGCCTAAATTCTAACCCTGTTATTGTGTAGTTTCAATTGTACGTGTAGCTCTATGCACTCGTACAACGGTCGATTTTCACCTAGCAGTGACATCACGCCGCTGATTGTTACTCAGATAAGTGCCTTACTGCAACACCATCAGCTGAATCAGTCCATGTGATTTACTAAATGCGGCAAGTAAAAGTATTCACATTTTGGATCATATTCTTGTCAATCTATTACAGGTGAGATACGTACAGCTATTGCTTATGAATAATTATGACTGCCTCTATAGTCTCCATTTCTTGTCATGTGGTTTATCATGACATAGTAGTATCAGATGTCTTTGCATGCTAACTTTTTTTTGCCGGCCCCTTGCAACACTTAATAATAATAATAAAAGTTTGCGATGTGATGTCGATCAAGTTGAGTGTAGACTACCTGTTGTTGACGGTCAATATCAACTCTAATCATAATTATCGATGTTAAAAAGTCACAGATAATAATAAATGATAGGATCTCGCATTCGTTGGTGACCTCCTCTCCTTCCATATTTCAAATGTACATACTGTATAGACACCATTAGTTGATTTTTCTGGTATTTCATTTTCCATTGACTTTCGTGCTCATGCCGTTTCAACTATACTGTACATACCTCATTTCATGTCATGGTGTCTGGTATCATTTCATCCATAATCATATCATTGTATCATTGACATTATGGTGTTGGTACTTCCTCATTTGTTGATTCATTTGTATATTCCTCGTATACTGTATCACCGGGTATTTCATAAAGAAATAAAACCCTTGAATTTTGAATTTTGAGAGAGAGAGAGAGAGAGAGAGAGAGTAATTTATACGTTTCCGAACTGAGTTGAAGGAAGAGAAATCAACTGTGGATGTTTAGGTGAATTTTCTTGTCTTTGATGACTATAGACTTCATCATTTTCACGATTTACATGAACATTGTCCTTTCGTAAATGAGCCACATATCGATATCATGATCGATGGAAAACAGCGACTTCAAAAGTCACAGTGGCACTGATAGTACTGTGTAAGACACGCACTTCAGTGACGTTCCAATTGTGATTTCATCTTACTTGAATCATACTTCTGGCATTGCTCGTTTTGATCTGTAGTCAATTCTCAGCTCATTGTTGCATAAGTCAAATGGGTCGCGAGGCATTATGCACATGTAATTTGTAGTGTTTGCTTCGAACATAGAGTAAGTATGTAGTAGGTAGACTGTCGACTGAAAATGTATCTGTATACAGTGAAAATTTTTATATCAAAAGATTCAGTTTTTGAGGAAATTACGTTCCTGCGGTCCAAAAATTATTTCAGCAGTTTTGGAAAAGCTAAAATTTTGCAAATTTATATGCTACCGACATGGACGTACAAGTGTACTTTATAAGGAATATGAAATGAGTTGGATATCAAAAGGAATGAATGTTTGCTAATAGGCATCCCAACTAAGCGGAAATTAAGCTGATTATTAAGGGAATTTCATGAACCGCATTATAATGGAAGTCTTCATGAAAAAGTCGAGATCATATTGTGCTTTCTTGACTGAAATTTCAAGTTTTCAATTCAATTGTCATCGGCATGACTTAATGATTCACTAAATTCATGTTTTTTTATCTCTTGAATTTTAATAGTGATGTGGACTCGTTTACATCTTTGAAAGTTAATTGAAATCATTGTCTTTGATTATGTTATTTTGCTCTACCATTGGCAGGTTGCTTGTGATATGATCACGCTTAAGAAAATACTCTTGAGGTTAAGCATGAGAGTAATAGCAACCTATCGAATTGCGAATTGAGCAAACATTACCTCTCCAAGTCTGTCATGACACGGAGGATTTGAAAGAAACTATTATTCCTTATGCATTTACTATCATGATCAGTCAATTCCGTGGCAATTTCTTCAAAACTGCAACAATTTGCTTATCTCACATTTGGTGACAATAGTCAACTGTGTTCACCTCGAGTTCATTTGATAAAATCGAAACTGTATATACATTGGGGATTTAATAAATGCTGAGTTGCTGAACGGTTAAATCGCATGGTTCCATAGTAAAAGTTCGACTTCAAATTAATCCATGTTTGATGAAAACTTTCAGGACTATTGTCGTTGTGCACCGATTGAATTTCCACAGCGCACCCTTGATCTAGAGCCGATGTACATCAGCATCGGAGTATTGTCCAAAATTGATGTTAACTCTTAAGAAGCTATAGTCAATCGATGACTTGATTACATTTGTTTCTGAAGCTTTCATACGCATTAATATCCACAGGAATGTCGGCATAAAGTGCGTTGTTTCGTTGCGGCAAGAGCAATTAAATGAGAAGTCGGAATTTCGGACATTTCATACATAATATCAGAGGCGAACTTCCTTTTGTTAAGAAAGGTCTATGATTGGGACAGAACACCTCAAAGCAGATTTTCCCATTCAATATGTTTAACTGAGGAACAATTTTTACTTCTGTTTTGCAGTGTGTAATAGATTAACTATTTCATTAAGTTTTGTAAATGAATTTGAGCATGTATATTAGAATATGGTTCATTATTTTTATTGCAAACGTTTTTGCTACAATATTTTAATTCATTAATCATATAGCAGAATTAGCAGATCATATTCACATTCAGACGATAAGAAGTCACAACAAGATCACAATTTTGATTCTACAGATCAGTGAGAGTATACATACTATTCACTTTTTAAGGCTAGTATACTGGTTTTAGCTCTGAACTTGCCAGGATGCTGCACATGACTACATGCAATTAATGTAGTCAATGTCTTCTGTGTGCCGCCGATGACATTTGGGTGTTGAGATAAAAGGTTGAGAATCACTTATCTAAATTGCGGTTGAGTTCTATAATAATTGGAATTAGATCGACTTATCTGAGCAACACAACACCCAATTTTCTGTAATAGAGCTCCTATCGTTATTAAGATAAGTCAAGTTAGATAGATTATTTACTGCAGTTACGAGCATTAAGTATACATGATGAAACATTGATTGAGTGAGAGCAAATATGTTAATTCCCGACATATGATCAATCAATCAAATCAGGAATCAATGCTCTATCATACATTTCATCTAAATCATTGGGAAAAAGATCGTTTAACTACCAGGATTTATCACCCTTATTAAATGCCCGGGTCAGTAAATAATCAACTTAGAAATGAAATATGCACAAAATTTTAAAAAAAGAGGAAAGATTTCTGACTATATTTGTAGAACCAAATTGAGATGTGCAGAGTGTCAGCCATGAACTGCATGCCAGACCAACACAACAGCAGCACAGCCTTAAAAGCATACGAATTTCAATGTCAAGCATTGCTGAGATGCAAAATGAAGTACTGTATAAATGACATGTTCACGACACTACTGTAGTTTTTGTCGTGAATAGCTGCCTCTGACGATTGGCACCGATCATGAAAGCACTCTCGGACTCTTCCTTATTTTTCAAATCGCTTGCATATTATACAACTTCTATTTATTTACAGTTGGGTAGAACTATTTACTGGCCACCAACATTCTTCTTGCTGGCAGGATAAAAAATAAAAGGAAAACACATGTGAATCCAATGGGAAGCAGACCGCAGCGGAATCCTAATTTTTATCTTTAGGTAATCTTCTATCATGTGTATGTGCCTTTATCATGTTCTGATAGGTGATGCGAGAGTCTAAAATGTGGTTAAAAGCATTAAGTTTCAGATAAATGTAAATACAATCAAAATTTTGTGCCAATGGAGTTTCTGGCAATGTTTAAATGCGGTATCTGACTTGCTCAACTTCATAGAAAAGTTAAGTGAACGATTTATCTTATAATCTGAATACATTCCATGCCAAGCATTATGACTCAAGACTTGGTGCTTCTCACTTTATTAGAGAAAACGTAGGCAAAGGTCATTTCATGAAAGACCGCAGTCTGCTTCCAAATAAATTTAGTTTTCTTTGTGTCTCACAAGAAGAGGAACCGGACCGGGCAAAGCTCGTTAAATGCGCAGATTCAGAAGAATTAGTAAAATTCGTTAAAAACTCGTACTGGCGGCTGAAATATAGGATAAACTTTGACATATATCTATAGATCAATAAGGCTATATGATAAATTATTGATAAATTCAGTAATAACAGATGTTTAGAACATCTTCATATCTGCATTAATGCCAGGCGCCTGCGTCGTCGAGCATAAAATCGATCACATTGGGAATTCACACTAACTTTTTACTCTCAACTCAATCAGTGCTTTATCATAGTCATACTTACTTTAATCATTGATCATTATGTCATTGTGAATATTCGATTGCCTATCAATTGATAAGCTGATGATTAAGAAATTAATTCAATTTTCATTAAAATAAATATTGCATATGGCATTTTATTTTGATTCATTTCATGATTAATCAACAATAAGATAACATAAAGTACATGTGATTTTGAAATTTTCAAGAAACGGAATGTAAGCAGTAGTTTCCTGCGTTTTTCCTGGTTAAGACTTCACATCTATATGTATAGTAAGTAATATCCTAAGTGAATTAACTTCAATTCATTCATGGATTTTTAATTCTATTAAAAATTAATTAATAATTTATATTGTTCAAAAAATGTACACACGGGTCGACCGGTTTCAGCACTCAGTGCTTTTATCAAGAGCCCACCAAAATTAAGAGCTTTTACATTTGGTTGACTCTTGATAAAAGCACTGAATGTTGAAACCGGTCGACCCGTATGTATATTTTTTAAACAACATAAATTCGCCTAAAATGAAGGGGCAATATTTTGAAATTTTGTTAAACAAAATGCCTGAGATGAAGAACCTCCCGTGAGCCACCATAACTTTATACCAAAATTGTCCCGTTTTGAATAAGTACCGAAGACAGCTTTTGCTTTTCCAGAAAAGTTTGTAATTCAACACATAGTAGGAATTACCAGCAATTTTTAAGTCACATATAAGATTTTGGCGCGAAAGCGACGATAAGTAAATCAGAGATTCGCATGAGCTTTCGTAGACAAGGAAAAATATCTTTGTCAGACAATCATTAATCCATATAGCCTATACGAGAATTCAAATTTTTAATTGTTATTTCGGATATTCAAGATTGACGAGTTGATCAAAACGGACGTTGCCACTGGAAAGAGCACATGTCAAATATGCACTGTGAACGAAGATTGAGTCATAAATTCAGATGAGCCTGGCCCCCGGCTTCACAATAGCAAAAGCGTTCAGTCTTAATGAAGTCAACGTCAATGATAAATTCCAATAAGAAAAACTATGATGACTAGATATTCAATAACTGTTTGGATTCTTGAATTTTGCAAGTACGAGTAACTTAATCTAATCTTCAATTGACAAGAATCCCAAACGCGCGTTTTTTCAAAAATTGACAGAGACAAGAAATTAATTGCATTCAAAATGTGATCTTAAAAGTGCAACTATATTAAAGTCAAAAGTAATCTCTACAATTTGCTCAGAATGAGTATGCAAAATCAGTACATGGATTTCATGACTATTCAATAGTAGAGGTGCTCTCAGCGAATGAACAGAATATTTATACACCTTTTCCAGATCAATTAGCATAAACTTAAAATCATTTGAAGGAATCTCAAATCAATTGCAAACGACACATCTCAGATCAACAAGCGGAGTTCTCAGATCATTAAGCGGAGATATCTCAAATCAATTGAATTTCAAATTTCAAATCAATTGAATCATTCTTTTTTTCAATAATCTCATTCGAAAATCAAAAAAAGACGATGGAAGGCTCTCCATCAAAATTCAAATTCAGTTGTTCATTTCAATAATGCGATGCTATACAGACTTGTTAGAAGTCTGTGATAAACTCCCGGTTGGAAATATATGTTAGACTGGCCATACTTCGAGAGAGGACTCATAGCAACCGAATGTTGATTGATTCCGTGAACATACCGAACATGTACCTGCTTCTGGTAACGAAGTGTATTGATGTTGCTATGCATCGGACCTTTGATTTCTTCAAAAAGAACCAATGCTAACAAATTCAAGTTTTTATTATGAGAGTTGTTGCAAGAATCACGCTGAGACGCTATCAATAAGATAGCGGATTATCTGTGCACAGTGTGAACTTTTCCTCGATCTGAGTAAAACTATTTGAATATACTTAAGCTAAAGATTTTTATGAAACAGACTTAAAGAACGATTTTAATGCCCTTTCAGGTCCATTGTTTTATTGTCATTCAGCAATACTTAGTCACCCATTAGTGAAGACAAAGAAAAATCCGACATCTTATTCAAAAATTGTAACTTCAAAATTACATTCATCAAAACTAAAATGTTAGACTGTCTTCTTCACGAATACACTTCGGGAGAACTGAAAGCAAGTGAGAGTTCAAATTCTGAACTTTGGGAAGTGTCACAGCAGCGATTGATTGCTCAGCGATTTGCATCATCGTTGCCATCCTGTTTGCATGTTGTTGGGTTAGAAGCAGATCCCTCACTTCAGCCATCGAACGTTTGAATGCAGCCTTCACATATATTCAGAAAAGGAGAGTAAGGAGGTTGAAACATAGCATGGTGACCAACTTGGAGTGTAGCTTCTAGTGCATGATTGTGTGACGGTGCATTATCGAAAATAAAAAAGACATTGCGACCCGCGAGCATACTTGAGGAAGTTGCGAGGAAGGCATTGAATAGATTACTCCTGAATCCACCCTCAACAAATTCGTGATGAATTAAGCCATTTACGTGAGACACGGCGAAAATGACCGACATATGGCCACCTCCACGAGCATTGACAACTCGAATAGCTCTGTCGCCTCGCACGGATCTTCCATAGCTTCTCTTTATCCAGAGACGAAAGCCACTTTCATCGATGTAAACTTTCTCCACGTTGGCATTTCGGAGAAGCCAATCTGCCATGTCTCTTCGAGCTACTTTGATGCTTGGCGCATTACGTTGTGCCGGTGGATCACGAGTCAATTTCAATGTTATTAACCGACAGTGCAATATATTGGATATCGTATTGTTGCATACGTGCCTTTTGTTGGGCAACCGCAACCTCAATTCTTGATTTATCTGATCTACAGTGTATTCCGTGTGATCTTGAACGATAGATACTACTGTGTTTCTCATTTCATCATCAACAAGTGCGTGATTTAGACCTCCGCGTCTTCTCGCGTCTTCTCGCGACTTGACCGTCCCTAAGATATCGTCTAATAATTGAATATGCAGTTGGTCTATTGATTGTAAGCGCATCAGCTAGCACGAAATAATCATCTTGACGATTATAACAATCGATGATCCGTTGCTTGTCTTCGACAGAAATGCGTTGTCTTGACATGACTGCAATAATTCTGATTGTGTTCATTTGCGATGTCTTTTATTGATGTGAGATTCATGACTCCCGTTCACTAGATTTCCGTCTCTTATCTTGTTGATCTGATCTTTGTTGTTAATGATCTGAGATAATAATCCTATTGAACTGAGAATCGCAACACTATTGAAATGAGAATTCTATTGAAATTAGATGCCTGCAGATGATTTGAGAATTAAGCTTATTGATTTGGAAAAGGTGTAAATTGAATTGCTGATTATATTTCTTTTTGTATATTTATATATCTAATATATCTAATATATATCTAATTGTTAGACTGTTTCAAAATATCAGTTTTTGGGCAGCATGACACTTCGCTGTAGCTGACATGTAAAATCATCTTGAGCATTTATTATAACAAATCAGTATTTACTGAATTTGGTTTCAAATGTTTCAGCTTATGTCGCATTTATTCGCAGTACCAAATCAGTATAGATTCGACGCTCCAATAGTTTTTCTTGGCCGTGGACACAAACATTGGCACTTGACACTAAGTTTCTTATTGTCCATGTTTTTTTTCAAATTTGGACAAATGATGGCCGATATTATTCTTTTGACAGCATTCCTTCTATGTGAAATATTCATAAGATCTGCATGCTGAGATGTTTAAAAGTTTCCACAAGCTTAAGACAATGCAGCTGTTTTGGAATATATGTAAACTCAAAGGTGTTAGGCCATGAATTTATAAAGTTGTTAATTTCCATAGCTCCTCAAGCTTGATACTTGCAGAAGTGATTTCACCAAAGTGATGGCTAATTTACGATTATTCACCATTAGGAATCTAACACTAGTAACACATAACTGAGTTTTCAATTATCAATTAAATGTAATTAGTTCATAATATACCAACAACTTTTATATATAGATATTCGAAAAGAAATAAAATTAGCAATTCAATTTATAAATATTCTGTTCATTCGCTGAGAGCACCTCCATTTACCCTAGCATTCTAGACCTATGTTGACTGCATATACGGGCTATGAAGACATCATTTAAAAACTCTTCTGTTAGGATCTTAAGTGGCTCGGCACACCTCATCCCTGTTTTTGACAATAGGAAAACTTTTTTAATGAAGCTTCTAAGAAAACATTGCAACCATTCTCTAAATAAATTTGAATTATTCGTTCAACTGATGATTGGTAAGTAGCCTACTTTACAATCAAAGCTCCAACTTTCTTCTCTATCTGTCTAATTAAAAGTGAAGCTCGACAGAACAGCACAAATCTCTATCATTTTAAACGGTCAGACAACTGTTCTTGCACTTGAAAGTATGCATTAATTATGTTATATTCGCAAATACACTCGCATATTTATTGCATCTACTTTTAGGAAATACGTAATAAAGTTAATTCGAAAATTTAGACATAACAACTGCCATGAGCTATTGCAATTGGGGAACCACTACAAATGGGATATCTTGCGACTCAGCACTACAAAATATAGAACTCTCGAACTTCTCCCAAACGATGAACTTCGATCAGTCAAGATTCATCAACTGCATCAACGTTACAGTCGGAATCGGCCAATAAAAGACGTTACACTTCATTGATACGCTCCTCCTACTTCTAAGCTCACATCAACGCCCATCTTCCCGAGTGGACACATATTTGTTCATTTCGTACTCCTAGTGAGGAGATTAAATCATGGCTGAAGTCGACTTCACTCATTAACTTAACAACTAACTTATCTCTCTCTCCCTCTTTCTAGATGCCAATAGTTATTTCTGACTTGACTTGATTGACTTTATTTGAATTGTAGTGTTACATCTTATTGCTTCCTTCTATCTTCAGTTTCTCAAACTTTGATGAGTTGCACTCCTAGTGAACCTACATAATTGTATAGATTTCATTGATATATAAAAGGGGTGCTGAAAAAGATTCAACTCGGGAATTGATGAGTTCAGGAGTTATCAAAAGTTAAATGCAATCAATTTAGCTGAGCAATCAATTAAATTTAATCAGAAGGAATTAGTCAGTTAATTGAAATCATTTGATGTAAGTACATGTAATCAATTAATTGCAATCTTGGGTAATTATGCAAGCGAATTTATTTTAATTATTTTTAACTGCAGCTATTGGGATCATTAATCAATTAATTGCAATTACTCATCATATAACAGACTGATCCTTGATTATAAATTTTTTCTTTGACAATTCATATTGACGAATTAGGCTACATAGACCTACATAATGGTCGCATTGTAACTTATCATCAATTTGGATGGTGACTTGAGTGGACCCATTACACAAAAAAGATGATAGCTGTTCTCTTAATTGGATGTGAATATTGATACATTTTATTATGTATCATAATTATGGTAGTAATGAAGGAGCAAAACAAGTGAATTTAGATAGCTCTATTCACAGAACGATTTAAAATATGGATTGTTTTAAAAAACTTTTAAATCATATTTTGCTGAAAATAATAGGTATCTGTTTTTCTATTTTTTTCAGTTTTTCAAATTGTGACAAGCTCTATATATGATTTATTATTGCAAGTTGATAAATATCGGCTGACAATATATGAACAGCCTTCATAGGCACATAATTAGTCGGCTTGCGCAATTAAGCAATCCAGCTCTGTGTTCATGCGTGTACTTTACAGGTGTTAAGATCGATTTGACAATCACTAATTGCACATTCATTGTTATCTCATACAGTAGGAAACACAATTAAGGAAAACATTAATTGCAAAACGTAGCGTAAGTAGCATCATGTTTTACCTAAAGCGTACGCAAAGCGAAGTATTTTATTTGTTACAATGTCATTCATGTTTCAAGCTTCAAGATGCGACAGAGAATTAACGCAGAAGACAAAGAATGGCTTTCTCTTGCAGTATATAATTGTTGAATCTCGTGATGGTCAGGTAAGTAAGGGAACAACTGTCGGTAGCAGGTAGATCTTTATTGTGAAAAGCAATACAAAACATGTCATGAGACGATCATGAAAAGTATTCACCAAAGACTATGGATTATATAAAGACCGGAAACTATCCTATCTCTCAATGTATAAGAAGTGGAAACAACACTTCACTCCTCAACGAAGATATCGGACAATTGTTGAAAATTGTAAGATAGGGAAATATCTATGTTGATTAGTCCTCATCATAGATATCAAATGTTTCCAATTATCAGTCGAGTTTTCAGTCTTTACATAATCCATAGTCTTTGGTATTCACGTTTGGTCAAGTCACTTTATTCAGCAATCAAGTCACACTGTCAATGGCAGTTAAAACTGCTGTGTTACATTACGCTATGCACTATTAAACACCTTATCCCAAACTTTTAAAAAATAAAGTCACTCGTACAAACATGCACCTATCCCTACAAGCGTACAGTGGCGAGCATATTAATCGGAACACCTACATTCCTTTTACTTTTTTGAACAAATTTTATTCTAATGTCTCGAATGTTCATAATTAGGTGCTGTACAGAATGGTACTTTGAAATACTTGTATCTAATTATATTTTTTCATCTCAGATTTCACTTAAATGCATTTTTGTGTATCTCTATGAATATAAACAAAGGAATACCCCATATATTGTTGCGAGCAAAATAATCGGAACACTGAAAACAAATGAAGGAAAAACTATCAATATTCTATTATACCTGCCACCAAATTTACAAAATGCAATTTTTCAATTATACGAGTACAGTATTGTCTCTTCTAACATCTAAAAAAGTTCACATAGTACTTAGCGTGACCTCCATTCACACTAATCAAATGTTTAATACGGTTAGGCATGCTCTCAATCAGTTTTCTACACATTTCATTCAATTGGCCATGAATTTCTGAATCTCGACTTCTCTCCACTTCTCCACAAGTTCGTGTTTTCATTAGATCGCTGCAAATAATCAGAGCATAAAAATGATTTACATAATGTTCCGATTAATTTGCTCGCATAAAAATATGGATTATACCTTTGTTTGAATTTATAAAGATATATAAACAGGCATTGAAGCACCGAATAAAGATTATTATTATTATTAAAGTGAAATCTGAATCGAAAAAATACAATCAGATACAAGCATATCAATGTACAATTCTGTACAGCACCTAATTGTAAACATTCGAGACATAAGAATAAAATTTGTTCAAGAAAAGTTAAAAAATGCAGGTGTTCCGATTAATATGCTCGCCACTGTAGATTACATACAGAACTCGTATATCTTAAAATCCAATACAAAATACCGTAGTTGCACTACACATACAGCTTCTCACCAAAGTTAACATAATGAGAAATTCGTTCGACATAAAAATTGTGGCGGTTTCCTAACACAAAGGACATCTACGAGACTTCACCTGTATAACCTATTACAGGTGAAGCAATCAAGTGCCAAGCTGAATACCGCTTGCATCATTAGTAGATTGCGTCTTCGAGCTTCATTAAGAGATTTTTTGGCAAGAAAGCGTATTTATTGTTTATATCTTGGGTTTTTCAAATAGTTGCATGTGATATGACATCGGTCATATGTGCGTGATCAATTTACATCGGTTTTAATAAAATAAAAATATAATTGGTCATTCATCAGACACGCCATGTACACTCTAAATGAAATAAGATTCCAATTTGAATTGATTTGCTCCACTGTCGAGGAAAGAAAAGGAAAACAGTAAGACTGCGTTTTTAACTTAAACTTTTAGACCAACCACATGTCTTAAACCTTGATTGATATCCCAACAATTAATGAATATGAAATAGGCTTGTTGATAGACAGTCGAAGTTTTCGTTCAAAGCGGAAGTAGGCTTGGTACTGAACCAGTAAACCTTCTGCTTATCCATGGATTGGGTTGCTAGAGAGGTGGAGACGAAGGCTTGGAACATTGTCTAGAAATTCAAGATGATGCCGACATCTGCTCGTATAAGAATAGACATATCCCACGACAGTCATATGAAAAAGTACGTGTAAATGAATTAAGAAAACATCAAGATTTTCCAGCCGTTATCAGGATCCGAGATTTTGCAACCTTATAGATATATGAGACCATAATTTGTGGTCCGCATGAAAATTAGAAAGTTCAGTCACAAATATAAGACGTAAGACTTAAATTGAAAGCTGGAATTCTCTAGCAGTTATGTCGGGCTACTTAAGTTATTTCATTGTGTATGACAACGCTTTTAGTTATGACTCGAGTTTTACAACTGACGCGCAGTCAGTGCACTAGTGTGCTCTAGGAACACAAACCGGGTCTTGCTGAGTTGACGATTAACTAAACTGCAGATGTTCTTTACCTTGGTTCATGCTAGACATGTGTTCTAAATTCTCTTGCTAAGTTAAATTTCACCTAAAGATCATCTAAATCAGTGATGATCTTCAAAGCTCGCGCATTGATGTGTGACCGCTTGTGACATAATCTGCTGTTAAGGTAATCGTCCAATCGTACCATGAACGAATTCTGTAAGCATGTAACTGAAACTGCACATGTCTGGTCGGGCAATTGCTGTCAAAACAAGACGTGTCTGTAAGGCCTCAGCCACACTGCGAGCTTTTCCAAGTGTTTCCGAGCAAAGCGTTTTGCAGCAAATATAAAGTCATCATTGCAGCAGCTGTAGACTGCCACACTGCGAGCAAAGCAAACCAGAGCGATTGATAACTCGCGGAGATACGTTTGCTCGCGGTTGCTCGGGACGCTCGTGTTTGCTTTGCTTTCAGTGTGGCTGAGGCCTAAGAGCAGGTGGCAACCAGAGATGTAACCGGTCCGGAATATTCCAGACCGGGCTGGACCAGACTGTGCGAGCCTACTAGGCTATCGGCTCATAGAGTAGACTAAGCATAAGATTGATGTATAGCTGTAGGTAGGCATTAATATAATGTACAGGCCTACGATGCACTATATTTAGGCCTTTATATATAGGCCCATCTTGTACCAGATAGGTCCTTTATAGTAGGCTAGACCTGCCTGTTATATGCTTAGCAGGCCCTAGCTACATGTTAGAATGTTACTTCCTAGCCTAGGCTAGGAACACTTAATTTGATTTTGTCTAGAGCTAGGTTTATGCAGCATCATCTATTGAACGTACCTTTGTAACATTTTACAACAAGCTAGAGATTTAGAAGGACACGACGGTGGCGGTACTCTGCATGATTTTGTTTTACCTAGACGTATGGCAAAATGTAGTCTAAGCTTAGTTATCAGATTAAAATCCTTCAGTCCCCATACACTACACCTAATGGAAAGAGACATAGGTGATTACATTTTTATATGTTAATTTTTCACAACAATTAAAAGTTCTAGAATTTCATTGGCAGTGCATTGGAAAAAAATAAGCTGGAAGGGCCTAACTAAGTCAGAAGATGCCAAAAAAAGTAGGACGTTTAGGCCTAATTTTGTAGGACAAGACCTAACTAACCTGGCAGGGGCCTTTGCTTCACTATTAAAAGCTACTTGCATTCTGAATAAGGTTTGTTCGAAATCATGTTGACCTATCTGCGTGATTCAAGTTATCATGCACGTGATCAAGTCATCAAGCATCGAACGGGAAAGTGCGTACCGGATAGATATCAGAATTGCCTGCACAGAAGTTTTCACGCCTAGAGGAGAGCGCATACCGTATGTAAATGTACCTTGAAAACGGCTGCTAAAATTAACAATTTACTGATTGACATGATGGATTCAACATGAAGGACACTTCCTCACATCATACCGGATGAAATTATGCCGATGTGACCGTCTCTGCCGCTATTGGCCGGTCTGATTTTTCAGACCGGACCGGACCGGTGACCTGCGCCGGTCTACCGGCGACCGGTTACATCTCTGGTGGCAACTCACGTGCAGCGAATTTTTCCGTAGTGGAAGAAAATTTGCTGCTGGAGCCGCTGCTGACAAGGCATCCTGCTTTAAAACAAGACAAAATCGAATTGAGATCGAACAAAGAAAAACCGCGGCATGGACTGCGATCACCAACTCTTTCAATTCGAATGAAAATTTAGTTCAAAGAATAGTGACCCAGTTTAAAATAAGTGGCCTGTTCGGTACATGTACTCCTCGATTTGATGTATGCAGCTGACAAATGAGGCTCTGTATTCTCATACAATAAAATAGTGGGAGATTTTGTCAATCTATAATGAAATCTGAATTCCTCCTCTTCATAAAATGATGAGGTATCATCGTATTCTCGTACTATGATACGCGGAATCCTTCGCCGACAAAATTCTTCATATTCAATTAAAACTCGAGATAATCCATTTGTGAACTTGTACTTGTACAAGAATGAATTGCTTTACCCTCAGCAACCCACCAGACTACATATGTAGTTTTGTCCGTTTCATTTCAATATAATGGTGCTTTGATTTATCTTGCAACTAGGGAATTGACGAATGCGTGCCAAAGAAAAAACAATTATCCTGATGAAGGCTGATGACGGTTAAACCTGTTGACGCGAGGTTGAACTTAGAACATGGTCTGAATCGGCTGAGTTGTAATGACATTCACACCGCACTAACTAGAAATTTACTCAATTCAAGAAGATCATTAAGTTACAGCTGATCGCAGTAACAACTCGGCTAATTAGGGAATCCCAAAGTTTCTCGAAGGTTTAGCTAAAA
The DNA here is from genome assembly GCA_907163375.1 of Prostheceraeus crozeri. Classification (NCBI taxonomy): domain Eukaryota; kingdom Metazoa; phylum Platyhelminthes; order Polycladida; family Euryleptidae; genus Prostheceraeus; species Prostheceraeus crozeri. The sequence continues at coordinate 123,632 of CAJQUW010000714.1, read as the reverse complement.
CGCATCTTAGCAAGACCAATAATCAGCAGTTCAGCTCGAGCTTACGTGGATTTCCGAGGAATTTTAGACTTGAGGTTTAGCTAAAACTTCAATTTACCTAGAGTTTCGCTGAATTTAGCTAAATTCAGCAAGGGTTTAGTACTTATGTTCTATAAATACTACTTTAGGTTGAACCTTAGCCCTATTGAAACTTAATTCAGCAAGAGTTGCAACCTAGCCTTGGTTTGGGTGCAGCGTACTAGCGTCATTCCTCAACTCATCAAGACCCCGTAAAACGTATCCCACGTCTTTTCTTCATAATCAGTTTTCATTTACATTTTACTATAAAATAGCTTCATCTAAATCGATTTAGTCCTATCTTGTCGCTAGACCTATATTGTCTTGAGAATATTTGATGGTCTTGACAACCTAATCTGCATGTTGTATTTACGTTGATTCAATCAGTGGATTTGCACTCTGTATTTACACGTACGTTTAACGTTCTTGTAGTGGTTGTTGCAATTATGAATGTTATTTTTATCATTTCGAAGGGCTTGTATAAGAATTGATGTGCATTTTAAATTCTTCCCTTTTTCTTCATAGGCGAAACATCGAGGCTCTAGTCGATAAAATTCATTTCACAAGAAATTTTCCGTTTGATGGTCAACGTTCATACATTACTATATTCATAGTATTAAGGATTTATAACAATATGTCTTTAAAGCAAGCATTTTTATGGGTGCAACAAATTGGGAGAACACGTTTTTTTAAATCTTAAACTGAACTGTCACGAGGCCTACTTTCGTAAACTTTAAATCCTTTTCGCATCAGGAGATCGTATACAACTGCTTGCAGATGTCTCCAAAAATTTTCTGAATGTCAAATTTAGTTATGAATTAGTTGTTAAGTTGTTATGAATGTCAGCTTTAGTCTTCATATAGTCACATTGTGTTTGAGTCTTGTGCTAAGTTACATTGCGCCCTAAGAGGTTCTTGCAATAGCTCATTCAGCATGTACTGAGGAAAATCTACAAGCTACACAGCTGCACATGTACTCAGTGTATTTTGGCACACAATTATGTGTTCCACAAATTAAAATGTGAAGATGGACCGTCAAACACGAGATTACACGAATATTACACAGATAATTTTCTCAGTGTGAATGCACCATTAGAAAAATTGAATGTTTTTTTTAGATATCGGAAAGTGTTATTTGACTATTTGAAAGTTTGTAATAAAATGCACTTGACTAGAGCGTTGAAACTGGTTGCCGGTTGTCGATTGAACTTGGCTGCGTTGGTTTGAAGTTTTGTCAACCGGTAGATGGGCACTGTCTGAAAAGCCAGTCGAGAATCATCCAAATTTTTTTAAAAAATCTTGAAAAATTGTTAAGCGCATCAAAAAACGAATGAAAATTTGTTTAAAGGTAGTTCGCACAAAACTCCAATGTGTAGACCTATGTATGATTACCACTCTACATGCTGCATCTACATGTGCTTCGGTTTCGCATAGCGAAATTATATTGCCATGAAAGTTGAGTTGTGGTTAGACGGTTCTATGAGCATCTTTATTTTCTGCTGAGTTTAAAAAAAGGAAATGCCGAACAAAGCGCCGATGGACTCAATCTACAGTAACTCATAGAAAAGCAAGACTGCTTATAAATCCAAATGCGTATTGAATAAATAAGCAATAGTAACCTTTTATGTGGCAACGGTTTGTTGCAGAGTGGGTAAAAACATGTGTACTTGAAAACCATGTTGAATACGCTTTATTCAAAAAACATGTTTTAGACTTGATTTTTTGAAAAATTCTCTTTTGCTGTCCATTCACTCGATTGAAACAATGTAAGCTCATCATTTATGTAATTAGATAAAACAATGAAAAATAAATTTATATTTATCAAACTTCGATGAAATATTATCGAGAAAAAAATTTATCCAATTCTGAATGAAATTTTAGAATTGTAATGATGTTTGTATTATGCTCCGTTGGTAGCCAAAATAAGTATAGTGTTACTTTACTAAATACCAAACAATGACTACAACATTGAATTTACATTATCGAAAGATTCAGAAACAGTAGGCTTACACGTTTAGATGATATGAATCTATAGACCTACTGCCTACATCTTATTAAAGTAATGCAATTAAAAATTGTGGAAGTGCTGATCATGAAGTAAATTAATTGACTATTTGAATTTTATTAAGAAATGACAGTGTACGTGATGCTGAAATAATTTAGAACAAGTTCGTGATGCAAATCCATCGCCATTGTTATACAGTAATATTTTGTAGTTCATCTTTTCATTTGGTCGCAAAGAAAACGCATTTTCCTGTCTCTACTGCAGGATTCCTCCGAAATATTTAAAACGTCAATCCCATTGTAATAAATTGACGTTCGAGAGCTGCATGAGTACTTTGGCTAAACCAGATGGTTCCGTCTAAAACCTATTCTCACTGGCTTCCTCTACCAAGTTCAGGATAACGGTTGCCTTCGAAAAGTCGAAGAAGATGCTTTCGCAACGCATTGGGGAAGTGGTCCTGAGACAACAGACTCAGCACCACCAATAAAATTCTGAATAAGTTTCGTTTGCTCGGCGGTCATCGTCAACTTCGTCTATCCAAATTCTCAGCGAGTAGGCCTAGCCTATCGATGGTTGTACTGCCATTGTCGTTCGTTTTTTGATCACATGCTTGTAAGCATCGTCTTTCGTGCAGAATCTTTCACATATCTACCACTTCTCCCATAGTTCCATCGTCCTTTTGACTTTTCTAAGAAAATCAAATCAGGATTCAAAACATGCAATGTCCATGATCTTTCAAACGATTGCATGATATAGTTGACCACTCGATAGGTTATCCATTTTGATGTAGCCTTATGAAAATATAAAGAACTCTCCAAAAATTTCAATCGAAAATTATTTTCACTTAGCAAGACCGACCTTCGGCGTCCAGAACCGCTCACGGTCGATGGTAGCGAACTGGCATATGGCTGTATGATATTTTGCTGTTTATTCTTGTATGATTCTTAACCACGGGCATGTGGCCAGGGTTGGAATGACGTTCGAAGGAGGATTTGGGAGGAATGAGGGTTGAAGGAGTATCTTGAATGAGCAAAATCTGTTGATTTCCTCCTAAACATAGAATTGCGACTGCAGTCATAATACATGTAAAAAGGCTACTCATTGAAATAGGTCTTCAATAGATGGCGTGATCAGATTTAGTAACTAAGAAGAACAATCGACTAAATATTAGCGTACGCATCGATTTAAGATTGAACCACACGAACTTGACACCTCGAATTCAGGAAGTGTGTGGTAAGCATTAATGCAGTCATCGTCTTTGGTCATTACATGTAGCCTTTTGTTGAAATCTTTATTGATAACACTTCCCAAAAACACGCACACATACTTCCTGATTAGTTACCTGAAAAGTCGTAAATTGAAAATATGTGTTGCTACAATCTTTGACTTCTTTTTTAAACTTGAATAGGGACCTGCTAGTTTGAAAGGAGGAATTAAGCATGCTTTCTACGTTTGGAGAGGAATCTGAGCAAAAGGCTAAGAACCACTGACTAAGCATTGAAAACGATGCATTAAGAATCACTTCCTACAAAACATGTTTTCAGTGTGTTTTAAACAAATTGTTTAGAAACACTACCCACCCTGATTTGTTATTTGCATGCAAAAACCAATTATCTCTTGAATGACACCGATTGTGAAGCACCATATTTCTCGAATACAACACACCCAACATAGAACCCGCCCGCATGTAGAGGCCGCATTCGACTTGCCAGCTTGCTTGCCACCTTGAAAAATATTTCTATTTTTGCTTGACTTCTTATGACTTCTATGTTGATTGTACTGTAATGCTAATTCCTAGTTATTTTGCTTATCTCTCTATGGCTCATCCTAGTGCTTATGTCTAAATTTCAAATGTCTAGTTGTTGCTCTTCGAAGCAGTTTGCTTCTTGTCGCCTCCATAATAAGTTTGGTAAGTAACTTGGAATTGTAATATGTTTTAATGTGAATCTGTAAATATGTTTGATTCTCTTGCAGATACTGCCAAATAGTAAAGTTGTTTTCGACACAAGAGTCGTTTTTCGTGGCGCGTTTATATAGTATCAAACTTAAATGGATCAATAAAAGACAAGAAATTCAAGTTATGAAGCTAAAGAAGTCATCGACGAAGTGTGAAGTGTCATTTGCTTTTGTGAAGGCTTGTCAACGGACGATAAGTTAGGAAGTGCAACTGACTTTTATTCCAATCATTTAGTCTTAGATCTTGACGAAGTTTCTAGTGACGCTATTCATTGACCGTTTCTATAATCAAGTGCATCAAATATTTTTGATAGCCAGGCAGTACGAGCTATTTGCTGTAAGCGTACAAATTTGAATAATTAAGCAATCACTACTCTACAAGCAATTATGACAGATGTAGACAGCATTAAAAGACGCCGTGCAGTGACTCGCACTAAATTAACGAAGCTATTAACAACAGCGGAAGAGTTGCTATCAACTGATGAACTTGATAAGATGAAGGTGTATTTAGGATTAATTATAATCAACTTCTGATGGATTGAATAAACAAAATGAAGAATTTGCCTTGTTCATTGATGAGCAAGAAATCGAAGAGGAAACAAACCGTGTGATTGAGTATGAAACGAAAGTAGCATTAGTAATAAACAAGATAGAAAGCGCTTTGAACATGACTGATAATCAAAGCAATTCGACTTTTTGCAAAGACAATAAAAATAAATGTAAAGAGGATTTGTCAAGTATGATTATGAAATTCAAAAGAGGTCCATGCTCCCAAAAAAGGGAAATAGATGTATTTGATGGCTCTAACATCACGAAATTCAAACCAATCTTAGAGTCGTTTGAAAGATTGTTTGATGAGCTATCCGATAATGATGCTGAGAAATTGCACTATCTAGAAATGTACACAAGAAATCTGCCGCAACAAATTGTTAAGAGCTACATGCATATGACTCCCTCTCAGGGCTATGCCAAAGCTAAAGATGCTTTGAAAGACAAATATGGAAACAATTATGCAAAAATTAATGCAATTTTCCAAAAAATGGAAGAGTGGCCTCAAATAACGCCAGAAAGCAAAAGTGACATTGAAAGGTTTAGTGTGTTCCTCTTGGAATGTAAAAGCGTCAAAGAAAACGATAATTCCGGAAACCTGCAGAAGTTGAGTAATCCGAATGATATTCAAAAGACAGCAGAAAAGTTACCTTACAAATTAAGAGATAAGTGGCGAAGTAGAGCCTTCCACATCATCAAACAAGGTAGAAATGTCACATTTTCTGATTTGTCTCTCTTTGTTGAAGAACTGGCAATGATGCTTAACATGCCTATTTTCGGAGAGCTGAAGGACACAAGGTCACAGATCTTCAATATATGCAGAAAAACAAACTTATTCTGCAAGATCAGTAGCTCTTGCAACTGGTACAGTTGATGCAAGCGAAAGTTGTGTTCATTCTGAACATAATGGACCGTTCGTTCGAAAATGGTTAGACAAGGAAACCGCATGCAATTTTTGCAGTAAAAAGAATCATTCCTTTAACGGATGCTACTCTTTCAAATCGACGTCTCCCGAAGAGACGAATTTTCGTGAGAGAAAACGCACTCTTCTTTGGATGCCTCCGCTCTTGACACTATTCTAAGGCATGTGAACAAAGAAGTAAGTGTCATATCTGCAATAAGCTACATCCATCTTCGCTTCATGTCGACGATACTCGTAGAATAAGAAGTTCAGAGCAAGATGATAATTCTGAAGTAAAAGCAATTTTAGAACTTTGTAAAGAAAATCGAAGTAAGCAAACAGGGGCCGGTAGCGATCAAAACATCGCTTTGGCATTAGTGCCTGTACGAGTGCGCGTTGAAGGAAGTGATGCAAGTGTGATAACTTACGCTGGACTCGATAACTTCAGCTCTGACTGTTTTATTTCTGCGGATCTTGCTAAGCAGTTGTGTGTAAGCGGTGACAAAGAGACAATCAAACTTACCACCATGGGGAAGAAATTGAGTACCAAAGAAACTTGCGTTATTCATAATCTACATACAAGTATCAGAGATTGATCAAAATAAGTTCATAAATATTCCCTCTGTATACTCTATGCCTGAGTTGCCCGTCACCAAAGATGATATCCCAAGTAGGAGTCAGATATAAAAATGGAAGAATTTAAGGGACTTGCAAATTTCCTACATCAACGCAGATGTCGGATTGATGATAGGGGCAAACGTGCCAGAAGCAATGAAACCATTAGAGGTCATTGATGCTGATAAAGATGAGCCATATGCAACCAGACACGTTTTGGGATGGGCAATAAATGGACCAATTTCAAAAAACAATGGTAGGAATGGAATACAAGTGAATAGAACCAAGGTACATTTTGGAGATATAGCAACGAAGCTTGATGTTATGTACTCAAATGATTTTGATGATACTAATGCCGTCGGTAAGGGTCTCTCTGCCGAAGACGAATTATGGAGGCATCGAGTAGAATCCAGCGCTTCGCTGAAAGATGGTCATTACCAAATCCGATTGCCTTTTCGTGACGAAAGCCCGAATCTTCCAGATAATCATCAGCAAGCAATTAAGCACTCGTACTACTCAAAAAGACGCCTTGAAAATAATGGATCTCTTCATCTTGATTACAAGTCCTTTATGAACGAAATGATTGCAAGGGGTTGCGTAGAAGAGGTTCCAATGTCTGAACGCAAATACAACAAACTCTCATGGTACATCACTCATCACAGCGTGTATCATAGAACAAGAAAAAAGTTGGAAAGACTGGATAACTGAACTTCCGAAATTAACTGCTTATGACATTCAAAGATGCTATCGTCCCTTGAGTTTTAAAAATGAACAATGTCAAAAGACCCATTGTCAAATGTCATATTTGAGGGGCCCGTATTGTAGAGACCGCATTCGACTTGCCAGCTTGCTTGCCACCTTGAAAAATATTTCTATTTTTGCTTGACTTCTTATGACTTCTATGTTGATTGTACTGTAATGCTAATTCCTAGTTTTTTTGCTTATCTCTCTATGGCTCATCCTAGTGCTTATGTCTAAATTTCAAATGTCTAGTTGTTGCTCTTCGAAGCAGTTTGCTTCTTGTCGCCTCCATAATAAGTTTGGTAAGTAACTTGGAATTGTAATATGTTTTAATGTGAATCTGTAAATATGTTTGATTCTCTTGCAGATACTGCCAAATAGTAAAGTTGTTTTCGATACAAGAGTCGTTTTTCGTGGCGCGTCTATACCGCACATCACTTGAAAAAACAATCACTCATTACACTAGGTGACATGCCACGCTCAATTACGCGTAATTCACACGTAAACTACACGCAATTACGCATGACCCTAAACATCCGTGGCTATGCGTGACATTGCTGCAACATCTGTCGGCAGTCCTGTTACATAGAATGTCGGCAGTCCTGTTACATAGACTTAGCGTCTCATGTGTCTGCATGTATCAGAGGCTATAAAATGTGATAAGACCTCAATTTCATGCTCAGGGAAGACAGAACATGCTTAGCGGTTCATCCGTGGTTCAAGCGGCAACGCAGACAACCGTAGACGACGGGCAAACTATAAACGCTCGCCCGCGTGTATTCACAGACCTTCCCCATGTTTTAACAGCATCAGATCAAGTGATTTCTGACTCATAGTGCAGCGCGTATGTGCGCTCTTAGAAGAATAGAATCATAGTTGGAAAAATCGGAATTGGAATTGGAATTCACGATATTTAAATCTAATGGAATTGGAATTGATCTTGATAAACCTCAATTCCACTTTTTCGATAGACCTGTGAATAATCTATTTGTACAAAAATTGAAATCACAGTACTCGGCCGTTGTGTTAAGTGCACGCAGAGATAAGAATGAGATAGATCGACATAGATTAATGTTGACTTCGATGGGCCTTCAGCCCGGACAATGCTAATTCAGTGATTAAGCAAACAATGAAAAGACAATCAACTTTGTTCAATCTGTTATTTAGTTATTTATCAAGGAAGATAATTAATCAAAATAAAACAATTGTTGAATTTAGTTCTCAATAGGATAAGTACGAAAATTAGAGATTAACTTAATTGTTGCACACACGAAAAACAATTGGTTTGGAAAGAGGAAAATTAACGTTGCATTAAAGGGCAGTAACCCTGTCAGTTCAAGTCACAATATAGACAGTGTCAACAAATTATTCTAATAATTAAAGTGGCAATTACATGAAATATTATTCAACTTCCTATCACTACAATTAACAACATTAATTTTTAAGACTATCACTTACAGTTCACTTAGTAATGTTGAATTCACTTCAATTCGATCGGACTCACTTATGCCAAAATAATATCCTAAATATCACAAATACGAGGGGTGATTGATAAGTTCGCGGCCTGGCATAGAAAGCTTAAAGCCAGGCCATTATGCACATGTGGATTGATACAATGGAATGTGCTGACGGCGCATGACGAGTGATCAGTCGATCCGGTGAGTCCGACCAGTCTCTAGGAAGTCCAACAACAAAACTCCCTTCGAATCCCAAAAAATGGAGGCCATGACCTTTCCCGCGGACCTGGTGACCTTGGCTTTCCGCGGAGTTGGTGATCCTGGATGCTTCCATTGTTTCGATTGTTCTTTCGACTCTGGCTGATAGTGGTGAACCCAAGTCTCATCCATCGTAATGAAACGGTCCATGAAATTTTCAGGATCTCTTACCAACAGCGCCAGGTTGTCCCTTGAGATGAGAAAGCGGTCTCGTTTGTTCTCTGGTGTGAGCAGTCGTGGCACCCATCGAGCGGAAACTTTGTTCATGCCAAGTTGATGATGGATGATGTTATGGACACGCTCTTGTGAAATCTTCAGTTCGAAGGCAATCTTTCGCTCGGTTGTACGGCGATCATCAAGAATAATCTTTTGAACATGATCGATCACATCTTCTGTGCTCACTGTCACTGGTCTTCCACAACGGGGATCATCTTCCAAGCTCTCTCTTCCTTGCTTGAATTCTGAAGCCCACTTCTTGACTGTGGTGTAGGACGGAGCTTTCTCACCAAGTGTTCCAACCATATCATCATGAATCTCCTTTGGTGTGAGTCCTCTTTCAAGCCGAGATAACGAATGACAGCTCGATTTGAAATGTGATCGATCTTACGCAACACTTATCTGACTGACTGACTGATAAGTTAGTAACTGAAGTTATGTAGCTGTGTGGTTTACCAACAGTTCACCGGATCGACTGATCACTCGTCATGCGCCGTCAGCACATTCCATTGTATCAATCCACATGTGCATAATGGCCTGGCTTTAAGCTTTCTATGTCAGGCCGCGAACTTATCAATCACCCCTCGTATCAATGTCACTTATACCGTCAATCTTCAATCGCGCTCGCTGATATGTTGCCGTTTACGCTGCTGTGTTGTTGTTCGCTGGTGGGCAGTTGTTGTTGTTTCTTCTGTAGTTAAGTTGCACCGCGAGAGCCCTGAGTTCTTCTAACAGCTACTGAAGATGTCGCATGTGTTGTTGTTGGTAGTTGTTGTGTCAATTTCTCATCGTTTCTAATTTATACCAATTACCAATTTTTCAGACTTGACGATAAATCCACTTTCTTTTGAAAATTGAAAGAGTTTCCTTCAATCTCTGCTGATAAGCTCTCGACCCGACACATTTTGCTCTTATTACGGAATTTTTAATCTCCTTTTTTAACATGGATCATTAATCAGTTTTCATGATGTCATTTCTATCAGTCACGTTATTCGCACATTGAATTTCTTTCTTCTGTCAGTTTATTAATAGATTTATTCGCATCTCATCTCTCTCTCTCTCTCTTGATTCTTTCGTTTGATTCTTTGCTGACCGTTAATTTTCTTTTCTTTCTTTTTTTCACGAAATATTGAATATCTCGTTTACGAAACGAAAATGTCGTAGGCTGACCGTTTACATATATACATGTACACAAGAAATATGAACTATGAATATGAGAACGCACATTGGAACGACGCAGGGAACGGCACTCAGGAAAAACGAGGATATGATAAGGGCACATGGGTTAGATTGAAACGAACGAATGTTAGATGCATTAACATAATACACTATACGCGACATGCAATTATCGGAATTGAATCTTATTATGGAATTGGAATTGGAATTGAATAGTTTCGACTGGAATTGGAATTGGATTTGGAATTGAAATTTCTGTTCTGGAATTGGAATTGGAATCAAAAAATTTCAGTGGAATTTTTCCAGCTCTGAATAGAATGTCTTTAACCACGGATGTCTGGGGTGTTCCGTAATTACACGTGAATTACGCGTGGCATGTCACCTAGTGTAGTTAGAGTAGTGTAGTCAACCAGGCTTCTAACTGATCAAGTTTTACTTAACCCAACCTAACCAGCAACCGGTATGGAAAGTCTCAACTCCAACGGTCAACGGCAATGGTCGGTCGGACCGAAAATGGTATGCATAAAAAATTTAAAATATTCTTTACAATTTTGTTTTTAACCAAGGTGCCTAAATTCGTGCATTCAAAGTTACTTTAAAACAATCAATTTTTCAACTATTTATGGTACATTAGTATTTGGTGAATATGTGCTGTAGCATTGATTAACTTGCCTTATTAACCAGTGTCTGAATTTTCCTTCAATGTGGAAGCAGATTTTGCACAAATAAACCAGAATTCCTATCATATGAACATTTAATCAGAGATTGTCTGAGATTCAGATACAAACTAAGCGAATACCATGAATACCATTGAGAATGTCGTATTAAACAAACATACGACATAGTTAACTTCCGAATGGCATGCTATTCAGCAAGGAAACAATGGAAAGTGATGGAATAAAAAGCAAGAAATATATAGGCGCCTGTCAGTTAAATTTTGTTTTTGAACATAAAAAAGTCAGTCCGAAATTATCAACTAAAGAAATCATATTCATTAGACACAAGACGGTTGGAAACACTGATTTTCTTTCCACTATTTTAGATTAAATACTTACATTCTTATATCATAATAACATGATAATAATGTTAGTCACAGTGTGCGGATTTGAGAAGCAGCATGACTTTTTCTGTTCAAGTATGGCGTATAGCGAATAACATTTTGTCAGCTATCTCGGCTATAGTATTTTTGTTCTTAAAGTTCGTTTTATCATTTTCAATACTTGCAAGTTATCATACTCGTCATGTGTTATGCATAAATCTATTTAATGATCACTGTTGATTTTACCAATATATGGATCCCATTGAAAAAGTATAAAACTAGGCTTTTATCAGAAAACAGAACACCTAACACACATGTAGTTTTTACTGAGATAAATGCCTCAGTAATTAGAAGTTCTCTAAATTATGATATTTTAATCTGACCCACATTCTAAAATTATTTGATTTATTTTCTTCTTCGCAACTCCTTTGAAATTTATTGATCAACGTTACGAATTCAATGAAAATACGATGGTGCTTACGTGGAAGATTCTCTTGTACATTTGATAAAGTTGCTATCATCAATTCATTTGATTTTTGCTTCCGTATTCTTCAAGACTCCATGATTCATAATCAGAAGAGAGTAAAATAAATAGCTCTACAGACACTTTGACATGCAAAGGAGACGTGATGATAAAAATTTTGCATCATGTGCCTCATTAAACCTGAGCAATTGGTAAGCTGATGATGAAAATGCGATGCAAAACTGTGCAACTCACAGAAAACACGATGCAGAGAAAAGCACAACTAGCGAATTTTTGAAAGACGTAAAAGCCAATATGGACGAAGAGGCGAATGGAAATATCAATATGAACATAAGAAAATGAAAAGATGAAAATAATAAGTGAAATTTCAAAATTTAGAAAGGCATTTTGATATAGATATGATAAGACATGGTTATTGCAAATATCATGATGTTCAGCAATTTGATTTCATCAATCAAAACTATTACTCGGTGCTGACACAGCTGTAAGAGTGGAACGTTTCCATCGGTCTTGAATGCTATTTGAAAAGTCTGAATATAATCTACAAAATTTAATGACAAAAAACTGTTTATATTGAAAAGGTCGAGGAATTATAAATTGCAGCAGCCCTTCGCACAAATTTTATGAGAATAAATAAAGACCTAACTAGCTCATCTTAACCAAAATAGTAATTAATAGATGTCCATTGAAAATCAAGGAAATCGTCAATCATGTGACCAAAATCCGTTTTCAACATTGTACTGTTTTGCATCCCACTTACGTGGTAATCACATTGATCAACTAAAATGGATAAAATATTAAATTAGGTATTCAAATCATAAGGACACATGGATATCATTTGGTTTAAATGTTCAAACGCAAAGCAAAGAGCAAAAATGAGTGATTTTTACATTTAGCATTTTTTGATCGAAATAAAATTTTCGGTCGGGATATATTCTTTGCTCTGTTTTTGAACAATTATTGACATTGTGGCCAACCTGTCTCGCCGTTTGGTCAAATGCCTAATTTTTGGTTTAAAAATATTAACCACGAAGTGTTATTAAAATAATAGCATGTGGTATTTAGCTGCCACCACTGAAGAGAGATGAAAATTAGTAAAATTTTTATAATGTTTTTCACAATCAGTTTCCCAATTCACACTTGTATTTCGCAGATTATGTTTCGATTTGGTTACTTTTTTAATGATCGTCGCATCAGTTGACTACTATACCTCAATTCGGTTACTTATTTCACCCTATTAATACACATGAAAGTCATACCAAGAAAATGATGTGTGTTAGATAGCAATTAACACTACTTGCAAATGAATGCCATTTTTTCAAATTTTATTTTGGCGTTCATCACTGAGTCTTATATCTTATTCATACTATATTCATGCTGCTATGTTCTTTATATGAAAAAGCTGAACATACTACTGTAAACCTGCTTCTATAAATCATGCAGTCACCATTCGATACTTTATTGATTCATAATCTGATTATCCAAAATCACTTTTCGCAGTTAGACATTTCAAAAAAATCTGAGAATTTTCGAGCAACAGAATGCAGTCCCTCACTCCATAAAAGTATCATTAGCAGTCCACTCGGACACTTCGAAACAAGAGAAGTAACTTGCGTGGTGAAATGGCGGATCTGCCGATCTGATGATGAAGCATTGGTAGAGTCCGAAAAGGACGCTAATGCATGTCATCACAGGACGAAATAAAAACTGGAATGGACACATCCTCAGGCGTGATGGGAAGATGAATTGAATTCTGTAGACAGCATCTCTCTGCAAGAACTAGAATGCCAAGACAGCTTTGCGACTTGGGAAAGATAAATGGGAGAATTGAGTGAGAGCTTCTGACCATGCGGTCATTTGAAGTAATGACAGAACAGCAATAACCTAAGTGTCCAGTCCCTAATGACATCAAAATCTCGGCTGATATCGACTTCTGTTCTAGTTGAGGTGAAAATGTTAAGACGTGATAATTTCGACGCTCTCAACTTATCTTTTATGAGTTGTCTGCTACACAACTGCTTCGATCATCTTCTGACTCATATGAGTTGGTGCTCAGTAGTACTTAATAAATCATTATGTTCGAGACTCGAGTGAGATTCATGCGGCATTTCCGTTACTCCATTAAACCCATGTTTAAATCTAGAAGCTTTTCCCAACTCTCAACGGTATATATCTTGCATGTACATTGCACATTTTGTATCACAAACAACAGATCATGTTCGAAATGTTGAAGGAAATTCATTTTTGAAAGCTAAAAGTATGGGTGACTAAAAATATGCGACTTCGTATGTGGCGATTCTCTCTAATGGATCTCTCTAATTCTCTCTCAATTATTTTCAAAAAATTTCGCAAAAATCAATATCGTAGTCAAACTTAGTAATCCTTGAATAATCCTCATCTACAGCTTCTTAAATCGATTAAATTGAGCTGGACGAGCAACGAAAGTAATTTTTGATAATCATTATATACCGGCGCTTCGGATGGCAACTGCATCAATTTTCAGGGAAATCATAAAGTTACACTTAGGGATGGCATTTAATCTGCGAGTAATTTATACTTACATTTGCGAGAATTTATGCCTAACAAATTAAAGAAGCCAAAAAAAGAAGCACTCTAAGCAAAACTTTGTGTGAATGCAATGGAGAAAGAAAATTCGTCAGTTTGTACAAATTACTTGTAAAGAAAGGTGGAAAGATATTGGAAAATGTAGCAGGGAAGAACTTGTGCTAAATCTTCTTTGGTGAAATTGAGATGCGCCTACACTTCACTCTCTTAATGTATCTTCAGAGTTAGGCAAGTAACTATGAAAACTCGGTGGCTAGCTAGGTCACATGCATGTAGCTAAAGAGTTGATGCGGTTTTAGCAGAGAACATACATGTACATGCAATTCAAGCAGAAAATCGTTAGTCAGTCATGAAGCACATTTTCTAGGAGACAGAGTAGTCATGTACAAAGAATGTAATTTCTTTAAATGTATGCCATGACTTCCCTTCCACAGGAGGACATCCGTCTGTTACCGAATATCGCATATCGCATGGTCGTCCGTTCTAATCCGCAAAAGAAACGCGGATAGCAAATGGATATCATGCGGATCTCTCAATAAAGTGAAAATATGAATTCGAAAATTGCGGATAATGAACCGATATAATAAAGATATCTGGTTGCATCCACAATTTCAAGGATTTCTTAAGGATGTTCGTTTCTGCCAATGAACGGATATTATTCGGATATCAAACTTGTCCGGTAGGGTTGGCATATCTAAAAACCATTTGAAAAACCCGTGGGTTTTGGGGTTCTAAACAGGAGGCTGAGCTATTTAAAATAGTAGATTGTGTTTCTTCTATATAAGGCCAGGATTTTTAAATGCAAGTTATAAATCATCAGATCGGAACTTTAACATGAACGACCGTTTAATTAATTGTTTCTATTACACTTCTAGCCTAATTACAGTTCTAAAGGATCGGCTACGGAGCATTGGTATCCATGAGAAATCACCTGTTATCGGCAATATTGCTTATTTTCCTCTACTTCCCTTTTCACAATATCTTTTTATGCTTAACTGTTTTTGTAATTTGCTACGTCTTAGTCATGCACAGCCTACCCAACTTTGAAGCTCCATCTGGTGTACTACATGTACCAGATCAGATGTCTTACTCCGATTAGTAAAAATTTATTGTTATTCTATATCACTGTTTCTGGGTGCTTTAAATCAGTCTTGCTATATCATTTAATTTTCACGATCGTGAGTTTCCATCCCTTCTTAGTAGTTTTTGTATTAGCCACACTTTTTTGTTATGAATAGTTTTGGATCATTGATTTTAGTATGACGAAATTAAACACGTGATATTATACGCTCAGTTGTATCACTAAATTTGTTTTCATTGGAATAATACAATTTGGTAACAAGATTTTGTCATCGACCACCTCTGCCTTGATTTGCATCCATGATCGCATAACCGCCTACCTAGACGATGCTGAGACCGTCGGTGTCAGTGTTCTGGCCTACGACTTCACAAAGGCCTTCATTCAAATTGGCCACGATACGATGATCAACTGCCTCATGAATAACCACTTGCCTCGTGGCTTTGTTCTATCGATCGCTGTCTACCTAGAAAACAGATTTCAATCGGTGAGGCACCTGTCTCTTCGGGTATTGCACAAGGGTCAATCCTCGGGCCCTATTTATTCAACTTAGTGGTGGCATCTTAGCACCCATTGAACTCCTCAAGTGTCGTCGTAAAATATATTGATGACTGCATTTTTGGTGCCAATAACCGATAGATCTGGTCAAGCATGCATTGATGAGCACAATAATATGATGACTCGGTCGGCATCTGTGGGTCTCCAACTTAATTCTCGCTAATGCAAGCAGCTCTGGATCCCAAGAACTCCTCATTCACATTTGCCTACTCTTGACGAATTGACTCTGGTATCTGAAATGAAAATTCTTGGTCTTTACCCTACATCTGACCTTAAATGGAGCAGGCATATCGAGTACATCAGCAGTCTCTCATCCAAACGCCTATACGCTTTGCGACTCCTCAAGCCTTTTCTGGATCACAGAAATCTGATGAGCATCTACCATGCCCTCATTCTGTCCATAATAGAATATTGCTCTCCCGTATTAGTTGGCCTTCTAGCTAAAGATGAAGAACTACTAGATAGAATTCAGCGCCGAGCCCACCACATCATCTGTGGTGAGAATTGTCATTGCTCCTGTTTTCCGAATCTGAGGTCACGCAGACAAAACACGTCAATGCAACTGATGTTGATTGCTTCTAATAACCCTCAACATCCACTCCATAACTTTCGTCCGACAAAATCCAGTTTTTCAGGACTCTTCATACAGCCTATTGTTCGAACTACACGTAGACGAAACATTTTTTCCCCGAAGACAACTATCATTGTCAATCAGACACATGTCGACTGACTTTTCGGATGATTATAGTATTACTTAACTTGAACGTAACTTATAACGATCACTTTCAAATGTTTAGCCATGATTTTCATTGTAATTGAAAAGTAAACATCTCTCTCTCTCTCTCTCTCTCTCTCTCTCTCTCTCTCTCTCTCTCTCTCTCTCTCTCTCTCTCTCTCTCTCTCTCTCTTCTCTCTCTCTCTCTCTCTCTCTCTCCTCTCTCTCTCTCTCTCTCTCCTCTCTCTCTCTCTCTCTCTCTCTCTCTCTCTCTCTCTCTCTCTCTCTCTCTCTCTCTCTCTCTCTCTCTCTCCTCTCTCTCTCTCTCTCTCTCTCTCTCTCTCTCTCTCTCTCTCTCTCTCTCTCTCTCTCTCTCTCTCCTCTCTCTCTCTCTCTCTCTCTCTCTCTCTCTCTCTCTCTCTCTCTCTCTCTCTCTCTCTCTCTCTCTCTCCTCTCTCTCTCTCTCTCTCTCTCTCTCTCTCTCTCTCTCCTCTCTCTCTCTCTCTCTCTCTCTCTCTCTCTCTCTCTCTCTCTCCTCTCTCTCTCTCTCTCTCTCTCTCTCTCTCTCTCTCTCTCTCTCTCTCTCTCTCTCTCTCTCTCTCTCTCTCTCTCTCTCTCTCTCTCTCTCTCTCTCTCTCTCTCTCTCTCTCTCTCTCTCTCTCTCTAAATACTCTCTCTCTCTTTCATGTGGATACATAATTATCAACCCATTCAGACGTTAAGCCTGAATTATGTCTTCTTACCGAAAGAATTGTCTCGGTAGTATAAAAAGAATAAGACGTGTATTTCAGATAATGAAGAAGTATTATGTTCTGAGCATTTTGATGCTTGAATTAGAATACACCGTTGAGCTTACGATTTGACATCGGACATAACCTACTATCAATACTTGTCTCAAATTCGATCGTGCGTCGATCAATTGGTGAATGTTTTTAAAAAACCCACCTATTTTATAAACCGAGGGAACCCACCTATTTAAAAAAGCATTTTTTTTGGTTTTTTAAATAGGGTTGGGGTTTTTTACCAACACTGCTATCCGCTGATATACATCCGTTCAACCGTGGATTTCCGGAGAAAGGATGAGATGCGGATATCGATCGGATATCCGCTTGCTCGGAGGGTTGTAGCTTGAAAGTTTTGTATGTTGAATGCGAATTATCCAGCTCAAAGGTGGGAAAGCGTTTCTGGTGGCGGGCCACATCGTGGATCTGAATAACTTTGTGGTCAGCTAATTCTGCAGTCGGCTACTACAGATATCAGAATCGTTGAACTGATTATGTGAGGAGTAAACCTCTGCGACATTTTAACAAAATATGTGAGTAGAAAACCGAAAAAAGATGCTTGATGTGTACATATCGATATCGAAAACAATAACCTATCAATTAGTGAGGCATCAATTTCCATTATTGTCAAAGAGATTTGCGCAGCAATATATATATATATATATATATATATATATATATATATATATATATATATATATATAAGAAATGTGCGCTCCTGCCCCACCGAATTGTACTCTCCTGCCCCACTTGTACTCTCCTGCCCCACGGACGAATATGAAATGTACGCCCCTGCCCCACAACTGTACACTCCTGCCCCCATGTGCACTCCTGCCCCACTGACTCTCCTGCCCCACGTATGAGCTTTTGCGGAATATGATTGTGCATTGATATGTACTGTTGTGAAAGAAGTTCTATGGCTGTCAGCGCCTCCAAATGCCTGGTCCGACGATTGCTGTAGGCCCTGGTCCCTTCAATTTTCGTATTTAGAGTTAGCTTTTGCGGAATATGATTGTCCATTGATATATGACAGTCAGAGCACCTCCAAATGCCTGGTCCGACGATTGTTGTAGGCCCTGGTCCCTTCATGTACAAGTGGGGCAGGAGAGTACAATTCTCGGTGGGGCAGGAGAGCACATTTCTTATTTATATATATATATATATATATATACACTGCTTCCTACATGCATCCTAATTATTTTTCAGTTGCAAGCATTCTGCAACAAAGTTTATATCAATTGACTTTTCACAAATGTTCAATGTCCAATTTTACTTGAAAATAAACAACAACAACAACAAATCAGTCAACATCAATGAAGGAGAAATGACGCAGAGATCAGGTATGGGATTAAAATGCAGATCTTTCAATGATAAGTCAGTAAGGAGCTCGAGACTATGATCCGAAGCAATTGACAATTAACTTCCTAAATTATCTCTAAACACCAATAAAGTGATTTAGCATGGATGTTCCTGTGATCAAATGCAGTTCACAAATGCTGAAGGTCGTTAGACTCGAATTTTTATAGTTTTAATAGCACGGATGTTGAGATATTTTCGCGGGAAGTCACCGAAGATCTGTCTTACAAAAAGAAACTTTCATAGTGATTAACTAGCGACCGTCGATGGAGAAAGAGAAGAATCTATTATATCACGAGATCAAGGAAGGCAGTGGACAAGATGTTCAATAATGCACTGCATGCTTCTCATGACGAAGAGGTTAAAAGCGATATACATAGAGCAAGGACAGTGTTTCGTCTTTGATATAGTACATGTACAGAATTTTCTGCAGTAAAAAATTCAGAGAGATGGAATGAAATTTGACTTTTATTTCAGACATTTCAGATTATTACTTTTAATTAGATGCGCAGATGCTCGAATTTAGTGCTTTCGACATTATTGTCAGAACTATGATATGAATTTAATTAATGAGCTACATATTTCAATATGGTGATGTTTGAAATGGCTCAGTCGAAAGATGAACTAGAAATCTCAGCGAAAATTAGACATTGCATCACGGCATTGTCTTTTTACTTACGGTGACGCATACATGTACATGTAGTCTTTTACTTGCAACAGATCATAGCATTAGAGCTTCCTCATAGCTAACTATTGCTATTAGGCTAATCAATAGCAATGTTTTTCTTTCAAATTAAGTGAAAAAGAACTTTTATTATGGAGACCCTAGTCATAGGATTACTTTTTTTCCAACTTTTTTTCGGGACACAATAGAATATCTTCCGGATATTACTCGCCCTCAAGTCTCCAATTTTATTGCCTTAAAAACCCAAGTTAACGCTATACTGCAGTTCAATATTTTAGCATAAGTAGGTATGCGAAACTTCACAATGATTTATTTGGAGCTGCACACAATTATGTCCTCCTCTGTGCGTCTGTGGTGTCTTTGTCGTTGGAGGTCGTTGTGAATGATCGAGATCCAAGACGTTTTACCCTAGCAACAGGAATGATAACCATCCCAAAGTCAAGTAAGTGCTAAATTGAGAGTCAAAAAAAAATCCGAACCAGTCATGACGCTGCCGAACTATCTCCAAAACAACGAACCAGTAGCTTAAATGATTAATAAAGCGTGGTCCATCTCATCATCATTAAATTATTCACCAAAATTTTGAATTCAATCCATAAATTGATCATCACCACGTTTCAGATATTTTCTGCATAATTGATCCTGTTGAATGACAGCATTCAACAGCAATGCTGTGAAAAATGTCTGTGCTGCCTAAAATCTATGGACCACCCAAAATATCAGTCTATACATAATAACGAGAAGAAAGCCAAAGCTGGAATGTAAGTTGTTATACCCAATATTTCGGCTGTCACACCCAGCTTCAGCGGAGCAAAGGCTTACAAAATCTTGGATCGCACGGTTTTCAAATTTTTTCTAAAAGTCTGTGGCAGATTTAGCAATGCATGTAAGGATCATATAGCACTGCAAAGGCGGTTCCCACCTCAATCCAAAAGCGCCGACCTGCCATCAACTCAGAAGAAGAAACTGAAAACTATCGATAATTTCTTTTTTTGTGATCAGTTCATAATTTCTAAATTCTTAACATCACTTCAGGCGGTTCCCATTGTAGCCGCCAGCGCTTCATGAACAATACTTTCAAAAAGATGCCGGATTGTTAAAAGTATAACGTCATGTTACTGTAAGATTATAATTTACACACTGATCTGATTTAATAGATTTTAATATTTTCAAAAATAGTAAGTCTTAATTGCGAAAAATTACATGCCATACAATGAATCATATAGAAGCCAGCTGTTGAAAACTCGTGATCCTTAACAAATTTAGTAACTCGAATGTAATGGACTTTTGAAAAGGCAAGTGATAACTATCCTCCAGAAAGATCCAGAGCTTATGAGTTAATGATTCGATAAGATGCACCTGATTAAGTCCAATATGCATACACGGCTCATATACAAACCGGTTGCTGACAAAGTCGTCATCTTCATCAAATACAGTAAATCGAATGGGATGCTCCCCCCCCCCGGATTTCTGGTGGGAATTCCGTTTTCACCATGGTCATTTTTGTTATTTCGTAGGTAGACATTATTGTTTCAAACAGCCAAGCAATTATTTCTAATTTCAATGGAGAAGTTCGAAATGTTGAAGAATTATAGCAACCGTGTGCTGCATCATTCATGTGTGATTCATATGCTGCAAACAAGACATTATGCTTAAAGTGTAGACCAATAAAAAAGAATAAAATTTGACGAAAAGCCAAGTAAGTTCTCCATATACTGTTCAACGATTAAGAAGAGATGATACGAATTACAGGTTCCCATGTTTTGATGAAATATATCTAAGATTTGCAAGTGCTGCTCGAAGAGATGCGCAGTGGTGCTGAGGCATCGCTACAAGGCTACAATTTTACGATCTTTGATGCCAGAGAAAATATCGTCTAGCAATGTATGAAGCGTGAGTAGGTATTTCCACTCGTGGCATCTATCTTCCAAGGATGATCCTAAGATTGAGTATATGTGACCCCTGACGTAGCTGTTAGTTTCAATTCAAATTAGTTTGTTCTACACAGAGGCAAAAAAACAAAATCATCCGCCATTTTCAATCTTTTATCCTCTACGTAGCGAAAAGCAAAATGCATGAAACTGCTTATTTTGAGCAGAATCATCAAGAGATATCAAGAGTTGAGAAACGATTGCCGAAAACGCGATTTAATATTCGACCCGTCAATTATTCAAGTACCCAGTGTTGACATCTAAGACGATAAAGAAATCTGAGAAAAATATAAGCAATTATGCTTGCGCGACTATATCTAAAAGAACAGATCTAAAATCGTGATTAGAACAAATTTTAGTATTAGTGTGAAGCGCATGTATGTAAACTGCAGATATATTGAAAAATGCAGAACTACATGAAAAAGTGGCTGACAGCAGGCAAATAATGTTTAATCAACTAGTACATGTACAGTAACTTACGTACTGTCTACGAGGAGTTACACGGTGAGAATCTCCGAGCCGAAGGCGAGAAGATTTCTGTGTAACTCCGAGTAGACAGCTAGGCTACTGATATGTAACTTCAGCGCTTTACTTCAACTGATTCAAGCGAAGGCATGAATAATGGAAAGTGGCTCGTGACTACCAGAGGAAGGTATCAAGAGCACTGAATGAGGATTACCTATCAAAAGATGGAGATGAACTATCTGTTTGACTGCTTCTTCATAGAGCTCAAGAAACAAAATGGCGATCTGTATCCACTTTCTACATGGAAATCTTTTATGTTTTCTATAACAATATTATCTCAACTAAACGAAAGGACGATGACCGAAGGGTTCCATCTTGAATTGACGACCACCTCAACAGCACAAAGTAAGTCTTCATCACATTCATTCTTGCCATTTCAATATCTAAATTCTAAACTACTGAATGGATTAAAATGAACACGAATTGCATTTGCTCTAATTTATTTACGTACTCATGCTAGAATTTTTTAATCTGCAAATAGTTCAATTTTTGTGACATTAAGAAATTTATATCTAGGCCTACATAACAAAGCACATGCAAAGTCGCATGATAGCTGGAATGTATTTATGATTCAATGAAATCATTGGCTAACGAGCAATAGTGCTTAGTATATGATTATCAAGTAACGAAAATGAAATCAGTCATGTAAATATATAAAGTATGCATGTATATTTTGTATATGCTGCCCACACCGAGAACATTGCCTCTTTGTATTTATGTTTCTATAATAGTCCATAAGTATTTTTCATTCAACACCAAAAGCTTGAGGTATTAAGTATATGGTGCAAGTCATTTAAGCAATATAAACTGGTAACGGAACGCATTCTATCTTTTATTTATTTGCTTATTATTTCATTCCAAAATACAAATGGTAGGATCAATGGCATCAGATTATGATAGCAAATACAATAATAGATTTCTTGACTTTATTTCACTGACTACAAAATACCACAAATTTCTTAACAATTCTGATTGTTCTAATTTTAATAATTCTGTTTTGATTTCAGCTCCCCTTCGAATGATGGATTAATTGTGGTTGCACCACGCAGCTGCTATCAAATCCAAATTTTCAATGCCGTGGACATGCCACAACTAGCAACAGTTCTAAGCAATGAGATCCAAGGGACTTGATGCAGATGACATAGTGCTATGCCTTCTTTCCAATGTTATAAAACATTGCTACTTTGACATATCTATTGTCTTATCGCCGGAGAAATATATAGTGAGAATTTTAAGCAGATATCAGGGTAATTCATAATAATCCGACTTGAATATGAGCTGTCTGTGTGTATTGGACTCATTCTTTCCTTCCATCGAGTTTTCTGCTCATTCGCTCAGGATCTTTCTATGACAGTCACTACTTGCCTTTTCAAAGGTCCATTGCAATCAATTTGCTAAATTTGATGAGGATGACGAGCTTGTCAACCGTCGGCTTCTATATGAACCATTTGTGTATATTGGATTCAATAAGTTGTATTTGATCTAATCATATGCTCACAAGTGTCAGATCTTGTTAGACAATACCTGCCTTTCAATACCGAAGGTCCATTATATTCGATTTGCAACAACCCTCTTGTGTACAAATTACTTGCATTTGAGCCGATTGTGTGGACAGGACTGTACAGTTCAATTTCATCGAATCCTTATAAACTCAAGATCTTTTAGTGACAACTGCTTCTTTTTTATTTGAGGGCTCATTTCCAATAAGCATACTGAATTTGGTAAGGACAATACGATTAGCTAACAGCGACTTTGTATGAGCTTGCAATGTTTGTTCTATGAATAGAGTCGGCTATTCACAAAGTTATGGATTTGGTAAAGCTAGCAATCACCAGCCCTTGTTGCTAAATTCAATTTTTGCAAGCATAACCAGTTACATAAACTTTGCCCACAAGTGGCTCTTACAGATGTGTGAGTTTTGGTTCATGAATAATAGCGAATAACTTTCATTTATAAATTGTAATTGAATGAATAGCAATTATCTTCAATTTAGCTCTGATGTTAACAACCAACAAGAAAGCTCAAAATTCTCGTCAGCCTGGTTTTACATGTTTACATGAATTTGTTGAAAATGCTAAAATTAAAATTCTGCTGTTGATACCTTTAGAGCTGAATTTCATGGGAATGCATATTTTTCGTCGTTTTGAACCCATATTGCCATAAAAGTTCAGAAAATATATTATGGATTAAGCGATTGTCAAGAAACGATAAACAATGCAATGGGCCAAAACCCTCATACACACATGTGTATATGTGTGTGTGCGTTTTGATCATCTTTGCCGTTATCTTTTAACGAAATTGCCAATGAGATTTTATGTGCATGATTTGCTTCAGAAAATTTGCTAGGTATCTAAGAATCATCACGTCATCATGCGCGCTTCCAGGGATGTCTATGAATAATATGATGTAGCTCTATAACTCGGCCACATGGAAGAAAGGCTCCGTGCCTAATGTGCTTCCGAGCATGGTTCATTTAAATTTTTATCTTTTATCATATTATTCATAGACATCCATGGCGATTCTCTATGGTATCCCATGATATCTATGTGTACTGCTATCGGTCTACAAGTAAATCTATAAATGCAAAATCAAATCTAAGGTAAATGTAATTATACAATGCAGATTATGATATCTACGTGTACTGATATAGCCGTTATTACATCTGAGTAGCAGTCAATAATCAACTTCATGATCAAAACTGAAGATGCAGAGTAGATCACACAACAAAGCAAGCATAGCCGAAAGGCGGCATTGCGTTTTTGAAGAATATCTGTTACAAACGGAATCTTTGATTCATCATCTTCACAATCTAGAATATCTACATATGCTTTTCGTGATGGTCAATATATCTGCACTCTATGCGGCTGCTAAAGAAGAACAGACTACTTTAACATGAAGACCATCGGTAGACTTTCAGTTCCCACATTCCATGTCCAACAATCTGACCCTTGTTGTAGATCAATATGCGAACTAATATTTCCAATGGTCTCTAATTGGAATATTATAGGTAATATTCTGTCTGAAGACTGTTGACTTTTGAAATACACAGTTTACAAAAGCCTTATAAAGAGGAAATAATACAGCACCTTCGTCAATATGATAAATCATCTACCCAGTGTTTACTTCCTAAAAATCGTTTCAAGAGAGTCGCTGGTGGACAACTAGCAGCGGGATCCCCAATGATTGCCATGTCGATAACATGCTGCTGTGAACTATTAGGTCTCCTATTCCTGTTACTGTTACTCTGATAACATGCTGCCATGGAAATGCAACTGGAAATCAATGGAAATTAAGGGGCCACGAATCCACAATTTTGGGCACTAATGGGAGGGAGTGCCTAACCACCGTGCCTTCCCACTGCTTCACCTCATTGCGCTGGCATATTGCATGGCCCGGTATCAGGTCACTCTGAAGGATTATTGTAATAAGAATATTGCCAATAAGAATTTTCGTGGAATTCGCAATGTATTTTGCAGTTTTTCATGAAATTTAAGAAAACTGGAGAGAAGTTGCACTGATTATCAAAACATACCAGCATGAAATTAACATGAAAAATATTCAAATACTTTGTTATTAACCCAAATTGTTCAGCCTCTAATAAATGTATTTGTTGTATCGTTAGTAAGTTATTGATTATCATGCTTGAAGTCTCAGTGAGGCTATTCTACACTTCTTACCGAATGAAGCCTACATAAAAATGCTTTGCAGTGTTTGAGTGGCAGCTACAATAATTTTATAAATGTTACATGACATTGTCTGCAAATATAAAAGGGGGTCGCAATTTTAAGAATCTCTGGAAAATCAAATTTCGGATACAAAAATATTCGAAAATGATTGGATCAACACCTTGTTGCTGTAATAGACAGATATCAAATTACTAATTACTCAAGAGATCTGCAGTTTTTAATTTATTGTGTTATTTTATTCCATAATAATTATGAAAGGGATATATTGATTATCTTTGCACTACTATTTTCTTGAATATTATTATTAAGCTCTCCATCAAGTGAAGCAAATAATGACAATGTCACTACTTTGCGGTTGTAAATAAATGAAAATGGCATACATCAAGCATTTTTCATTATCCACTGGTCGCATTAAAGAAAATATTATTGCAATGTTGGTGCACTTGTACTATCAGAATGTTAATAACTTACTACTTATATCACCTAATTAAGTAGAAACATTTACTTGTATTTATGATAATAATAAAAAGAAAATCTCCAATAGGAATCACGGAAATTGATGTGACAAACGTATACTTCATACATGCTCGTAGAAAGCTAATGAAATGAAAAGTCAAGTCTCACTGAAAACAGCAATCATGTCTAGATCTTGAAAGCACCAATGAGTCGTGCAGCCGAGTCCACGAGTCAGTCGAGGCTACAAGGACAGTTGATGCATGAAAAAGCTAGGCATGATTGCCATTGTAGTGAATTCTTTGATTCAATGAAAATTCAGACTATATACATAGATAATGGCATATGCTTCAGAAGCCGACAACAACGACGATTGTTGCCGGCTGTGTGCCGGCGTCAATGGAATAATACCGCATAGCATTCACTACAATAGCACATTGAGCATGCAACACAGCTGACAACATACCTGACAGCTGACAACAAATACAGTGTAGCTGACAACAAATACATTGAGGAATACAGGAGACTCATAATCAATTATTGAACGTTGAACACAGAAAGTTGAAAAGAACACAAAAAGCTGGTCATGGTCTTAATTAGGCTTCGCGTAAAATAATTATTTACGTTGACGTTAATAATTACGTAGCATTAATAATTCGCGTTATTAGGAACATATAGCGTTTTGATACATTTGATGACACGCATATGCAAAGTGATCTGACCAATTCTGATTGCTGTTGAAATAGGCCCCAAAGTCTTAAGACAACCAACAGTTTCAAGATCGCTGACTTGTTACAAAGGTGAATCAGAAAAGTTGTTATTAAAAGCTTTTGTTTTGTCTTCATTTATAAACATTCTATAATTTAAACACCAAGATTTGAAATGCGAGACTTCAATCGATAAAGTGACAATTATAAGCATTACAATGTCGGCAAATTGTGCGAGATTTACACTTGCATTTAGTAGTCTATAACTCGACAGATAGAGAAGATAGATAGGATCTTGACAATGAACCTTGTGTAAAAAACCATTGTCAAGCACTTGTCAAGAAAACTTAGCACCTCTCCCAATTTAACTCGTTGCTGACGATTGCATAAAAAGCTGTTGATCCTATTTATGAAAACATTGCGGTTAGGAATCGAAAAATTACTCAGACATTACAGTCAAGAGCTAAAATTCGAACAGCTGTTGCAGGATATCCCGATCAGGATATTCTAAAACTTCGAGTACACTGTCGTGTACTGTAACGAGGGCACATGCGGTTGATGACCGAGGACTAAAAGCGAATTGAGAGCAATCATGACGTTCTTTAATCAGGGTTGGCCGGTAAAAACCACCCTGGTTTTTACTACCTGGTAAAAACCACCAGCTTTTGCCACCATTTTTCGGCTAAAACTGGTAACAACTGGCTAAAACCAATTTTCCAGCATTACTACTTCAGTTTTTTTGTAGGATTATTGTCACGCCTGACTTTATAGATGAACGTTAGTCATCATAAGTTCATTTTACTTTTTCATCATTCGAAACACATATAGAATGTGCTCCAAATATAAGTGTAAGAACATGAATTATTATCAAAGTTAGTGTTATAAATCTATTGTGCATCCTTTGTAGCGTGCTCGTGTTTTGCTGCTTTATAAATTTCATTCATTATAAAATGCAACAAACGTCCATGCTAGTAGGATATCACTTAGCTATATATAAAAGACAGTGTTTTTGCCGGAAAACAGGTATTCCATGAAGCTAGAAGGGCAAGAAGATGTAGAAATACCGGGCTCAGATTTCTGCAACCATCTTGCCCGCTGGTTTCATAGAATAGCTTGTCTTCTAAATCTATAGCAAATGTCCCATACCCATTGTGATTATACGGATATTTCTATGAAATATATCTTGCACTCCCAGAGGGACAAGGTTAAAAATATTGCCCTTCAACATTTTTCATGTCAATCTACCCTCACATATCTAGAAGATAATGTGGTGTTTAATGAATTTAATAACAAAAGTTTTGATTTGAGCTCGAAACATGAGGATTCGAAGAACTTAAAACAAATTTGAATATCATAATAAATGTAAATAAATGTCTCAATTGTTTCTCGCTCTCAGATTCTATGAACAACGACCAATTTTGCAGCTTACTGGAAATGTTCTTTTATAGAGATTATAACTGAGTCTGTACAGACATACACGTACTTTGCATACCACACTTTATCAAGATTGCTGCTGTGAACTACATGTATGTTATTTAACTATAATTATTATTTGTTCTTCCAAAACATGAGTTTCTACTCCAGTCACAAGCATTAGTACATTTAGTACATTTCTAGAGAAGTAGAAGTGCATTCTAAGTGACTGTTGCACATTGCTTGACTTAGGAGCTGAGATTTTTCGGTGCAGAGGCCTTGTGATGGGGTGTTCTCTCTGCGTTCATGAGACCAGGGCTCAAATCTAGATCTGATCAAACCTAAGACTTTTAAAATGCACTCTGCAACAGAAGAATGACAGTGGGTTTATTGAAGCTCGTCCACATGAAGAAAGTGGCTTGCTTAATTTGGCTCCATGTATAAACCAGTTTTATTAATTAATTTATTTTATTTTTTTAGATATAACGAAATCATTTTTTCTCACCTAAAAGAGTTGATGTTAATTTCGGAAGTATACAGCAATTTCTATTAACGTGATGGACCAACGTGGTGCTGAAGTCTACATTTGTTCTAAAGGGTACAAGAAAAGTGCGGAGCAGTGGAAAAAACAAAGGCAGCATTGCCTGTCGTTTGTGATTAAAACTGATATCATGACTCTGTGAGAGAATACCTGAGCTTTGCTACATTCATTATGCTACAAGCATAAGGTCTGCAAGATAAGAGTTGCAATCTGCAACCCGCGTGCATCGTAATGCTTAAACCCCAATTTGTTGTCGACTATTTCGTGAATAAATAGACTAAGTTTCGGAATTTTGGTTTTTACCGGTTTTAACCAGTTTTTGTCGGTTTTTACCGGGTTTCTACCACTTAGTGGAAAAACCAGTTTTAGCCGGCAAAAAGCCAACCCTGTCTTTAATTGAATTTCGGTAATTTCTCAGAATAACATTTTCCCAGACCTTCTATTAATGGGAAAGAACGATATTGGTCTCAAGTTGTTTGTGCCGACTGGTGATGTTTTTGGCATCAGACATACATCAGCAATCTTCCAAGCACTAGGAACGCGGCCACTTGGAAGATACAAATTATAAAAGCACGACAATGGCTCACATGCAACAGAAGCTGATATACATGTAGGCAAAGGGGTGAATACATGCACTACCTGGAGTCTTGTCTGTGGTTGTGCGGTGTGTTCAACAATGAGCTGATCACACTTCCTCATAGTGCAGAGAGTGATTAGCTCCCCATCATCAACATTAAGTACAGGAAAACAGTCACTGCTTACAAAATGTTTTAAAATAGCAAATTGATCAACTTTACGGCTTCTGCATCACTGATTGATTTCCTGTTCCTATGTCTCGCTTTGGTCTCGCCTACCGGCGCACCCTACAAAATAAAATCCTTGAAAAAGTAAAACTGATGCAAAAACGTTGCAATATGAACAGAGGCTATTGCATAGAGCACATAATTGCATCGTGCTCATAATTGTCAGCTGGAGAATACCCAAATTTTAGCAGAAATACTAAAATTCTGATTGAAAAGTTTATCCATGCAGACCAAAGATATCTAATATATAGAAAGGGTTAGATGGGAAATAAATGTCATTTTGACTTACATGCATATTCAACGGAATCAGAAGAATCAGCTGACATTGCTTGAACTTTTGGTGATAATTGTAAGCGGACAATGAAATTACCTTTTTATTGCCTCTTTTTAGTAATTGCAAAATTGAAACATATTTTAACAATAAATCAAGCAATTTTTTTATATATTTCTATGATAGATAAGCAATATCAAAAATTACAGAGATAGTCTGATATTCTACTTTTCAGATATTTTGCGGAGCACATTTGTAAATGTGAACACTGTTGATATAATTCTTTTAATTTAGCTTTATTGCATTATTTTATTGCAATTATTTTTATTTATATTTGAAGGACACGTTGTGAAGGAAAACTTTTCATACCTAAAATGAATGCCAATGATTTGAATGTTAGAAGAAAGCAGAGCAAGCTTTACTTGCAATTCACCAAATTTTCATCTCTCGCTCAAAATTTCACCCAACCACAATGCGCCCAATTATAGGCTTAGATTTATAATCAGTCAATTATCATCAGGGAAATTATGCACGCTTCTAATTTATCATGTTGAAAAACGAATGTTATGAAATTAAACATCAAACTTATGTTACTATTTGTCGCACTGCAAAGTTCAAAAGGTTGATTGAATTTTCAGTGGAATTTATGAAGTAGTGCATCCGTCATTAGTGAGAAGTGCTTCCATTCAGAGGATCTGAATCATTCAAAAGGATCTGATTTAGCTACTCCTTCTTTCAAGCAGTAGATCATACAAAGTAGAAATGAAATAAAATATAAATATAAAGTAGAAATCAATTCATTTCCACATTACATACGACCAAGGGTTGAGCTTGAGCTCAAGCAGAGCCATAAAAATCAATTAATTGAGTATACAGTAGTTGATCTGCAAAAATGGTTGGTTAACTTGTAAGAGACCCATAATTCGATATCTATGTTAACAACCCATTGTTCATTTTATCTTCAATTGAACAACATGCATGTATCCTCTGTCTTAACAATAAGAAGATAAAGAAGAAGGGTTATATGAAATCCATTTCCAGCATGGTAATGCAGTTTTTTGCATTTTTATCAGTGCATTTAAAAAGTGGTTCTTGCATTGGCAGTCGATGCAATGAATGTATTGAGATATCATTTCAGTTCCTCGCACTATGGTGCAGGGACATCATATTATATCATAGATGTCCCTGCAGTGTGAGGCAAGAACTCAATATCATGCAGGAAATCACAGATGATCATAAACAACGGACCTCCTAAATTTCAATGAAATTCAATCGATTCTCATACCTGCCAATCGCATCGCACAACAACGTACCATACCATACAACATTCGAGAGCTTGCACTCTCAGCTTTAAAAATGAGCTATGCTAGACTTATATCCGTCATTGTATCTGCTCAGCAATGCTCAAAATATGAAAATCGCTCAATTTACAAATTGCAAATTTTCAATAAAAACATGTGAGTATGAGAATGAATCAGGCACGGGGGACGAGCATTTTCTGAGCTCTCTTTTGACATGCTGGTCATCGAAATCCGTAAACTAAAAACATTTATCATATCGAGAAGTCATCACAAAATCATGACCTTTTTGGTTGAAAATGTTATGTTCCTACTTTTTCATCAAAAATGTTCATGCTTAGTATCCTCTGAATTCTTGCGATGTGAGGAGTACGAATGTGCAAGTTAGCAAGCTACGAGTATATTCATGTAAGTTGAATAGTTCTTTTTCAAATGTCTTCAATATTTTCTCATTTTTGCAAAGGCAAACAAATACCATGTAAGGTGAACGCAGATTCAAAACAAGACAATTAGCGAAGGCATGTCTTTGTTCTTTTATAGCGGCTGCCGATTGTTTGTCTTCAGTGTTTGTGTACGTTTGCGAAAATGAGAAAATATTGAAGACGTTTGAAAAAGAACTATTCAACTTACATGAATATACTCGTAGCTTGCTAACTTGCACATTCGTACTCATCACATCGCAAGAATTCAGAGGATACTAAGCATGAACATTTTTGATGAAAAAGTAGGAACATAACATTTTCAACCAAAAAGGTCATGATTTTGTGATGACTTCTCGATATGATAAATGTTTTTAGTTTACGGATTTCGATGACCAGCATGTCAAAAGAGAGCTCATAAAATGCTCGTCCCCCGTGCCTGATTCATTCTCATACTCACATGTTTTTATTGAAAATTTGCAATTTGTAAATTGAGCGATTTTCATATTTTGAGCATTGCTGAGCAGATACAATAACGGATATAAGTCTAGCATAGCTCATTTTTAAAGCTGAGAGTGCAAGCTCTCGAATGTTGTATGGTATGGTACGTTGTTGTGCGATGCGATTGGCAGGTATGAGAATCGATTGAATTTCATTGAAATTTAGGAGGTCCTTTGTTTGTGATCCTCTCTGTAATAACGCATAGCTTATCGTTCTTCCCCCTGTAGTTGAACTCGCTATGTTGCTTATCACACTCGACGCTTCACTTCTCGTGTTTCGAATAACATGGACAGTTCGTTCAGTTATGGTGGATGCAGTGCAAGCTATGTGATAATAAACATGTTCTTACCAGCTTTGCCAGACTTTTCGATCGATTTCAATTTTTTTGCGTAGACAGAAAAGAATTGCACAAACATTTCATTCTTTAACAATAGAAGATAGAGAAACTATTTTGAGTTAAAATAAACAACCAATTGAGCTGAAATATCGTATACTATCGATGAAGTTAAATCAGAAATATAGAAATATCTGCAATTTATGACAATTATGGAGATTACAACAGGGATAGACCTTAAAAGTAGGTACATAGGCCTTCTCGATATGGATGCCAAACGTGATCACTGAACAAATTCCAGATGAATGAGTGGATCAGTCCTGGATCAGTGTAGCAGAGATATGCTAGCGTTATCTCGCAGGACCGAAAGTGCGTTATGTCGTAGGACCGAGTGGGTTGAACCTGAAGGAGGTAGACAGCAAACGGTCGTCAGACCAACGTTGGAGGGAAAATTCATGACGATCGTTATGCAAGAGACAATTCCTTTCAAGTTCTGGAAAGGGGCGAACTCAACAGGTTCGCCTAACCATTCTCCAAGCTTTGAGAATGACGTTGAGTACGATTGTCCGATCGGAAAGTCAGATTACATGATGTTAACCAGTTTTTCATCGAATCAATTTCCACTTTGTGATCGATATCTTCTTCTTCGTCTTAGCCATGATCGCACCACTGCTGGACGAAGGCATCCGTATGACTTTTCCACCGCTTCCGGTCTTGGGCTTCTCTTACCAGTTCGTTCCCGCTACCTTCTTGATATCATCCACCCATCGCGTCTTCTGTCTTCCTCTTCGTCTTACACCATCTCTGGGATGCTACTCTGTTACACTCCTCGTCCAATGTTCATCCGCTCTACGCGCCATATGTCCAGCCCAACTTCATTTCAGTCTTGCTGCCGACTCCAGGACATCCTTCACACCACTTCGCCCTCTGATCAAGTCGTTCTTCTTCTGGTTCCTTCTTGTTATTTTGGGCGCAGCTCTTCCCATCGCACGCTGAGTAACTTCGAGTCTTGAACGTTTTTTCTTCGTAGTTATCCATGTTTCGCGTCCGTAAGTCATCACTGGCAAAATACACTGGTCGAAGACTTGTCTCTTCAAGCAGATTGGAATTTTGCCTTTAAAGGCCAGTTGAGCTCTACCGAATGCCTGCCATGCCTGGGTGCATTGTCGAGAAATTTCAGCTTCTGTGCCTTCTTTCATGTTTACCAGTTGACCCGAGTACACGTATTTTTCAACCTCGTCAATCTGGACTCCTTTGACTGTGATTGATTTCGATGGTGCAAAGCTGTTCCTCATGACTTTTGTTTTCTGTGCATTGAGTCTCAAACCACACCTACCACTTGCCTCCGCCAGTTCGCTTATCTCTAAGTCTTCCATCTTTCTTGCATACACCACAATATCATCTGCAAATCTCAGATGACCAAGGTTTCGGCCATTTATTCGGATGAATCGCTCGTTCCATTCCAGAATCCTGAAAACTTTCTCCAAAACTGCCGTAAACAACTTCGGTGATATTGTGTCACCCTGTCTTACTCACTGTCTGACTTGAAAAGGCTTGCTTTCGCCTTCCATCTTTATCACTGCATTCGTTTCTTTCTAGACTTTCTTCGAGAAATCGGTTGGAGCCAGGGAAAAAACCAAGGTGTTCGGCTCACGTTTTCTTAAAAAAGACACGATGCATTTATTCGCGTGAACATGTGCGCCGGAGGTGCACGAAATGCATCGTGTCTTTTTTAAGAAAACGTGAGCCGAACACCTTGGTTTTTTCCCTGGCTCCAACCGATTTCTCAATATAATGCAGGGACAATTCAAGCATAGACTTTCTTCAGAATGTTGATGTACTGTACGTCTACTTCTTGTTTCTCTAATGCTTGAAACAAACATCTATGCTGTACAGTGTCGAATGATATTTCAAGGTCAATGAAGCCAACGCATAGTGCCACTACAATTAGCACAAGTTTTTCATGCTTTGATTCGCTCTGTCACCGAATACTCATCACCACTGATTGTAGGGCAAAGGATGAAGCTACACTCGAAAAAATACAAGATAGAGCCCACCGAATCATATGTACGGACCCAAGCGAATGCCAATGCAGTTTCTTTCCAAGCTTGAAATCACGTCGCGAAGATGCAGCCTCCAAACTTCTGCTCAAAATTTCGAGTAATGCAAACTATCCTTTAAATCCAATGTGTCCCCAAACTTCATGTCGTACTGTAAGATTTGTTTAGCCAAACTTCAGAAGATTCGTTCGCAAAACTAGTGGAAGAAATTCGTTTTTCCCAAGAGTGACAATGATCTTGAACCACACCGCTATTGACCAATTTCTCATGTTTTTCTCCTCTTTGAAGACATTTCTGATTTCGGAATTTTTGCATCGCATATATGGTTTGTCTGATTTCCATTGACTTCTGAAAATATACGATTTACTTACTTACTTACGTACTTGGGATATTCATTTGATTTCTCAATGATCTGGTTGACCGCATGCACATGATCCGTCGTCGAAAAGGTTTTGCGAAATCCTGCCTGTTCAACTCCTTGGTTTTCGTCCAATGTCTTCGTAATTCTATTGCACACAGTCTCAGTGAACATTTTATACAAGTGAGGTAGCAATATGATTGGTCTGTAGTTCTTCAGATTACTCCTGTCCCCCCCCTTTTTGCGAAGAAGTTCCCGTTTTCCAGTCCTCTGGAATCTCTTGGTTGTCAAGCATTCTTGCAAAAACATTTGCGATTGGTCCAACTACCTAGTGATGAAAATTTTCCGGAAAATTTTGAATCAAAATTTTCCGTGGAAAATTATGGAAAAAATTGGAAAAAATTGGAAAATTTTGAAAGTTTTGATTTTTTGATCTAGGTCTTTTGATTTGAGCGCTTCCACTGCCGAGGCAGCTAGGTACCTATAAATTGGGTCTAAAACTCTTAATTTCGTCATTATTTCGATTAAAGCGATCGTAGCAACACCAGTTCCGTCCGCGGATTTTTGAACATTCCTTTTCCACCAGTGGCTTGTGCCATTATGTTTACATTTTTAATTATCACACAGACACCGTTTGGGATAACGTAAATCTTGCTTTTTTTCTACAAGGGTATAATTTCATGCAATATGAAAGATCTGGAGCAAAAATAATGTACTTCATTTTGGAATTTGCTTATTAGCTTGAAAGTTAAGCTTTATTATGCAGCGTTGATCAGTGATGCTAACTCATGTGTTGATGAACAAGTGAAGTATAAGCACACAGTCCAAGCAGCATTCATGAGCGACCATATTCGAAGATATAAAGATCCGACTGTAAACTCGTGAGATATTTGGAAACTAAAGATATCATATGTGATTAGTAAAAGAATATCTATGATAGCCTCTAACTTCTGGCCTTGTCCGACATCTTCGCTGAGGATACGCATCCTCCATTTCTAGTTCAGATGGTTCAGATAGATCCAATTCGATTTCAGGTCTGCCCAAATGAATTTCAGACATGATCTAGATGAGTTGGAGATCTCCAATTCAATTAAAGAACTTTTCAAAGTTGAGCTTGTGACAGATATCTGAAATTCAGCTAGAGAAATCTGAAATTTATCTAATGTCTGAAATTCATTTGGAAAGATCTGAAATAGACATGGTAAAGGTGCAGTTGGTTACAAAAGTTAACATAGGGATGATAACGAAGTTTTTGGTCTTTGAATATCGTACAGTCCTTTCAAACGACCATGATAAGTCTCCAAAACAAAGGAAGAAAGGTCAATCACCAAAAAATAAATTTCAAAATTTTCTGGAAAATTTTCCATTTGCATCACTACAACTATCTCATATTCATAGCTACTTTAAGGAAGTCAACTACTGCTTCATCGTTTCCACTCACCTTTCCGCTTTTCATTTTCCTCAGCTCAAACCGGATTTCGCTTTCAAGTACTAGATAAATTTGCTCTGTATCTTCTGTCGTGTACTGTGGGGCATCATCAGACGATTGATACATGGCTTCATATAATGCACGACATTCTTCTAGGATCTTACTTCTTTTTGTGACTACATTTCCTCTTGCATCTGTGACCGCTGTTATTACATTTCTACCAGCAGTTATTGCTTTAGTGGCCTGTCGATATCCTTTATTTTTCTCAATGTATCTACGAACCAAATCTGTATTATACTTGCGTATATCGTTTCTGATTTCCTTCCTCAACAATTTGCACAGTTCTGCATGTTCGACTTTAGTTTTCGCTGTTAATTTATTGAGCTTAAAATTTCTTCTTTGTTCCATAAGTGCTTTGGTTTTCGACGATAACTTGTTACTTCTTTTGCCTCCTGTTTTCCGCTGAGTCAGTGACTTTACTGCTCCCAAAACAACGTCTCTGAAATCATTATAGTCGCTCTTCTTTTGTTTTACTTCTTCCTTGTTAATTTCCTCGAGAGCGCTGAATCTGCTCCTTAAAGTAATTCTGAACTCATCTCTATCTTTATTACATCCGTATTGATGGTTGTCATTTTCTTGTTTGTAAGTTTGAGTCTCTCTAGTTTTTCATTTAGTATGATTGTGGCACTTACCATGCGGTGATCCGAAACCTTCACGCAGTTTAATACGTCAAGGTTTTTGATTATCTGTGATGACCGATTTGTAGGAATGAAGTAATTTCATTCTTCGTCTTTTTGTCAGGGCTTATCCATGTCCACCTTCTGTTTTTACTCTTTTCAAGCATCGTATTGATAATGTTCTGTTCATTTGCATCAGAAAGCTCCAGGAGTCTGAGGCATCTTTTATTCATGCCTCTTGTTCCCCACTTACCAATTCCTTTGAAAACTGCGGCATGCTCACTTGCTATTCCGATTTTGACATTAAAATCTCCAATTACTATGTTATAGTATGCTTTATATAATAATCAATTATACTTCATTAATAATTTTTGTTGCAGTACTTGGTCAACAGTTTCGCAAGCTTCTTCTACATCTTCATCGTCGTATTCTGAGGTTGTCATGTAGACTTGCATTATCTTCATTGAATGTAGTCTGTTGATTTTGATATTGAGGACTGGGACACCTCAAAGCTTGTTATTGTCTTAACCATTGTCTTGCTGATCATGAAACCAGTACCACTTCCTCCACGTTGGTTACCTTTTGAAGTATACAAAGCATTCCCCGACTTCAGAATCATAGCGGTTTCATCTCTTCCTCACCAATAATATCCCATTTAACGGTTTGAAGCTCTTCTTCCATTTCTTTGATTCGGTCATCGCTTTTAGGCATACATATGTTGTAAGTACCCATGTAGATCAGGTGGTTCTTCACACCCTCTTTCCTCCCTAGTGGAGAAATGCCGGAACTGATGGCCTTCTTTTTGCGGGAATTTAGTCATGGGGTTGTGAGCGTACCCAACACGCTTGCTCAAGACGTGTTGGTGTGAGTTGTTGCAGAGTTCTCTTTCTCGTTGACCAAATGGACGGCTCATCCGCCTTCCCGGGATGAGCCCTCTAATGGCTGCGATACGCAGATAATCGCAGCTGGTCTATATATCTATAGAACATCTCCCTATCCAAAAGCTGGGAGACGAGCTTAAAATGCCTCACACTGGCACCTGTGTTAGGAGTGAGGACCATGTCTACCATCGGGAGATCTTCCGGTGCCAACGTACCCAGACCGATACGAAAAGTTCCAAGGATCATTTTCCCCATTATGACTGGATACCTGAATCGAAATCTTCATCATGTTGAAAGTTTTCATCTATGACTACATGTATTTGATGAATAATTAATTGCTGTTTTAACACTAATTACTTACTTACTTATAATTCCTTTTGTGCTTGGGACAGAAATTTGTGCTTTTGTGCTTAAAAAAGAAATTCTGTTTATAGTGAGGAAATTAGCAATTTTATCGACGCTCTTCATACTGGTGATTAAAGCTACGAAATCCATAATAGGATCTGTTAGTTCCGGTCTCATTGTTCATGCACATGTTCATGATATATGCATGTACATCCCATCCTCGTCGTCAGGTGTTAGAGCGCAAGGATTACACGATTATGTATTGTATTCAATAAAATGGCATGTTACGAAATACTGAACATCGACATGATCGAGAGTGTGCCGCAGCACGGCAGAGTCAGTCTTTATATGGATTTGAACTTAGGTGGCAGCGTAGATGCTAACTACTCACATGGTATAAATCAGGCAAGCATTTACTTGCACATCAAGAAGCGAATATTAATCAGTCGCGCAATTGGCGATGAATGAATATTGAATGCGTAGAAATAGAACCATATAGGCCTACGATGAATGGAACATGAACAATGAGACCTAGCCTAACACTGCCTTAAAACAATTAGACCAACAAATGATAAGACTAAAATGTTTCATCTCTAACTTCTTGGTCGAAGAAAAAATTAGACTATTTCCAATTATGAGGGTCCAAAATATCTCAAAGATGCTACACTGTCAGTGGCCTATCGAAAATATTTTGATAGCAAACCTGATGCTAAAATATGGAATTTTGATTCGGTCAACGCCTCTTAGAATGTTTATAATATACAGTTGATCGTAATTTTAGCTGCCGAATTCATTTTCAAAATTTGAAATTAATCAAACTTTTATACTTCGCTTCCATATTTTGATGTAATTTTACAATATCTAAACTTCTTTTCGATTTTTTTCATCACAGCTATAACTCTGAATTGAAGTGGAATATACATTTCAGACTGAAAAACAACTTGCAATGAATCAGCGGCTACTTGGTTTGCTAATTTCGGTTGTTAGATAGCCTATTGAAATTAAGAGACTATCGATCTTGCACCATATGCAGCTGAAATCAAACTAGAGGCGTCAGTCCTCTATATGAGCACAGAAAACGCTTACCTACGTCTTAACGTTAGCCGTTATCATCCTTGCGGAAAATGGCCTCCCTTGTGATACGAATCCATTTCGCACGATCGTTCGCCGCCAGCCGCCAGTTCCTCGGGAGTTCGTCTCTCAATCTCTTTCTCTGTCCTCAACGGCTTCTTTTCCCTTCTCTTGGTATCCATACTGTCGTTCTATGGCTCCATCTGTTATCGGGTCGCCTGATGACATGACCAGCCCACTTCCATTTGAGATGTTTCGCTTCTATCACAACGTCCTTTAATCCTGTTCGTCTCCTTACTTCTTCGTTTCTAACCTTGTCTTTCAGAGTGACTCCAATCATCCTTCGTTCCATCGCTCGTTGTGTTGTTCTGACTTTATTCTCTTGTGATCGTGTTAGAGACCAGGTTTGGGATCCGTATGTCAGGACAGGCAGAATGCACATATCGAACAAACGTTTTTTATTCTTCATCTCTATACCTCGTGATGTTAAGTAGGGATTGAGTTTCCAAAAGGACTTCCACGCATTTTGTGTTCTTAGGATTTCTTGTTCTTGGCGGGTTTGAAAGGAGATATTCTGTCCAAGGTAAACAAAATCGTCGACATAATTTATGACGTGTCCATTGATGTGGATTAAACTCTTTTGGCCGTTTGTAAAAATTTTTGTTTTCTCGTTGTTTATTTTTAAACCGACCTTTTTTCCCTGCTTATTTAGCTCATCTACAATTATTTGCATGGAAGTCGCGTCATCCTCAAAAATGGCAATATCATCTGCAAATCTCAAGTTCATGAGGCGTTCACCGTCGATGTCTACTCCTGCGTCTGTAGGGAAGTGACATGATCTGAATATGTCTTCTAATGTTGCCGTAAAGAGGACTGGGGATATGGGATCTCCTTGGCGAACGCCACGTTCAATGAGGAATTTCGGGCCTCTTGTTTCCATCTTTATGGAAGCTGTTGCATCACTATATATCTCATTTAAAATTCTCCAAATTTTCCCTCTTACTCCCTGCTTTCTTACTGCAGTTAGCATCGCTGTGTGGCTAACAGAGTCAAAAGCTTTTTCATAGTCGATCATAAGTAGATAGAGAGTCTTGTTATGCTCTGTATACTTCTCAATCAGTTGATTTATCGAGTGTAGATGGTCAATTGTTGAGTAGCCTTTCCGGATACCAGCTTGCTCTCTTGGTTGATTCCATTCTAAAGTCTGTATAATCCGGCGTTGTAAAACTCTGGTAAAGACTTTGTACAGATGACTTAGAAGGCTTATTGGTCGGTAGTTCTTTATGTTCTTACTGCACCCTTTTTTGTAAATCACTACTACATCTGCGTTTCTCCACTCATGGGGTATCTGGCTACAATTCAAATTTCGGTTAAAGATTTTTGTCAGCATCTCAATCAAGGTTTCCCTTCCAGCTTTTAACATTTCGCATATTATTTCGTCTTCTCCTGGAGATCTATTATTCTTCATTTCCCTTATTGCTAGTTGTACTTCACCTTTCAAAATTTCAGGTGTCGGATTTTCTTTCTCTACTTCTTCAATTTCTACATCTATTATCACATTTGCAAAATCGTTTTTGTAAAGCTCTCTACAGAAGTTGGTTATTTCTTGTAGTATTTCACGTCTATTTGTAACGTCATTTCCATTCTTTGAGATATATCTTATCATTTTTCTGCCTGGATTCATTAGCCCTTGTGCTTTTTTCAACGATTTGTTCCTCTCTATGACCTCTTCTATTAGCTTTTCGTTGAATTCAGAATGTCTTGTTTGATCTTTTGTTTAGTCAATTTTCTGGTAATGGCAAACTCAACCTCTGCTTCGTTACTTTCTCTTCTTCTCTTCCGCAGTTCCTCTCGTTTATTAATCAGATTGACTGTGCCGTCTGTTAACTTTTTTGTTTTCGACAGAAAACGCTATAGTTGCACAAATAATTGAATACAAATATTATATTAAAATTAGGAGTCAATATGATAACGTAAAAAGGTAAAATGCTCAATGACAAAGTAACAGAATATTTAATTAATGCTCACACAGGAAATAGCTGCTATAAGAAGCTAAACAAGAAAATTTGCTGTGAGACGCGGCGCAGAGGAGGGTTAATAATGCCTCACTCTGGAAGAGTGAAATATTTGTACTCACCTCTGAGCAAAACTCCATACGAACGTAATACAAATTTTTCGTCAACCATTCCCACCTAAAATTATTTCTTATTTCGGAATCTTGATTACTTGCGTTGAGTCCTGTTTCTTCATGATTGACGAAGGAATCAGTGATTTGCAATTGCAGAAGGATCTCGGATCAAGTGTCACGCGGATTTTTCGAAAGTACCTGCTTTGAAATTCATGATTGTTTAAAATTGAAGGGCCCCTTCACGAGCTGAATAGACTCCTTCACAATCTAAATGAAACCCTGACGATCTCAAAAGGGCTCTTCACAATCTCAAAAGGGGCCCCTCACAATCTCAAAAGGGCCCTTCACAATCTTAAAGGGACCCCTCACGATGTCAAAAGGGCCCCCTCACAATCTCAAAATGGCCCCCTCACAATCTGAAAAGGGCCCTTCACAATCTTAAAGGGACCCCTCACGATGTCAAAAGGGTCCTTCACAATCTGAAAGGGCCCCTTCACAATCTTAAAAGGGCCTGAAAACGATCTCAAGAGGTCGTTGCCTCACGATGTCAAAAGGACCCTTCACACTCTTAAAGGACTTCATAGTGATCTCAAGAAGGCCCCTACAATGCTGCTTTAAGCAAATTTCTGTTCCTTGGTAGAACATTTTCCCACTACTTAGTTAAGTTTAAAAAACGCCGGAATTCCGGTTAAAACCGGAAGAGTGGCAGCCCTGGGCGAATCAAAGGGACCTTTTACCACTGCAGCTCCGGTGTTGTCAGTCTGATAACTTTTTTCTCGTTGCCCTTCATCGGTGGCTATACTAAGCTGATATTGCGGGGGGATCCTGACAACCGAATCTCATGTTGGGATATGCATCAAAGCTTTCAGAGCTTCATCCCCTGTGGCATATTATGACCTCTCCCTTTCCAAAGTCCCCTCAGCGATGGCCGCCGCCCCTCTTCGACGGTGAAGATTGGGGCGGACCATCGGGGAAGCTAACTACCCCGGTCAATGCTGTTCACCCTTGGCATGGCAGCACTCCGTTGGTATCGGAGTGCCCATATCCTCACCAGCAGTGGGCATATATTTGCTTACTAGGTCTGTCGCTTTGTATTGTCTTGATTCGAAGCCTCCTATCCACTGGACGGAGCCGGGTAAAACAACAACAATCGTAAACGTCAGAAGTACTCCAACTTATCATCCTTTTTGTATCAGTTTGCGCAGAAACAAAGGACACATGGTAACCGTCTGTCATAAAATTTGTGTCTGATGTTTCCAGCAAAGTCAGATAGAATGCTGGAGAATCTAGGTCTTGATCTTTCTTGATTCAAATGATAGCGATGGCGGTTCAAATAGACTATAGGTAAAAATTGCATGGAAAAAGTTGTGAAAATGAATTGCTTTTTGATCATTAGCGAGTACAAAAAATTAATCTTTCTATCACTGTAATGCAGATCCTGACTGGAATCTTTACATCAAGCGCGCCGGCACCAAATTCTATTTATAGATTATTTCAGACTAAGGCGCGCCGGGAGCAAAATCCATTTATAGATCCTTCCGGATTAAAGTGCGCCGGCACCAAATTCTATTTATAGATTCTACTCAATAAAAATCCGCATGCTGAGTTTAATGCGCGCCGTAACCGAACACAGTAATTTAACTTGAACGAGTACGTTTTCATCCTTTCATTCGCAATATTTTTTGCGTTATATTTGCACGAACGAATAGGATACAGGCCATATTTCCACAGAACTGATTTACGCCGTATCTATAGAAACGTGTCTCTTTCATGGATTTTGTCTGAGTAGATAGTGTTTATGATATACGGCTGACGATTTACCACAAAAAGAAATTATAGAAAAGTAAATGCAATCTCGCAGCCAGTAGGCCTGAGTACTGGCCTATTATTGAGTACTCTCTACTACTCACCCACACTCAGTAAGCAAACAAGAGGAAGAACTCGACGTAGATCTACGCCACCACTAAAACTAGTAAAAGGAAAACGTAAAACAGCTCCTCCCAAGAAATACATGTTCCCATACTATTAATATGAAGCAGATGTGTTGCTTACCATGTAATGAACCGCCGGAGGTGAGTGTCGTTGTCACTTGAACTTGCTGCGCCAGCTCTCACAATGAAACCCCTAAGCAATGTGAACACGATCGCAAAACCGCTAAAGCTAAATGCTGTAGTTGTTGTAAATGTAAAAGCCAAGAAAACAAAAAGATGAGAAGGAGGAAAAAGTAGTATATAGTGTGACATCCGGCGCGACGCTTCGCTTCGCTTTGCTTCGCTTCGCTTGCGCCGGATGTCACACTTATGCGGGTTTTTTTCAAAATTTTCAAAAAATCAAAATTTTAAAAATTTAGGTAGATTTCAAATTTCACGTGGCCGAAGGCCGAAGGGCGAAAATTTAGGTAGTGACAAATTTTCAAAAAAATCAAAATTTCAAAAATTTAGGCGGTCTCAAAATATCCCGTAATCGAAAATTTAGGCGGTCTCAAAATATCACGTGGACAAAAATTTAGGCGGTCTTAAAATATCACGTAATCTAAAAAATATCACGTGGTCGAAAAATATCACGTAGCCGAAGGTCGAAAATGTAGGCAGATGAAAATTTAGGTAGCCCAAAAAATATCACGTTGTCCTAATATAGCAGAAGATTGTATTCAAAATATTTATTCAAAATATTCATTTAAAAATGGAAGAAACAAAAGTGGATGAAACAAAAGTGGAAGGAACCTCAAGAATATATCCTTCGTTATCATATGAACGTAGTTCTACTTTAATGGACATTGAAAAGATTAACATTGAAAAAATGAATAAAGAAAAACACTAAGATAGAGTACGCTATATGAAAGATAAGGAATCTCAATTATTATTAAGATTAGAGCATTATAAAAAATTAAGAAAGAGATGGACTAAAGTTAAGAATGTAAAAGGCGTTGGAGCATGTTTAACAATTTCTTTAGGCGCTCTCACTATTGTCATTTCATCTGGCGTTCTTACAATTCCTGTTGTTGCTACAGCTTTGTGATACAATTAGATTTTAGTTGTACGTTAGGCAAGTTGTTTTAATTCTTACCAGCACGTCAGCACAACCGCATGACGTCAAAGCATCTGGCAGCTGTTTTCATTTCTCTCTCTTCTGTCATTGTTCCGTGTGCGCTAGAAAGCAAAGTTCTCATTTGCAATGTCTTCCGTCAGCAAAATAGAGAGAGAATTTTGTTGCTTCGTGGGTCAAGTTGTGCCTCTTATTTCACCAGTCCATCTTGATTTCTTCAAAACGATATCAACAAAATTTATTCTTGAATCACTAAGAAAGAAACAGAAGACGAGTGGAAACGAAGAAGATAAAGAGAGAGAAGTGTTTGAAATAATCCGAGATTCATTCAAGGATGTTGACAGCAGCAATTTACCTGTATTTCTCGAGAAAAAGGATATTATAAGTACATCATCGTGCATCTCTTCATTGAATAAACTCATTGGTTTTGAGAAAATTAAAATTACACATCGGAATCTTCTACGCTGCTATGTTTTACAAGGAGAAGTGCTTCAGCGACTGAAGTTATTGTCTAATATGAATTATACAAAATTCGTGAAAGAGTTAAATGAGACCCACAAAATAAAGTTTTCACGTTCATATGTGACATTACTGATCAAATTATTCAAATTATCAAAGAACTATCCAAACTTAGCCAATTCTTCTCTATCAATTTACTTTGTGATGAAGAATTTTGCTCATCTTGAAGATTATATTGATCGTGAAAAAGAGGAGGAACAGCAAAGAATAGCAGAATCCATATTTGATTCACCCAATGTGCAACAAACTGAACAACAACATGCGCAACATACTGGACACACGCAGGAATTAGAAGACTTGCAAACGTGAAATTCTACTTCATAAGTAACAAATAGTAACATTTATTGCAACTTATTTGCGTGGAGACTGAAAAGTGACAAT
Source organism: Prostheceraeus crozeri (assembly GCA_907163375.1). Lineage (NCBI taxonomy): Eukaryota > Metazoa > Platyhelminthes > Polycladida > Euryleptidae > Prostheceraeus > Prostheceraeus crozeri. The sequence continues at coordinate 78,664 of CAJQUW010000714.1, read as the reverse complement.
GACATTTTCAATTTGGATTTCTGTTTTCATATAAATGTTGGACTCTACTTCATAAGTAACAAGTAGTAACATTTATTGCAACTTATTTGCGTGGAGACTGAAAAGTGACAATGACATTTTCAATTTGGATTTCTGTTTTCATATAAATGTTGGACTCTACTTCATAAGTAACAAGTAGTAACATTTATTGCAACTTATTTGCGTGGAGACTGAAAAATGACAATGACATTTTCAATTTGGATTTCTGTTTTCATATAAATGTTTGGACTCTACTTCATAAGTAACAAGTAGTAACATTTATTGCAACTTATTTGCGTGGAGACTGAAAAGTGACAATGACATTTTCAATTTGGATTTCTGTTTTCATTTAAAATGACTGACCTGATCGAGTTTTTTAAATTATATGGAACGCAAACCACGACAAATTTCGACCTAAAGAAAATCGCAAATCAATTAGGAATAAAGAATTTTCATGTTCTAATGAGAGTCGAATTACAATTGATCAAAAATAAGCCAACAGGAACCTTCAGTTCCCGGAACAAAGTTTCAATTGTAAATTTCATAACGAATCTTCACACTTCAGACCAAAAAGGCGTACATTGGTCAGCAGGTATCTTTAGTAAAAACGGAGATAATTATTATTTTGACTCATACGGACTTCCACCTACGAATGAAGTAAGAGAAATACTTGCAAATGGAATTTATAATACATTTCAAATTCAAAAACCAGGAACTACTTACTGTGGGCAATTATGTCTTTATGTTTTATTGAAATTACAGGAAGGAGTACCATTTCTAGATATTATGTTAGAATTGAACGAACCGTAGGTTCTATGGCTACGCCTAACAAGGGAATTTCATTCCCGAAACGTTAGTTCCAATAATAATAATAATGATAATTAAAAATCAGTTCGTTGTAATTCATTTTGATAAAAACGGCCTTTGATATTTTCATCATCTAAATCTTTGATTTCGTAAGAAATCGGATAAGTTTGGTTTATTTTACAAACTTCAAATATCTGTTTCGTCCAGTATCCGACGAAGCCTTTTTCAAATTTATTCTTATATTTAAATATTCTAACTCTATCTCCAATTTTAAATTTCGGCTTAAGTTTCTGCAAATTCGGATTACTCTCATTCGAATAATTATTCTCGAATATTTTTTTCTTATCAAATCAGGGTCGTCAGAAGCATTCTTTGGAGTTTCTTCAATACCAGAATGAACTTTATTATTATACTCTTCTACAACTTCTGGTAATATCTTCAACCATTTCTGATTTCTTTGCTCAGTAAATTTCTTGAATAATTTATTTTTTAATGATCTATTGAATCTTTCTATCACTACGGCCTTCCCTGCATTTTCAGTTGAATAAACTGAGCCTTGGCGATGACTTTCGTCTGTTTCAAATAGTGGCTGAACGTTTCTCTTATAAAATTCCGACCCTTTATCAACAAACAATTTCCTTGGCTTTCTATTACTTTCTTTAAAGATTTCTTCAAACGCATATTTAACTGATAGACCACTTTTATTTTTTAAAGGCTTTACCCAAGCATATCGTGTATATAAATCTATAATGGTCAATGCGTATTTATAATCAGAATCATTCGGCATATGAATAAGATCAGCACTCCAAATATCATCTTTATTAAATACTTTTACTTTCAATAAATATTTAGGCCTTCTGTATTCTTTATGAATTTCGGACGCATAGGTTCGAGCGTTGCTCTCAGACAGCTTTGCTGTCGTTTCATTTAAACCCTGACCGAATAATATTTTAGCTTGCAAAGCTTTCTTAACAAAAATTCTTTCAATTTTTTCTCTAAATGTAGGATTTTGAATACTATCTAATTCTTGAATCATCTTCTTATCAGCTGCATGTCGAGAACTTAGATCATGATTTCGATAAGCTAAATCATGCCTGTAAGCCGCGGCATCTACTCTATTTATTGGTTCTTCACCTGTTTTCGGATTATTATTCTCATCTAGTCTTATATCTAATCGAGTTCCTGGACCGGTATATGAATGACCAGGAAGATGTTTTTCTTTCGAATATTTACTCCAAATAAAGCCAGGAAAGTTTTCTAATGTTTTTTGTATGTCACCTACAATATGCTGACAATTTGAGTTTTTATTTTTGTTTAATAGATAATTCAATAACTCTAAATTAGAAATTTTTAATTAAATAGAACTATCGGAATTTGTAGAATTCATTTTAAAAGATAAAATAAATGTTTTACCTTATCATACTAGGACTTAGATATATTCCAGAACCATCTTTAGTTTCTTTAATTTCAATTGAATCATCAACATTGCGGAAAATATTTTTAAGAACTCGTTTTCCTTCATCACCTAAATTTAATTTACTAATGAAATTATCTACTACTCCATGCCCTCTAGCAACTTTCTCTAACTCTCTATTATGACGTTTTTGTTCTTCTAATGCTGCTTTCTCTGATTTATTTTTATTTACTGCTTGTACAATACCAGCTGTCCCACCTGCAACACTTCCTGCTGCTGCCATGCCACCTATTATTCGAGGAATTAATGGGAGAATCCCGCCATTCTTTTCTTCTTGTAATTGAATATTCTCTATCATTGGTTTACTTATGTAATACTTTTCTTTGTTAATCGTAATAGTTTTAGGGGTATTTTTGTCAACAATATTACGTACTTTTAACTCAACAGTTTTATTATTATTACTTTTCGCTTGCGACATTTTTAATAAAAAAATTTTAAGTTACGATAATTTTTAATCTATTGTAGTTATCAAAAATTTTAAGTTAAGAATTTTTTAATTTATTCTAGTTATGAAAAATTTTAAGTTATGAAAAAAAATTAATTAATCGACGAAGTCTTGGGCTTTAGCCTATCGGACCAAAGGTCCTCAGGTTATTAACCGATCGGAGCGAAGCTCCTCTGGCTTTAGCCTATCCTAGCCATCTTTCCATTAAGAATTTCAATAGAATATTTTACATCTTCCAGCAATAAACCATAAGCCATCAATGAAGTTGTGGAATCTTTTTTTCAATATTAATTGTTACATCACAACCAGTCTTGATAATATCTTCAGATTGTGCACTTAAGTCGAAACAGAAAACAGGATATAAATGTCTCCAATCTCCAGGAGTTAATTGTGGTTCAACTCCAAATTCTATACAAAGATTTCTGTAAGAATCATATCCTTCCATAAATTGATTATTGGTATCATCGAATCTTAATGGATCAATTGGATATCGGGTTTGATTTAATGAAACTTGTAAACTTCGAATTGTATCAATATGAAAAAGATTGTTGTTCTTATCAAAACTTGGAGAATTATTTCTTTGAAATGTTAGTAATAAATATCTTGGAGTATTCGCAGTTCTAGTAAAATGCCAGTTAAATCTTTATTCGGAAAAAGTTACTGAACTAGCAGTACGCTTTAGAAAATTTACTGGAATTGGTTTGTTAGTATTTAATCTTTTTGCAATAGCCGTTTCAATCTCTAGACTAGGAGTAATATGCTTAATCCACCTTTCAAGTCTATCAATTTTTAAATATGCTTTTTTTCCAGTCTTACCAAAAAAGATTAATTCATTATTTGCTGTGCGATGAATTATTAACTTAAATTTTAATTGATATGATATTTTGTCATAATCTAAATATCCGAATAATGGAGACAATGACCAATTTACTGTCTGTTTACTTTTCTTATTAAATTCACGTCTTTCTTTATATGCATCATTATTTGTTTTATTTAAATGTTTTGCAATATTTTCTACATCTTTCGCAATTCCTGCTGCATCTGTTCCAGCGTGAGATAAATCATCAACAATTATACCATCATTAGTATCAGGAAACCAACCTTCGATTTCATACTTTTTATTATTTTCACCAATTGTTACAAATCTAAGCATTGTATCAATTACACCAGGAGAATCACTTATTGTTTCCATATTTTGAGTTGCAACATCTAAACGCATTTGTGTAAATAATCGTGGAAAAAATTATTCTCTAATGCAATATTATCGGTATCTGGTAATGGTGTTGTGAAATTAGCATCACTATATAAAGAATATTCACAGTGTAAAAAGGAACCAGGTAAATATAAATAACTCTGATGATTATCAACTTCAAAAATTAAATCTCCTCCAGTATTTACTCTACTAGAAGATCCGGGATTCATAGCAATTCTTATATAGTCATTCTTATTTTGATTGTAACTGACGAACGGAGGATCGTCTAATCTAAATTTATTTTCGATAAGCGAAGACATTTTTATAAAAAATAATTTGACTTTTTGTTTTTCTCACAGACAGAAAAAATTTTTACTAAAAAAATTTTACTAAAATATAATTTTAAAATTTTACCAAAAACATTTTACTAAAATAATTTTGCTAAAAATTTTACTAAAAAATTTTGCTAAAAATTTTATTAAAATATAATTTCAGAATTTTGCTAGACCAGCTCCGCTACAGCTTTGCTGGTTAAACAGAAGGTTGCTGCTCACGCCATTGCCTCTTATTTCTTCAATTGAACGTTCTATGGCTACGCCTGTTTTCTTCCCCTTTTTACTATCAGACGGAGCTCCGCTCCTCAAGGTTTCCCCCACAGCTATGTTAGCAATTTTGTTTTTTGTTTCCTCTGAAAGTTTTTTTAAATTTTTTAGATCTTCAGAATCATTCCTAAGTTTACGAATAGCTTCTAGTTGTTTTAATTCGTTTTGAGACTTAGCAGCATTTGATATTGCACTAGCTGTACTACCTATAGCAGCTGCTCCTTTTGCAGCAGATGTAATCAAATCTTTATTATTTTTAATTAAGTTAACGATACTTCCAATACCAGAAAATATACCATCCCCTTCTTTTTGAACGGCACCTGCGGTGCCTAGGAACTTTTGTGTTCCGATTGGTTCTACACTGTCATATTGGTAAACAGATTTCATAGATGGTTCATGAGCAATTTTTTGATTTGAAGCAAAATGTTTAAGATTGTGTTTATAAATTATAGGCATTTTTTAGGATTAAATTTGACTTTTGGGAAAAAATATTTACGTTAATATTTGCGCTAGGATTTACGTTTATGATTGGCTAAAGCTTCGAGGAGCTTCGCTCCGATCAAGATTTACGTTTGTGAATGGACAACAACTTCGAGATAACTTTATTAATTGTCTGTTCCACTTTATCTATTGCGTCAAGCAGCGTGTGATGTACTTTACTTTCTTTTCTATTAACTTGCATTTTCTGCTGATTAATCTTCAATGCCGTTTTAAGTGCATTTAACTTAATTTTAAGAACATCTAATTGTCTCTTAACAGAATCTAACTGTTCTTTATTTTCTTTAGAGTTTTCTTGTAAATTTTTCTTTAATTCATTTTCTAAATTGATTTTAAGAGTTTTCATTTTATTAACTCTTTGATTAAGTGAGTTTACTTCATTTATTATTCTATTCATCTTTTTCATTTGTTGAGTAATTTTAGAACTTAATTCATCAACACTTTTTTGGAATGTAGTTTGTAACTGCTTTAAATTTTTTTTAATCCTTTCAGGTAGTTTTTCTATTTCATCTTCTAATTGTTCTTTTAACATTTTTATCTGATGTTTATTTTTAATTACAGCAGATTTTAAATTTAAAGAAAGTAATATTAAAATTTTTGATTGTTCTGAAATCTTTTTAAAAAGTTTTGCTATATCTGCTTCTAGCTCTCTATCCTTTTTATCAAGTTTTAATAATTTTTCGTTTATTGATTTGTCATTAAGTTTAAGCAACTTTAATTCGTTCATCAGTGGAACCAAAACATCGTTTATATATTTTTCTTTTAAGTCATTGATTTGTGTATCAACATATTGTTTATTTGTTAACTCTGTATTTCGTTGCGGAAGAATAGAAAGATGCAATGGACCAGATAAAACGTCTCCAGTTTTCATGATATAATTTTCTATTTCTATTTCTAATTCACGATTATTCGGGATATATGCACGTCCACCAACATTTGGTAACATCATTTTTTAACAATAAAAAAATAAAAAAATGGATAAAGCAAATTTAAAAAGATTATATTCGCCCGCATCATCCTTTTCTTCTTATTCGACGAGATCAACGGGATTTGATAATAATAATAATAATAATAATACTATTACAAATCCATGTATCGATGTAAATATTTTATTTGAATTACAAGCAGAAATATTTAGAGAACAAACAAAAGGTTTACCTTCTATAGAAACTAACTATTGTATTTTTCCAGGTGATCCGTTTATTAAATTTATGGATATTGTAAGTAAATATAATGATGTGGCTTATGTTGAATTAAATAAAGAAAATATGGTTATAATAGGTCATAATAATGTTTATGGATTTATTAGAGCAGTGTTACCCATTAGTAATACTGATTGGATAGAAAATAAAATTATTAATTATATCAATATTAAAGAATTAGTTAGAAAATTAAAATCTTTTTCCAAAGAAAAAATAAGATTATTTGTTGATGAACAAAACCAATATAATATTCATATCGAGAGTAAAAAACATAATGAAGAATTATTATGTCAAGTTTATTAAAGAGATACAATTTATAAACAAGAAACATTAGAAATGCCCCAAAGATATGATGATGATACATATATAGGATTATATTCAAACTTAAATATTACTTTGTTAAAATCTTATATAAATGGTTTAGCTCAACAAGAAAAACTTTATATGTGGACAACACCTTATACTATTAACAATGACCATAATCATAATCATAATAAACGAACCGAAGGTTCTAGGGCTTTTCGCGATCTTAAAGTATCATATAATAATAATGATGATGTTAATATAGATGATGATAATATAAATGATGATTCTGAAACATCTGAAAAAGGTGTAAATGGTAACAAAGATTATAAAAATATAAGTAATTATAAAAATTTAAGTGAAGAAAAATTTATATCTCATACTGATGTACATGATATTAATACTACATATAATCAAAATTTATCTAAATTTCACTTTCTTACAATTGAAAATAATAATGATGGAATAGTTGAAGATACTGTTAGACAACTATGTGTCGGGTCTACAAAATTTAAATTAGGAATTACATCTAATCAATTTAAAATTTTATCATCTTTAATAAAAACTAAAAGTGATTCAGATTATGGTGGTGTTATTAAATTTTCCAAAAGAGATCAAAGACCAATATTTTTCTCTATTATATTATTATAAATAATAAATATAATTTGGAATTCGACATTCCCATCAGGGAATGGCATCCTATCAGGAAATGGCATCCTATACCAAAAAGTGTAATTTATGATGTTGAAGAATCAATTTATGATGATGATGAAGAATCAATAGTTAGTGAAAAAAAATTTAAATTATCTTTTGATAAAACTTTATATGATAAAACTTAATATGATAAAACTTAATAGAAAATACCAAAACATTCGATAAATATATTTTCATATGTAATAAGTTTTTAGATGTTATAAAATTTTAGATGTAATAAAATTTTTAGATGTAATAAGTTTTTAGATGTTATAAAATTTTTAGATGTAATAAGTTTTTAGATGTTATAAAATTTTTAGATGTAATAAAATTTTTAGATGTAATAAGTTTTTAGATGTTATAAAATTTTTAGATGTAATAAAGAAATTATTATTCCCACGTGTCATCATCATCACTTAAATTACTCTCACAGACGATTGTTTGAAATATTTCAGTTTGAATATCTTCTCCGTTATAAGGTAACATAATTTCATTTTCATCAGGTGCTTGACGCTTAAGAATATTTATTTGACCAGAAATATTTTTTTCTTCAGTATTATTATTTTTATCAGGAATACTAATTCCAGTTTCTAAAGATCTTTTCCATGGTTTATTAACTGTAGTCGATAATGTTTTCCCCGAATATAATTTTAGAAAATCTTCTACTTTTACTTTATCTTGTGAATATCCTTTGAATGTTTTCTTTTCACTAAGTCTCCCTTGTTCATCTACAGTAATACAATATTTTATTTTAGGAGCAATAAACATTGCAAAAATAATTCCACCATTTCCATAATCATTTTTTCCTTGACACAATTCCCCACCAACATATCCAGCAGCATCTAATTTATTGAAGAGCTCATTAGAAATGTATATTGAATCAGTATCTGTATAATGAATGTATTTTTCGTTGAAACCATTAATTTCTAAAATAAAGTTATTCATGATTCTTCTAGAGTGAGAAAGAATAAAAGAACCTAAGTGTGATGGCATGAATGACGTCTTCCCATCTTTCACAATATTAGTTTTGAGAAATTCATCATCTTTCATTTCTACTTTCGCTAAATATTGTTCATCATTTAATTTTTCATAATCTTTTACTTCTTGAGTGAAATTTTTTCTCAATGTATTCTCATTCCATAAATGATATTTAGTGATTATGTCTTTTTGCACAGTTTTGCCATATAGCGAATTCATCATTAATTTAATTAACTCATCGCCTACAGTATTTCCTTCTGCTTTATATCTTTTTCTCAAATTAAAAAGTTTTTCAATATAATTTCGAAATGGTGAAACTTGATAATTTTTTTCATAAATTATACCATCAGTAATATGTAAGATTTTTCCCCCACATCTAACAATTTCTTGTATGTCTACAGAAGTTAATACATCATAACATATACCATTTCTAAACCTGATTACTTTTACATGAGAATTATTATTTTGATTTTTAACTTTATCTTTAATAGGAACTGGTTGAAAAACATATCATTCGGATATTGAAACACAACTGTAAATATTCCAGTTTTAGGTCTAAACGTTTGACTATTAAATTTATATACTATTTCCCGCTCTTCTTCTTGTCTAAATTTTCTAGCGGATTCAGCTTTAGGGTATTCTGAATTTTCATCATACATAGCTGATGGATATAAAGATGTGGCATCAAAAGCCATTAGAAATTCATGTTTTTGTTCAAGTAGTTGATTTGAAATTTTCTTACAAATTTCAGTTTTATCTCCTAAATCTCGATACTGTTTCATTAAATCTATTAAATTACTTCCAAGGGACAAAGTCCCCCCAGCGCAGCGACCAGGGGACAAAGCCCCACCAGCGTAGCGACCAGGGGACAAAGTCCCCCCAGGGGAGCGACCAGGTAAATACTGTTTTAATATTGGTAAGAAGATGCTACAAAATGGCGATTTGTATTTTCTTATATTTGCTGAAACTCTTCCACCTTTAACAGATTTTCTAATATAATTTCTAGCCCATAAATCTATATGAGAATGAATATTTATATTGTTATTTTGTAAGCTTTTCATCCAACCGTTAAATGTTAAAGCAGACGATGTCAAATTAGTAGTTATATCTTCACCAACTAAATCTCGCATAACATTATTATATTTGTAGATACAAAAAGCTAAAGAAAGAATATCGTTAACTCAATATGGTCTCCATTCATTTTCTTTTTCTTTATAATTTTCATGTGTTATGTCTCCAATTTCATAATTTAATTTACAATAGGAATTTTAAAATTCTCACACCATTTAGAAAGACTTGTTTTACATGTTGATAACTACATTTCATTATAATAGTTTGAAGTGCTAATTTACCTGACGGTGAATCTTTTTTCATATTGTTTTTAAATCTAAAAGATTTTTGAATGTATCTACTAACACATTCAGTTGTATAAGGATTTTGTAATGAAGCAGTCAATATTCCTCTTAAAGTTTTAAGAGGCGGTTTAGATAATTTAAAATTAGCTTTTATCGGAAAATAGGAATCAAAACCTGATCAATTGTGAGCTATTAAAGTTACTCTCGAATAATTAAATTTTCCAAGAGTTTTAAAAAATTGATGGATCGGACATACGTCCTCTGGGTTTCTCCCGATCGGACATTCATCATCCTCAGTTCTCGTAAATATTTTCACACAATTTTGAAGTTTATTAAATTCTAATTCAGTTAAATTATTATACTCATTAATCTGTTTTTTAAATTTTTTAATTTCATCTTCATCTTTCGATCGTTTAATTTTAATCATATCACTTAACAAACGTGTTTCTAATTCTTTCAATCTTTGTTTCGGTAAGCAACATATAAATTTATTAAAATTAATAGCTCCTACAGCATAAGGAATAGGATGAGCTGTTGAACAGTTAGGATCAGGAAAAGTTTCGAGATCCCAAATATGTGTTGAACTATAGTCAATTTTTTTCTTTGTTACGATTTTATATGGACGTGTTGTTAGATTTTCATCAGTAATTGTTTTATATATGGGTTTGAAATTATTTTCAATTTCTCTAATAGCTTTTAATTTATGAGATTTATCAATTAAACAATAGTGACCAATTGTTGAACCTGCGTGAAAATAATTGTAATAAACATAATTATGAAACGTTTCAATTCCTCTAGGATTTAAATGACGATTGGCAGGACTATAATATTGAACACATTCTCCAAAATATTTATTGAGTTGAGGAAATTTGCAGTTTGACATTACTCCTGTTCTAGATGTGGCTTTCTCTTTATATAAAAAATTATTAAACATTTCTTTCATCATTTCTCCTTGTTCTTCATTAAAACCTCGTAAAACATTATAACATTTAATAAAACAAAAATCTTCAGAAGGAATATAACAATATTCACCGTAATATTCTTTGATTCTATATTTCATATTAATCCCTGCCCCTCTATGCGATCTTTGTACTAACTTCATTCCAAAATCTTCATATTTAATATTACCTGTAAAAATCCATTCGTTAGCATCGGATTTCTCATCCAGATTCGAAAACCATATTTCAAATGAATTTTTATTATAGAAGGTTACGTAAAAATTTTGAATTATATTTTCCTGATCTTTAATAACTTTTCCAAGTAAATTAATAATTTTACCATTTGCTAAAAGTTTCCGCATATCATTTACGACATTATTAAAAGATACATTTTCATATTTAATTTCATTTGGATTAAATAAATTACATAAATCATCACCAAGTTCATCCTTAATTGTATCATCAAAAAAGATATCAGTAATAAGAGTTTCTAATATTTCTTTTGTTCCACTTGTCTGTTTTTTAGTATTACGTCTAATACTACGCCTAGTACGTTTCTGTTTTTTAATACGTTTACTACGTTTACTATGTTTAATTTGCGCATCAAACTCAGCAGTTTTTTTCTTGATTAATTCATCAATCCTAGACGTTTGTCCGAGAGACATTTCACGATTCATATTTTTTAAAAGAAAAAATGAATTTTTACATAGAACCTCGGTTCCGTTTTTACATATACACAGGAATATGTAATTGATGTAATGTTTCTAATTCATGTGTTGTTAAATGTTCTTTCTTAACCAACCACCATAAATTATTATACGCCAAAAATACTCGGAAACTTCTTAAACAAAGTGGAAAGTCTTTTGTTTTAACACACGGTTTAATACCATGTTTTGTTTTATAATCTGTAACGAGCGCTACGTATTTATGATGATAATAAAATCTAACTTCTTTCTTCGAATTTACAGGATTTGTAGGATGACGATAATCTTTTAAAACTGGTACATGCTCTATCTTATAAGCATCCAACATATTTTTTTTATTTTTATTAACAAAAAATTTAACAGAAAAAATTATTCGGTCACTCCGTTCGGTCACTCCGCGAAAATATTTTCTATCGACTTTCAGTCAGAGAACAATTGTTCGATAACTCTATCATGAATTTTTTTATCAATATTAATTGTAATGAAGCCATAATCTTTTGACCAAGCATTATTACACGATTGTTTAAATTCATCTTTATTTCTTACACATAAATCTCTTAACAAATCACTTAAGTTTCTTGCATTTATTTCAAATAGTATAAATATATTTGCATTCTTTCTAATAACACTTCCGTCTAATGAATACATACTTTGTGTTAAATAAAATACACTACAGTTATTATGTCTACCTCTTGTGAAATAATTTCTCTGAACTGACTGATTTCTGTTATTAACACAATCATCAAAAATTACACAATGTTTCATTGTTTTATCTAGTTTACTAGGATCTTGCATATTACCACTATCATCTATTAATTGTATCTTTATATGCTTATTTTTATTAGATTCAACTAACTGATTATTTTTTGCTGCTTCTTCACACCACGAACTTATTTCTTCTTCATCTTCAGATTTTTCATATTTTTTGAATAATGAAGCAATTGCTGTTTTTTTAAGATTATTTTCAAATCCATATTTTAAAAATTGATAGACGGGTTGTTCTGCTGTTGTTGTATAAATTATAAGATTGTTATAATCCAAAAAATTTGGAGTCGTTAAAATTTTAAATAATAGATATGTTTTTCCACATCCTGATCTTCCACAAATAACTGACAAAACTTTATTAGATAAATTTGGATGATGATTAAATTTGAGTTTTTTTTTATTTAATGGGAGCACTTCACTCATTTTTTAATAAAAAAAATTATTTTTATTTTAAAAGAAGAAGAAGAAGAAAATTAAACTTCCCTAGCTTCGCGTGGGAGTTTATACCTCTCGAACGGGAGTTTATACCTCCCGAACGGGAGTTTATGCCTCTCGAACCAAAAGATCTATCATAATCTCTTCACCTCCAAAATTTACTTCTTGTCCTTTCTCATCAGTGATTCTAATGTTAATAGTTTTTCTTGTAATAGGGAAATATATTAATGTTTGTGGAATTACACTTAGTCTATAACCAATGGGTACAGTAAAAGCTGGAAAACTGAATATTAAATTTGACAATTTACCATTTATATATCCTCCTTCAATAATGTCACAATGTACAACAATTGAATTTATTTCAGTTATTTTTGGAATCTTCTCACCTAAATGATAACCTTGACTATAAGTTTGTTTATTAAATCCTAATAGCTTTGACAATGATCTATCATGATTAAAATCAACTTGATGATTTTCGTCTAAAGTAAGAGAAAATTTATTAACTGCCGGTTCAACTGCAAAATGTAATTGTTTCTTATCTTTAAATGGTATACCTAAATGTCTCTTAATTTCATTTGATATTGATTCAACTTCGTAAGAACCAGGAAGAAAAGTTTGTATTTTCCATGTTTTGCCTTTATCAGTAGAATATCTAAATTGATCATTCACATCTTTTATAACATTTTGAATAGTGTTAAATGTGGAGAAACTAGTCAATGCAATTTCATAATTTTTATTTTATTCTAAATGAAGAATGGGTTCTAAATTACAAGTGTGTGATGAATTAGTTGTTATAATTTTTAACGTCGTACTAAATTTTGATGAACCCAAAATCTCTGTTAGATTTTCTAAATGATTATTAATTTTGTCTAAATCTGCTGAACACATTTTTTAGTTAAAATTTTGAATAAATGTCTTTTACAAAAAAATTAAAAACAACAACATATTTCAGCTACGGGCGAAGCCCTAGAACCATCGGTTCGTTATACTTTTATAATCCTCTTCATTTAGAATCTTCATTTCTAACAGTCTTTTCAATATAGCATGAATTTCATTGAAACTAGAATTATGTCCTTCTTTTATTGCAGATATTAAAATATTTAATCTATTTAGTAATTCTTGTGGATCATCTGGTAAAAATACAGTTGTTTCTGTTTTAAAACCTTTTCCTACTTTAACTCCCGTTGATAATAAATTTTCTAATTATTTATAACGTCTTAGAGATTTTACTGCACCAACTCTATCTAACATAGCTTTATATTTTATGAGATCTTCTACAGCATAATTATTTAAATCTGCTCCTCTTAAAAGATCAACAAAATTTCTATCTAAATTAAAAGGAGATTTATCTGGTGAAAAAATTAAACCTCGAAAAGGTTGTGGAAATATTTCTTTTTGTCCGAGATAAAATCTAGGTATTGTTTTTCCATCTATAAATGAAATAGAATGTTCAAATTGCATAGATTTTGGTAATTTCTTATTAATGTTTGATTCTAGTAATCCATAGTCATCTAATATAGTTTTGTGCTCTGGATCTGTTATATCAATTTGTTTATCATTATTTGTAAGTTCTTTTTCAAGAGTTTTCAATGGTTTCATAGTTTTTTCAAAATGAGTTTTTACTTGCTCGGTTTGCTGCATTTTTTCAAACATATCAGATTGAATACCAGCTTTTATCATTCTATGTTGAAGATGATTTTCTTTCATAATATTTCTTTGTTTTATTAACTCTTCTAATTGTTTTATTCTTTTAAAATTATCAGCTCTAATTTTATCCATTTTTAAAATATAATATTTGAATTTTGTGGTAACATTGGAATACAGCAAAAACATTTTACTGAACAAATTATTTTTTTATTGCTTTGTTGTCTGACATCTTTTCGTTTAAAGGTTTCTCGTTTTAAGTTTTGTTTAATAAAGTTTTGCTTAAATTTTCGCTTAAAGTTTTTAGCTCTTCTAAAAAATTTTATCATTTTCTTCATTAGAAATTTTACCATCACTCGAAATTTTGCCATCCGTTGTATTTTTATCATCAACTTTTTCTGACTGTAATTGAAATGATATTTGATTTACTTCATTAGCTATTTGATCAAATTTTTCAATCTCATCTAACGTAATAACATTATCATCACATACTCTTTGAAAGTAGTAATGCAATTTGTCATAGACTTCTTTAATATGTAAATGTTTAGTTTTTAATGATTTTCGTTTCCCAGTTATTAAAGATTTATCTAACATTGTAACAAGTGAAGTTGCAAAATCACCCGTACCTGTTAAAGCTGTAGCAACTACTGGAATTACTAAAACACCTGAAGATATAACAATTGTTAAAGCACCTAAACTTATTGTTAAGAATATGCCAATTCCTTGTGTTACATTCTTAACTTTAGTCCATCTCTTTCTTAATTTATTATAATGCTCTAATCTTAATAATAATTGAGATTCTTTATCTTTCATATAACGTACTCTATCTTTGTGTTTTTCTTTATTCAATTTTTCAATGTTAATCTTTTCAATGTCCATTAAAGTAGAACTACGTTCATATGATAACGAAGGATATATTCTTGAGGTTTCATCCACTTTTGTTTCTTCCATTTTTAAATGAATATTTTGAATAAATATTTTGAATACAATCTTCTGCTATATTAGGTCAACGTGATATTTTTTGGGCTACCTAAATTTTCATCTGCCTACATTTTTGACCTTCGGCTACGTGATATTTTCGACCACGTGATATTTTTTAGATTACGTGATATTTTAAGACCGCCTAAATTTTCGTCCACGTGATATTTTGAGACCGCCTAAATTTTCGATTACGGGATATTTTGAGACCGCCTAAATTTTTCAAATTTTGATTTTTTTTGAAAATTTGTCACTACCTAAATTTTCGCCCTTCGGCCTTCAGCCACGTGAAATTTGAAAATTACCTAAATTTTTAAAATTTTGATTTTTTGAAAATTTTGA
This sequence comes from Prostheceraeus crozeri, assembly GCA_907163375.1. Taxonomy (NCBI): domain Eukaryota; kingdom Metazoa; phylum Platyhelminthes; order Polycladida; family Euryleptidae; genus Prostheceraeus; species Prostheceraeus crozeri. Next base: position 63,291 of record CAJQUW010000714.1, on the reverse strand, counting down.
AAAACCCGCAAAAGTGTGACATCCGGCGCAAGCGAAACGAAGCAAAGCGAAGCGAAGCGTCGCACCGGATGTCACACTATATACTACTGGAAAAAGAGTCAGTCGTCATCGACTGAACGTTTGAAGTCAATCTATTATGATGTAAAACATCCGGCAGGATTTGCATCGATCAAGAAATTGTCAAAAGCGAGTGGTCTTCCACAATCACAAGTGAAACGATGGTTAAAGGGTCAGGCTACCTATACACTCCACAAACAGGCGAAAAAGAAGTACCGTACCCGCCATTATATTGTTCATGACATTGATGAACAGTGGCAAGTAGATCTGTGTGATGTCGCCTCCATTTCAAAACATAATTCAGGCAATAACTTTATTTTAACCGTCATTGATATTTTCTCGCGTTATGCGTGGGCTCAACCTTTAAAAACTAAAGAAGGGAAAGGAGTAGCAAAAGCATTCCAAACAATTTTTCGAGAAGGTTGCATTCCAAAAAGAATTCAGAGTGATCAAGGAAAAGAGTTTGAAAATCAGCATGTGAGAAGATCATTTGAGAGGCATGACATTGAGTTGTTTAGTGTAAAGAGTGCTTATAAAGCTGCACTCGTTGAACGTTTTAATCGCACATTAAAAAATCGCTTGTGGCGACATTTTACTGCCAACTTGACACAAAATTGGACAAAGGTTCTACAAGATACACTCCATGCCTACAATCACTCTATCCATCGTTCTATTGGACTCAGACCAGTAGATGTAAATGCTGACAATGTAGATAAAGTGCGCGAATCATTCCAACGTAAACGCACTCATGTGAAAAGTGATGTGAAAATTGGTGATAAAGTTCGTATCTCAAAAGTGAAAAGTGTTTTTGCTAAAGGGTACCTTCCGAATTGGACAGAGGAGGTATTTACAGTATCAAGGATTGATCAAAAAGACTCTCCCACCACCTACAAGTTGAAAGATTACAATAATGAAGAAATTGAGGGTAGCTTTTACCGCGATGAGATTGAGTTAGTCACTGAAAGTGAAACATATTTGGTAGAGAAAATCATCCGATGTAAAAAACGGCAAGGTGAAGAATGGTGTCTTGTTAAATGGACTGGTTATCCTTCAAGTATGAACTCTTGGATGCGTCGTGCCGACATCTTTCATCTAAGTGATCGACAGTGATTCATGCAAAGTTGTAACTAACAATGTTTAGGGTTTGAGCTATGAATCCAACTGCCTCATTTTATTCACGACCCTCCTATGTAAGTGGTGGAGGACAAATTTACATCGGCGCTCGCCGCCAACGTGGAGGTAGCATACTTGGTGCACTGAAATCTGTTGTAGCACCTCTCATATCCAATGTCGGAAGATCTTTAAAACGAAATGTTTTAAGTAATGCCGTTGGCTTTGCTGGTGATGTAGCTAGTGATCTTTCCAGAGGTAGAAGTTTTAATAGCAGTTTGTTGAATCGTGGGAAGGAACGCGGTTTAAAAACATTGAAGCAGACCTTTGCTGGTGTTACTCAAGGAAAGAAATCGCCTAAACGAATGAATAAAGGAAGAAGGAAACATCGCGGAGCTGGTAAGGTGCGATCTTCAGTCAAAAGGCATTCATGCAAACGTCGCAGAGGCTCTAATCATTCATCAGGCGCTAAACGACGACGCTGCCATAACTTCTAATCATGGAGTGTAAAACTTCCGGTTTTTGCTTGTTTGATCAACAAGCCATACAGACAGATATACTTAGTTCAAGTATTGTAGATTATCATCCTCGAACAGCTGAGAATGCTGGCCCCATTGAATTTGTTATTCCTGGTGGTAGTGATGACTACATAGATTTGAGTTATGCGATGGTTGATTTGAGGTTTAGAATTCAGCAAGCAGATGGAACTGCTATTGACGATACACATAAAGTTGGACTGAACAATTTACCATTGACTACATTACTTCGCGATGTTTCTCTAACGATTGGAGAGCAGCAGGTGGAAGGTGGTCAAAGCGATTATCCCTATAAATCATATTTCAATCATGTATCACAGTTTCATCCAGCAGCACAAAAAAGTCATATGGAAGCCATGTGATGGTACAGAGATGAAGCAACACAATTTGATAGTGAGACAAACACTGGTTTTACAAAGCGATCTGCTTTGATTAAAGATAGTAAAGTATGTCAGCTATATGGTCCACTAAATCTTGACTTCTTTAGACAGTCGAAGTTTTTACTCTGTAATACCAGCATGCGACTCAAGCTGACATTGAATAAGCCTGAATTTGCGCTGAATGCATTTGCTAAAGTTGACAATTTTAGAATTCATGTGGAAGATATTGCACTTTACATTCGTCGAGTAGTACCGAATCCAAGTGTCATTAGAGGACATGCTGAAGGTCTTAACCGCCAAAATGCCATTTACCCCATTCAGCATACAAAGCTTCTCACCTTTACAATTCCGAAAGATCAAAAGAGTTTCATGAAAGATGGCTTCTTTCCATCGGAAGCACCGAAGCTTCTCATGGTGGCAATGGTTGAAAATGATGCATTTAATGGTAATATAAAGATGAATCCTTTCAATTTTAAGCACAATCAGTTAAGTGAAATTGCTTTACGTGTAAATGGTGTGGGTCATCCTGGTCCACCCTACAAACCAGATTTTGCTGCGGATCAATTTATGCGCAGTTATGTTGATTTTATGGATGTCTTTGGTTTTTACAATACGGATGACACCAACAGACTCACTATGAAAGAGTTTAAGAGTGGATATACTATTTATGCATTTGATTTGACTGCTGACAGCGATATTAGTGCACCCTATCGTCAAGCGAATGTGCCTCATAATATTCGTTTGGATTTGACGTTCAAAAGAACACTACCTGAGACGATCAATGTATTAATTTATGCAGTCTTCGATTCAAATATTGAAATTACAAAGTATCGAGACGTGATTCTTCAGTATATTCGTTAATGAGTTGGTTGACTGCTGACGATATTAACACTAAAGTGCAGCGTAATGCAGATGAAGCGACGTTGAAAGCTTTCGATAATGTCTATTCGCTCGATACCTTACCACCTGCAGTAAATCACTATCCCATCTTTATTGTGCTAAACACTCATTCGCAGAATTTAGGCGGTGAGCATTGGAAAGCGATCTTTATTGGAGAAGACCGACGTGGTGAACTATTTGACTCTCTTGCTCAACCTCCAAATATACCAACACAGCAGTGGTTGAAAAAACATACGCGTCAATATCAGCGAAATGAACGCATACTACAACATCCACTTTTATCAACGTGTGGTGCTTTTGTACTGTACTTCATCTTAAAACGTTTACATGTATCTCGATTTGTATCTGTTATTCAAAACTTTTCATGTAATCCATCCTCTAATGAAAAAATGATTTGTAAGTTCTATCATGATTTGAAATAAAAACATCATGTTGGAAAAATTGTTTTTTATTTTACAATCCGCCGGGTACGTACATACTCGATGAGATAGTCTAGGATCACATTTGCTTGCACATGAGATTTTAGTCCAGTAATGATCACTTTACTATTATGAAAGATTGCAACATGCACAGGTAACCAACAACTAATGAGAGCTGCAGGAAAAAGTTCGGGTTTATAACACAAATTGTAACTGCTGGTACGAATCTTCAAAAATGATACACTTTCACTCAATTGAGTAGAGATCACCATCTTGTCCACAGTCAGATTCGACATCACACACCTCTCCCTCTTCCATATCCGACGTAGTAGTCTCTGTAGCTCTAAGCGCATTGACTGCGCCGATGAATGAGAAAGGGCGCCGAGAATCTGTACAGTTCCATTTGGGAAGAGTTGAAGATTCCGTGAATTGTTCATCTTCACCACTAACATTTGAGGACGGCCCGGGTAATACTTGCTGTTTTGAAGGTGTTGGTGTTATGTTGTGAGATCGATTTTGGTGTAGAGTCTGAAGCGACGGAGAATGTTGACGATGGTGTAGCTATGGCGCTTCATGATGAAAGAATGAGTAAATTGAGCGATGTACCTTCCTTTTATACTTTTCTAACTACCTTGATGAAATGTGAAGTTAGTATGAAGTTGGGAATGATAGAGTTGAATTCGCCGTTTGTTGACGCGCAACCAGATGCGATTTCCAATACGTGAATGTCTTTTCATATAGAAGTATTTCAAATCCTTCATGATATGATGTAGAGATTGAAAATGACGATAAGATAAAGCAAACTCTCTTCTCACATTTCCAGTTGAATCTTTGAAATAGACGTTTCGATCATGATCCGTTTCAATACGTTGTAGGGAATCTAATTTCCAACTCATCGTGCGTGGTAGTCATGTCTGATTAAGATTTGCATAGTAAGGCGATGAACTCACGACGAATAAATGTCATGATGGAGCGATGTATGTATCTTCTATACTTCTCCCAATTGCATTTGCGAAATGAGAAACAGTTTGCGGTATGAGAATGGCAGATTTGAATTTCATTGCTGCAACGTTGAAGCTGACCTTGATCACCCAAGGAGATGAATATTAATGTTTCAAAATATTCCAAATCCCTCATGATATCATTGAGGTTGACAAATTGTCGCCATGTTAATGTAATACCTCTTGATGTATGACCATGAGAATTTTTGAAATGTACGTTTCCATCACGATCAACTCTGATATATTGTAGAGAGTCCAAAATCCAAGTCTTCATGATGTTATGCAAAGCCGCAGATCAGCAATATAAAAATGTCGTTTTATCATATTTTGCTTAGCAATGCGGCTGCAAATAGATTTGCTAGTAATCGAGCCGCACTATTTTCTACTCCCATTGATCATACACAACAGCTAAATGGAAATTGGGAAGTGGGCGTCACTCAACTTGTTCATAGCAACTGTGTCTATACTTTTGATCATGAGGTGATGACTATTAATATGAGACGCACAGCTGCTTACCAATGTGAAAAGGGCTGCCGAGTATACATTCCACAGTGGCCAAAGAAGGATCTCTTATCATGTAAAAAGTTTATATATGATTTCCTGAATAAAGCGTGTAAACATATTGTCCAACTTACTCCCCACAATGATGATCATAATTATGTACATCATGTAGTTGAGAAAGATTGGATTGTTGGTTTAAGTCCAAGTTTAAGAAATGATTTAGGTTACATCGCTAGCGCCTTAACAAGCTATGATAATTTTAACGTTAATTACCACATAAGTGGTCATAAACAGTTAATATATCGAGAGGAAGCTTATTATGTAGATCTTATTCCAAGAAATGAGAAGACGTTGGTGAAGAAGATTGTGATTAAGCCAAGAAAGACAAACATGACTCCTGAAACATTATTGAAGAAATTTAATTATCTCCTTCGAGTTTATGGTAAACAAGTGGCAACATTGACTTATATCAAATCATCTAATCATATTGCAATAAGTAAATTAAATGATGAGGATCTAGTATTAGTTTGTTCAAAAGATTTTCATCAGTTCTTACGACATCGTTCTGCAGCTGTTCATGGAAAATTTGATATGCAACATTTGCCATGTGAAAGGTCAAATCCATTTGATACAGAATGGACCGTATATTTTTACAGAAAGTGTATAGAGCCTTTAGGTGGTATCTTACATGAAACAAGAGTGTTGATGCCTCGCATTATTACTTCAGTTAAATTGGTTGTAGATTATTTAAATGAAGTGATTGATAAGCAACATATTTCATTTTCTGAAAAAGAAGGTGCTTTGTCTCTCACTATAAGTGGAAAAGGTATTGAACTAATTATGGATAAAACTCTAATGGACATTTTGGGTTTTGATCAAAATATCTTTAAAAGTGGTACTGTAACCAAAGCTAGCGCAGACATGTCGCTATCGCGTCGTATTAACTATTTTCAGATATATTCCAATATTGGTGAAGATGTACGTGTGGGAGATGTTGAAGCTCCATTGCTAGCAATGATACCATACCAGCCAAAAAGCTGCAGTATTTTATCTGAGCATACTTTCAAGAAAGTGCATTATACAAAGCTGAAATCAAACTACATCCCACAAATTGATATTGCAATTTATGACAATGCTGGTGCGTTGATTCCTTTTCATAAAGATGCTGTGACAAGTATCACACACAATTTCCGAATGAAGAGTTAATGCAAAAGTATGTTAATATATTTTTCCAATGTGATTAGTATGGAAAGTGAAAATAGAGATTCGTTTCTAATTTACTTACCCAGTAATGCTTCTATGAATAAATTTTCTAATAATAGACCATCAGACCTTCGAGTAGAATTAAATCGCTCACTCTATCTAGATGGTGAATGGGAAGTAGGTGTTTCCAGCATTTGCTATGATAGCAATATTCAAAATGTGAATGATTTGGAAGAAATGATATTGACTCCTCGCACCCATGATGGAATAACGATGAATAATGCATTCCAGTTCCCATACAATTTAACATCAGATGGAAAGTGGAACTATGAATGGATTCAGATAAAATCAGATTATTATGCTCCATTTGGGAATGAGAAAATTATTAAGGCATTCAATAGTGGTAATACTTCCATCATGAAGAATAAGGATCAGAAAGTTTATTAGTTTACTATCTATCATTGGAGTGGGAGACAGTTCCATCGCTTTCATTCTTTTACTAAAGGTCTTACACTGAGGTTGGATAATGAATTCTATCCACATCTCGGTTTTTTGCCATGGACTACATCTAACGTCAATTGCTACTGCAAATGTTAAAAAAGTTTATTCAAATCGAATCAATAAATTTCATTATAAATTTAAAATATTTGATGAAGATGTTGTAGAATGTGAAGAACGCATCATTTTGAAAAAGCGTGGTGTTCAACCTTTATCACTTATTGAGTTAGTAAAACGATGGAATGAGACTGTGGGTAAGAAGTATGGAGAGAAAATTATGGCGGACAAAGATAAGTTGGTTATTCAGAAATATAATGACAAACTTACAGTTTATTTCTCTCCAACCTTGCGTCATTTTGTAAGACATTATACACCTATTATTGAAAGCGGTGTGGTGTATGCTTCTCATGAATATCGCACTAAAGCTGATTCAGTTAATGATCAATGGTGGGTGGACATCTATGGTGATCGCATCAAGAAAATTTACCAGTCTTATGAAGAATCTAAAGTTGCTATCAATATAATGCCGCGTCTATATCATACAGTTGAAAGCTTCATTCATGTAGTAAATCCTTATATACAACAGAAGTTGAAGCATGTGATGAAAAGTAAATATGATGTAAAGACACACCACATTTCGTTTTCAATTGAAAATCAACGCGTTGTTCTGAAACTGGGTGATGACATTCAATGTCAATTGAGTAAAAATTTTAAAAAACTCTTTGGTTTTTCAATGCTACAAACTGTGTTTACTGCTACGCATACGATTGGTATAGAAACACCAATGACACTTGATAAACATGAACAACACCTTTACATTCAAAGTGATTTGATTCTACCTATTTCTGTTGGCGAGGAAAAAGAACACATTTTACGTGATTTCATTCATGATGAGGATGTTTTATATGGAACAGTCGAGAAGATGTTTCAACCTATTTTCTACCATCCTGTTATCAAACAAACTATACCCTCTATTTCTATCAAAATTACAAATGGTCTACAAGAGTGCATCCATGTCAAAGATACTAAATCCCTCGTAACTTTAGTGTTTCGGAAAACAAAGTGAAGTCATTGTGATATGTTTATTGAAATAAAAATATGTATATGAAAAAGTCTTTTCACAGATATAGGGGGAATGGGCTGACTGTAGGCATATATTCACAAGGAAGGAACGTTCTCATGCGATACATAAAACAGCAATGTCTATCTACAGAAATAAACATCAAAATACTGAGTTAAAGTTGATTATGTCAATACATCTCCTGAATGCGGTAGCGTGAGTTTTATTCTTTTGGGTGGAGGTATGTTTGTGTCAGGATGTCCATGTGGAAGAGATGTGCTATGTCCTATCCAACACCTCTTATCCTCCCATGCTGAAAGCGCTCGTTTCTTGAACGTGTGCGTTTTCACAGTATGAACTTGAGATTTTAAGATTGTCATATTGACAAACGTTATATTTTTATTTTTATAGGCCTTCTTATAGGACCGATGTTTCATTTTTTGAACAATTGATTTTGATATTCCTTTAGCACGCTTAATACTATCTGCACATTCTTTTAATTTCATGGAATACATTTTAGGACGGAGGAGAATCATTTCATCTACTTCCTTTCCTGCTGTTTCATCCTTAAAACAACCAAGTTTGGCTTTATTCTGTATGGAATAGAGTGGATGAGTGGGATTGTAGTTAGATGTGCCGAAATATTTTTTTAGTGACTTAGCTACTTCATTAAAATTTAAATCTTTTTGAGTGGTAATACCTAAGAAGAAACTATCTGTATCACCACCCAACAAACGAACCTCTTTTACGAGAGGACATGGTTTTAGTATTTTATAAAAGAGTTGGTACATTTGAAGCTTAGAGTAATCTAGTACAGCTTGGCCAATATAGATGGGCTTGCACAACTCAACTTCAGATTTTATCATTTTAACACCTACAAGGTCCTCATCGATAATGTCTCTATCAATGAAAAGAGGTGATGAGGTCAATTTGTGATATTTTTGATCATCAATGACTAGTTTGTAGTTCATGCGTTTTCTAACATCCTCCATCGTCTTACCAAATAGGCTATTATTCTTCAACTTATAAAAATCCTTTTCAAAATTATTTTGGGCTAGTGCACGTTTCTGGCTGTTACTATCTATGTAGGGTTTCAGGAAGGCTTTCTGTCTAAATTTGATGATGCGGTGAACTGACTTTAGAAGCATGCCCTTTTCTAAATAGAATTTTAGTATGCAGAAGTGCACGAGATAATTTTTCTTATCATATTGGGTGAGTAAAAGTTTGTGGCATGGTTTGTACCTTGGCTGTCCACACTCTGTTATGTTATTATGAAATTGTGACATGAATGGTGAAAACATATCTTCAGTCACTTCATCAGATTCAGGTGCGAGTGGGAAATCAGCAGTTTTATTTTTAATGCTATTTGGATAAATCAAATCCACTTCAAAATAATATCCCCAATCACCTTCATCTGGAATCTTCAGTATGTTTGAAGGGTTGGAGTAATACTCAAGCTCATCTTGTTTTAACCAACTAAACTCGGAATGAGGTAGTGGTTTAGACAGTGAACTGCCATATAAATTATTTTGGTCATAGTACTTTAGGTGGATATGATCATCACCTACTGTTTCAGATTTTATATGATGTTTATTTACAAATGTGAGACCACCGCGTATTCCGCGCTCAAATATGTCGTACATCTCGGGGTCTTGTAAGAGATGAATGGTCTCACCAGTCATTTTAAAGGCTGATTTAAAGGACATGGCTGGCAGACTGACAAAGTGGACGGGATCTAACTTATCTTCTTCTAATGCCACTCGTCGAAACTCCTGAAATACATCAGCCAGCAAAAATACATCTAACTTAAGATAGGCAATCATATATTCGCCAAATGTATGGCAGTCAAATTTTATCCATGCATCTTGTGCATGATCATAATCTTCGGTCTTACATTCTGCGCCGGTCAAATCTTTTTTAAATTTATCTATGGGTGGAAGAGAAGTATCGCCGAGTTTACTAATCGCATCAAAATATGCATATGGAAAGACTCCTTTCCGTGTGATGACTTCATCGGTTAGATTTGGATATTGTTTCTTAAGATTTTGTGTTAGTGGAAGAGACTTTAGATTTTGTACGAGAGAGGCCAGTGATGCAGTCATAAATTGGTAGGAATCTAAAAATTTTATATTAAATAGACCGTCTTATTTTCTTTAGTTTTATCGACAGGCACTTTTGCTGTCATGGCCATAAACTTCTCTCTCGTTTGTGCTATTACATCAAACTGCCAGTCTTTCATTTGACCTAAACCTCCTTTTATTATCATATGGCTGTCGTAGCCCTTGAAATTATGGAAAATGACGGGTAATGTACGCCGTTTCATCCTAAGTGAAAAATTGCATTTTGAACAGAGTGCGTTTCTACATTTACCAGTGATGGGATCATGGTCGCGCACTTTCTTAATCTTATCATCATCAAATGTTTTACTACATTTGAGGCAAACGTTGCAACTATCAAATTTTGCATGATCATCTGCTGTCATATGCAATGATCTGCGATAGAGTTCACCATCATACTTTTGTTGAAATTTTACAGCCTGTTCGAGGAATTGTAGGAATTGGTAAATACAATCCTCACCTTGCCAGACGTGCATTTTATTTTTTCTATTTTGGAAATGGTCATGCCATACTTCATAGCAGGATATGGCTGCTGGCTTGTGGATGATATCATCGATATAGCATTCTATGTCTGCGTAAATGACACGAAGAGGACTTAGTTCATCGCCATTCTCTCTATGTGAAAAGATTTTGTCTTTGGGCATGCGTTCCATTTGTAATTTACCCCGCTTGCACCATTCATAATGACTTAGAAATTTATGTTTACTCCAAAAGGAACGGATGCAGCGGTCGCATACAAAATGTTCACCACTTTTGGAGTGTCTCAAGTGTGTATACAAGCGAGAGATTTTGGGAATACCACAGTAGTGCCATTCCTCGCTATCATCTTGTTTTACTAATAAGAGGTTGACTACACGTTCATAACAAGTTGAACGTGAATTATAGCGGGCACCCTTCAACCCCTTCTCCCACACGTGAACGACAATTTTAATCTGATTATGTTTCTCGAACGTTTCTACATCTTTGATTTTCATGTTGTCACTATCACAACCTTCAAAGTCTAGTTCATCCTCCCACTGTCTATAGCTATAGGTGCGATCTCGATGCGCGTTGATATCATTATAGTGGAGAATGGATAGGACGGCATATTTGAAACACTGCGATTTACAATCGACATTGATGACAGCTTTCTTATTATACAACGTTTTTGGTAGTTTAAATGTGCCTCGAGCTGCATGACTTTCTAATAGGGAAATTTTGAACATGGCTGAGTCCACGCCATCAAAGATGAGAGCGCTGTCGCGCTGATTGAACTTATCTACATTTGATTTTCAACATTGAATATGGAAATTTAGCCAAGACTCGCAGTCTACAACTTCGGTTGCGGAAGAGGAAGGAACATGAAACTGTATTCTCTCCGTCACTTGACCCGTTTGAAAATCTATCTTAATATATTTTAGTTTAAGGTAGATGAGCGCCTTCATTCTAAAATTGTCTAAATTGTTGAAGAGCGCTTCGATAATGATAGAATTTTGAAGGAGCCACTCAGGAAAATCTACTATTTGAGTATTGGACTCCATGCAGTAGTCGCGTACTAAATTATTATGTGAAACATTAATGAGGGAGATGGTAGAGGTACCGTTGGTGTAGTGATCATTTGCATGCGTGTGTTGAAGTCTGTGCGAAGATCGCTGAAAGCGGCTATCGAAAGAAAGAGGGCACAAATCACAAGGAAAGGAGATGTCATCGTCAGAATCAACTTCACCTCCGGAGATTGATGCCGCTTTGCGTTGACACACACGTTGTTTGATGTGTCGAAGGAGACTGTGCTTCCTTGTAAACATATGTCCGCAGTCAGCACATTCCCACTCGTTGCCTTGTCGCGAGAGTCCTGAGCTGGAACTAACATCACCTGAAAGAGAAATCATTCTATCATCTCTGTTAAAGTCTCAGTGTATTGTTACAACCTACCTTCACTCAACAGCTCTAAACTTTCCTAGAGAAGGGAGGGCTTTGGTGATGAAGTAGATGTCTGAAATTGAGGAAGATGCTATTAGCCACACGTTTGAGGGAGATGAGAGAGGAAATCTTCAACTTACCATTTCAACGAAATTATGTTTAAAGTTGATTCTTCAACAAGATAGGGACTTCACTCAAATAATACGTCTCAAATTTGGAATTTACTAGAGAGCAGTTCACTTGTACGCCTCAAATATAGAGTTCGCTAGAGAACAGTTCACTTACACGTCTCAAAGACAGAGTGAAGTGACACGAATGTCACTTTGCATATATACTTTCATATTCATCATTCATTGGCTGTTCATTCTGATTGGCTGCTTGTTTATACTTAAGAATTAGAAAACATTTCAAAGCTATTATTCACAGTCAACATGACAAGCACTCCGACAACACCGAACACAAAATTGGAGTTCTCTTCTCCATGCTCATCGCCAAAGGCGCTCGTTGCACCAAACGCTCCAACGAAGGGGAAGGTGGAGAAAGTATACCGACTCGACAATATCAGAAAGTTATCATTACCAGCGGACGAGGAAGAGGAGAGTGTATGTGAGAAGGAGTGTCCCGACTTAACAGGCGTGAGGTGGAAGTATCTCCAGTACGATACTGATGATGTGATGGAGATCACCAGCTCGAAATTCCTCCACCAATTATGGGAGTGGTACACCCTTAACTCCCAGCCACGAACTATGGCGGAGTGGGAGTATATCGACAAAGTGAGGCTCGCAGTGGAAGAACGATTGAAACAAGTGAACTGTTTTTGTGATCTATGTGAAGCCAGACTCTGGGACGATATTGACGATGAAGACCTTTTGAAATACATGCCATAATAAATTTTTATTTCATATTATCTTTGCTTTCATACTTACTTACTTGAATGGGGCTTCAGTGGATGATTTAACCATGTATACTTTTTCATTTGGAAATAGTAGCACACTTAGTTTGACTTGTAAATCTTATAACATTTCATATGGGCGATGATGGTAGATGAAATAGTGTTAAATAAAATTAAGATAGCTTACATGATTCTGGGATAGCAATCGACTGCGATCCATGTGTAAAGAGCTTGTTAGACTACGGAAGAGAGAAGTGTGTTATGTTGCGTGTGGCGCGTGAGTGTCCTCCCATTTCATTCCATTCATCAATTCGTCTCATTGATAGAGACAGGTAGAACTCATGGTTCTCATAACGTATGCAATGGAAAGTTTATAAGGCAACCTTCGACAGTTGGCTAAATGTCACCCTGGCGCGAATGCATACTACGTTGAGACAGAGGCAATCACTTGCAAACATGACGCAGAGAGGTTTAACAAGATTGACCATTGCCGAATGTCCCTTGCGGTATACATAGCTACGGGTTTCACCGCCGCCCTTTACAGGAACGCCCGTCGAAAGGAAGTATTACACCGAACTTCATTTGCAACGTTCAAGTTGACTGATAGCAGATTCAACTTAATGATAGTTTTCGCCAGTCTGAAGACTGCCCAAGGAAAACCGCGGGGAGGTTCTATCATGTCTTGCCCCTTGGTGGCCCTTATCAGGGCCGTTGGTTCGTTCTCGGTGACAAGTTGACTATTGGCTTGAATAGTCAATAGGTATGACAGTTAGGTTCTCGTATACCCTATACCGCCTAAGTCGTGGTGGTGCATCTGGCACCTTTCGGATGCGGGTGGTATTTGGAGTCCGCACCTCATCCGTCCAAATGATCTTCTTGATCTTCCCCTTCTTCTCACACTCCTTCTCATCCTCTTCATCCCACTCGTCGAGGATGATGAAGTCGGGAATGGTACTAGCAGGAGATGTTGCTTCCATCGTGATTTAAAATTGAATGAGAAGCGCTACAATCTTCTGGCTTATATAGGGATTTCAACAATGAATTGCTCAACAGCGAATCAGAATGCTTCAGGGATAGCAATCGACTGCACAACGTTCAAGTTGACTGATAGCAGATTCAACTTAATGATAGTATTCTCCAGTCTGAAGACTGTTTAGGGCAAACCGCGAGCAGGTTCTATCAAATCTTGCCCCATGGTGGCCCTTATTAGGGCCGTTGGTTCGTTCTCGGGACCGGTGGCTTGTTCTCGTGACCGTCATCAGCCATCATACTTCAGGCCGATTCTGCTGAGAGAGTCTTTGACTCTCTCCATGGTAACAGCATCGACCTCTACTGATACCGACTGAGTAGTTGGGGGTGGTATGTAGTCCCACTCAGTCGTATCATCATCGCTAAACTGCGATGCACCTACCCGTGCCAGATTGTTATAAATCTTTTTTCGCTCGTCAGCTCACTGAAACTCGCGAAATAAACTTCTCGGCTCTAACCGAGGCTGGTCAGGAGAGCTGACTTGAGTGTTCGGCGTCTGCATGATTGAAATGAAATGAAATGGGAGGTAGTGGTTTATATACCTCTCTAACGCGACGCAACGTTCGGGTTGACTGATAGCAGATTCAACTTAATGATAGTATTTGCCAGTCTAAAGACTGCCCAGGGAAAACCGCGTGGAGGTTCTATCATGTCTTGCCCCTTGGTGGCCCTTATGAGAGCCGTTGGTTCGTTCTCGGGAGTGGTGAAGGCAGGGAAAAGATCTGCAATGAAAATGATATGTATTAGAATAGGATATACTATCTTATTTGCTTTTCACTTACCAAGTTAGCCATCCTTGGGTAGTCTCGCGGGCTTCCTCACTGAAAATTTATGTAGATGCCCGCGCATACAAAGAGTGGCGTGGAGGCATTTTTTACTGGGATGGCCATTATAGCAGATGATCGACTCATCCAAACTTTGGTTCACAAGGACTGGACCGTCCAGATGGTTATCCCTACCTAATAGGGATGTGAAATTCAAACATTTTGTCCTCATTCAAACGATTCCATTCATTCCTCATGCGCTCCAACTTCGCAAACGACTCTCTCTCTCATCACCCTGCCTACTCAAACTCCTCTCCAACTCAGCATTCCTCGCCCTCACTACAGTCATCTCCTTCATCAACTCCTCATACTTCGACTCTGCCTCTCCCATTCTCCTCTCTGCAGCACTCCTCCTCTTCTCTCGCTCATCATTCTCGTCTTCCTACACTCGCACATTCTCCTTCAACTCTTTCACAATACGCCTCATGCGGATATTCTCATCCGCCACCTCCTTACATTTCACCTCCTTCATTTTCAGCTCACTCAACTCGACCAACGTTCTCTCATTCACCTTCTTCAAACTTTCATATCGATCAACCAACAAAGCATGTGCCGCTTGCTGCGACACATGCTTCTTCTCCATATCCTCATCCCACCGCGCCGACTGCTTCCGTAACCCACCACCCTTCACTATTGGGGAAGATGAGCTCTGCAGGGGGTCAGTAATAACAATATTCGATACCTCCGACGAAGAAGAGCTCAACTTCCTCACACGCTTCCTCACTCGCTCCCTATCCGAATCCACATCATCCTCATCATCACTCTCAAACACTCTCTTCCGCCACTTCTCAGCCTTCAAACCGGCCACAGCATTCTCTACCTCATTCTCCACAGCATTCCCACTAGCATTCTCAACAACATTCCCACTAGCATTCTCACCAACATTCTTGGCCTCTTTCTCTTTCCTCAACATTCGCTCCTTCTCAGCATTCATCAACTCCACAAATCTCAAATCGGTCACCAACCCTCCTGTACACTCACCATGCCTCAGATAGAACTCGGCCTCCTGCTCAACAACCAACAACACCCTACACTTCACACAGGCAACCCTACTCAGGATAACCATGTGGTCGGTCCCTGCCTTCTTTATGTGGTCCTTGAGACCGTCTCGGTGGTTGATCCGACCGCACACACACACTATGATGTGAAATTTTTTGTTTTTATCGTTATTGACCATTTTTGCCGTTACTGAGATTTATCGTTAACTGTAAGATAATGAAATTAGTATAAGTTTTGAATCATGTAGTATACAGCCTAAAGCATGACACTTAGTGAGGAATGATAGATTTGAGTGTAGTGAGTGGCACTGGATCCCGTCGACAGCCCGAAGGCCTTGTACTGATCACTAAGGAAGTGAAAGATCTTCCCCGATACCCGCTATTTACAGCTGAAGACATAATTGTTACTGCCCCGAAGTGGTAACAGCAACGCCGAGTCAAAGGTAGTGATTAGTATCTAGGATCTAACCCCTCAAAGCTGCCTTAGACTTAGTTAAATTTCAAATCTGATAGCAGATTTGAACTCAGCATACTTAAAAACCTAAGACTACATGTTAAAACTTTGAAAAAACTGAAAATTAAGAATTTCTAAAAAATTCCGCATTTTACTACTCATACTACTTTTAAAAAATTTATCAGTAGTAAAGACACTATCAAACTCTATCACACAAACTTTGAAGTAAGAAGATAGCTTGCCTACTTCAAACTAAAGCTAAGATTACCATATCACCCTCAAAGTTATTTCTATAACTTACCTCTACTAACATAAAACTAACTCTATCACTCAAACTAATATTTTTAAACACACATACTCCTCCCCATACTCCATCAACAATCCCTACAACCAATATCTTCCATTTAAATAATCCCTCAAATAACACAAAACCAATCCATCCAACAACAAAAAACAAATCCAAATCAAAAATAAATATCCTACCATCCTCACTAAAACTCAAACTCCTCACCACAACCACCTCCAGACCAAATTACAACTAAAAAAACCAACCACCCAATAACTACACATCATAAAACCACACCCCCCTCACACTCACACACACATAACCACTCACCTCACATCAAACATCCACACACTCTCACTCTCACTCCTCACCCTTAACGCACCCAATTCCCACCCACACACTCAACCATACCACATACAACCAACACACTATTCAAAAACATCACACATCACAACCAACACTCACTTACTGATCATCACTCCACACCACACCCACCAGAGATACCACACACACCACTCATCCCCCACACTCCTACATCACTCTAATATATATACACATAAAACACGAAAACAAACACCCCCACAGTCATCCCCTAAACTATACACAACCCACACCAAACCAAACAAACCCCTCCCCACACACACACACCCTAAACACTCCCAATTAAACCCCTCCAAACATAAACCCAAATCCCCTCCCCATCTTCTTCCCTCATACACAAATACACTAGACACTATACCTCTCTCTCACACTCTACATATCCTATTTTCAAGATTACTCCCACCATCTCTCACCCTCTTTTTTTTAACGCGCATCCCCTTTATACATCGCCCTGTCTCACACGCCCCCTCCATTATATCCTCTCTCCTAGACCCTCATGTCTCAGTCTCCTCTTTGTATCACACACCCACATCAACCATCAATCACTACCCCCCATATAGTATCCTTTCTTCAATCATCAAAAATATCGCCCCAGCCGGTGTAATAACCGCTGCCTTAAACTGACTTCATCAACTAAAACCAACCTTTACTTAAATTTTCAGCAATAACCCTATGACTTAACCCATTGTAGCAAAGCACGTGGCTTTATTAAACAGTTAAATCATAACTCTTAGAAAACTTTGTGTCAAAACTAATTCTCGCACGAAATTAACATAAGTAAAAACCGTCACAAACGTTCCAAATGATCACTAGGTTGATGATTCAAATGCCTGAACCAAAAAGAAATCGTGCCCTCGCAAAACACTGGAGATAACTGCAAAAATGCAATTAGACCCCTGTTTTCACTCTAAACTTGTTCACGATTTTTATAGTTCTGACTTGAACGACAACTAATCAATTATGCGCCAAATTATTTCTCGCGTTATTTGTGAAAAGAAAAACCGCGAGATCGTGATTCTCGTGAAACCCATTCAAAGCAGTTTGCAAAAAAGCAGTATTGTCCCTATGCTCGTAATGCTTTTTTGCCAGTCTAATTAGGCAACGAGAGAGGTGCCACGATAATTGAATTATGTCCAATCTAGCTACATATAAACAAGTAGTGTTAAATATCTTTGGATTAAACTCTTAGAGCGATCGTAGTGGGTTCAATTAGTTCCCTAAATATTGAGAAAATTTTCATGGCTCCCTCTACAACACATGTCTCATAAAAAGTTTTTAAGTATTGGAAGCGCCAGCTAAGTCATAAGTCATAATTTTAGCATGGAATATTTTCAGGTCATTTTCTTGCCTGCAAGTGTTCATACCTGCGATCATTGATTTGCGCGAAAATGCATTTAAAGACAGTAAGTTTCAGTTAAAATTTGATCAAGATGATGTGTTTGACGACAAAAGCAAGCATTTGATAAATCTGAACGTGATTAGCTGCTAAAACAGTGATACATAAAGCAGAGACCTACCGAAACCGAAACCAATTTCTTAAACAAAGCCGAAACTGGCCGAAACCGAAACTGAAACTTATGGAAAGATGGCCTACATGTGTATGTACATGTGCATGCGACAAGCGTAGGCTCAAGTTTAACCAGGCAGCTGTTAATGTGTATGTTACGGGTAACATGTCAGCCACGTACCGGCATGGCCTGATACATAAGCCTACTATCTATGCCTGATGTGTACACCCTAACTGTTTGGCTAAGTCAGACTGTTTAGGTCTGCTTAGGTTACTTCATTTTCCAAGCATAGGCCTCGGGTCATAGTAGGTCCTAGTCCTAACTATACGGATAATTCCTGCAGCATAATTCCAGCAGAATAAACCACAAGTCTATTGAACTCTAATACATAGGCATGCATAGCTGATCGTTAAGGCTTTGCCACAATGTTTTAATTTCAAGCGATAGATGAGTGGATGCGGTACCTAAGGTATGTCTCAAATCTAAGACCGCGTTTCTAAAATATCTTCTTATATTACTCTTCTTCTCAATTTCTGTTTGATCCAGATGCCATCATTCTGATTGATAGGGTAGGCCTGTAGCTTATTTTGTAGTTATTACTTATTATTTCTATTTACAACGTAACTTCCCTGTGGGAAAGGATCGTGCTAATCGCCGGCAATGATTAGCAGGCTAAAGCATGCCGGATTTCAGTACTTTTTATTCAGCTTTTCGCCAAGTATGAAGCCGGTCAATATCTGATTTTTCGTAAGCTATTCGCTTGCAATAATATCTACTTTTAGCTAGATAATTTTAGGTTCGTACTCGCCATTTGTAAAATTGATAAATTAAAAACAATTCAGTACCTGTTCAATTATGATTAGCATACCTGGGGAAGCAAACATATCCAATTAGACGATGCTGGTTATTGTCAAGAGCCTTTTGTGAATGAAATCCTGAGGAATATCAAGTGTATATCAACTTCGCTCAGGATTCCAGAGAATAGAGGCTTTAACAATTCAGGGGCATTCAATGGCATTAGAACGACATAAAGATTTAGAAAAATTAGCCGAACAATGTCAAAAGATGCCGATGTTAGATATATTTGACCATGATCAAATTTGATTTCGAAGAATATCTGAAAACCCACCTGAAATATGAAGAGAACTGTTTATAAGGCATTTATGAATGAGATGAAGTCATATAATTATGATAGTAATACAACTACTACATTATGTAGTAGCTACATCAAAATACCAAATAAACATAATGCATGTTGTGTATACTTCCCATCTACTAGTACTCATTCTATGTACATAAAGTTCCGAAAAAAATTGAAAACTTAATCGCAGATATACGCATTTGTCTGATACTAGGGAGTGAAGCAACACTGCGTTGATCAAACATCTCCAGAATATCAATTTTCTTTATCACATGCAAGAAGACAGCCGGATGAATGATATATAAACCAATCAAGGCCAATGCAAATGTAAGTGATTAGTGACGACATTGAAAATCACGATTGAAAGGTCATCAACCTCCGTCATGAAATCACAGTAAAATCAAGACAAATTATTCCAGTCATTTTTGTCATGTTTCCTATGACGGAGTGACTATCTATGCGAAATCTAGAAACCTTCTGAGAATTAAACTTTTTATTTCATATTACATCTGTAATGACTGTCTATCATACTAGTCAAGTAAGAAATGTGTTGTTTCATTCAAGTTGCTAATTTTGATATCGACATGGCTTTCTCAAATATCACATCTCAGATTTTCAAGTCACTATCTATAATTAATTGATAACCAGTGCGTTTAAGCGGATCATAATTTATCTTTCGCTCGCTTCATTGCTAATTTGACCAAAATCACTTTATCACTCGCCCACCCCTCATTTCCTCGTAATCGCCCTTTCGCTTGCTCACCTCTCAAAACCTTCACAAAATGCCGCTCGCTCTAACACACTGGATAAGACATACAATTGTGTGAACTATCATTCCCTTACTCGATCAACTTTAAGTTATAACAATATTTACGAAATGTTGTATGATGACAAAAAGTATTAATCCAACGCAACAATTTTACATTAGACACAATTCCTTGTAAATGTATTTAACAACAGGTTTTAATAGATTCCTAGATCAAGTTAGAGAAATTATATCTACAGGAGTTATAGCTTTTAACGAAACAAAACAAAGCGACTTAAGGTAAATATTTGCTCATTACTGATTTATATTACAAAACGGAATCTATGTAAACTTCAGACCGAACAAAAATGTCATGCGCATAACTGAAAGCAGTCATGTCAAGTATTTCACCTAAATCATCATCCAAACAAATAGAACTTATAACACCATCTGGTTTCACATTCTCACTATGCCTTCGTTTGAGTCTGTTTGAGTCTTTCGTCGATTTGCAACAACGTTTGATGGCATCTATAACTTCGGCTTCCGTTCCACTTCCAGGTAATCTTCTTACAACAGCATCTACAGATTTCATGCTTTGAAAATTCCCAAGACACCAATTTTTAAAATCAACTTTTTTCTTTTTACCATAGGCGAAGTGATTACATCTTCTACTATTGATCAATATTCAGATCTGGTGATACAGTAGTAGGATATTCTTAATGAATACACTGTTAATCCTCCCATTCTCTCTTTGATTGAAATAGTACAATGAAAGGTCTGAAACTTAGAAGTTTACACTAAATATTAAGATGTTAGTTAACAGCAATTAACAGAAATATTTCCTTACATGATATTAACGGCCTGAGTTTTTCTAACACTGAAATGTTATAACAACGCTACCATTTCATCGTTACTTGGTTAGTCTAGATTTCCAGGCAGAACACTTACTTTTGATACCCTTTGCAATGGTTGCAGGAAATTTCGTGCAGCCACAAGATCCGTCCCAATTTAATATGAGGATCACATCATTTGAAAAAATGCGTCGCACACAATTAAAAGTAAACTTGGACGTTGTAGTTCCACCAATAACTGCCATTGTATCAGCCTGAAATGATGTTTGGACAATTATTCTACGTAGAAGGATTGAGAAGCAAAGCCTGTTATAAGTATAACAACCTGTATAAACCTGTGAAGATATAAAAGTATAACAACATATAACAACAGTATAAATTACTTTTACAACAATGAATGACTTTATATTTGTGTGACGGTGAAATCAAAATTGTATCAGAGTGGATATGAATTTGTAATGCACGAAAGTATGGAGCTGTAAATGTGAAACATCGTTTTTTTTGTTTTCTAAGTATTTCTTATTTCTAATCATAAAATATGTACATATATAGTACATTGATATGAATAGGTCGTAATTTGTTAAAATTCAAAGATATGAGAGTATATACTTACAAAGCTGTCAAATTTTTGATGGTCTTCCCGTATCTCTGTATCAAAGTTCATTACTGCCTCCAACGAAACCAATGGCAATCGATTCCGTAGTTCGTTGTTATCACCGCGATTGATTTCCATTACAAATTCTCTAAGCAACACTTGCTCTTTTCTTAGTTCTTCTTGCATCTTCACCAATGCTTCTGTCCTTGAGTTTATCAAATTCAATTTCCTTACCAGAAAAGATGTGAGTGACTTACTCTGCTTTTCTGACACATGTACATCTTGTCCTACATCGCTGATTGGCGACGACTGATTGACGCTGATCGGTGGAAGATCTGTTTCGACACTTTTAGTTGTGCCACAACTATTACTTGAGATGCAGTTCTCATTCTTACTTTTCTTAGTGGATGTTTCATCCCCGCTGGTGAGGATCTGATTTAATGGCTCATAAATTATTCGCTTTCCAACAAGACGATGCTGGTTATTGTCAAGAGCCTTTTGTGAATGAAATCCTGAGGAATATCAAGTGTATATCAACTTCGCTCAGGATTCCAGAGAATAGAGGCTTTAACAATTCAGGGGCATTCAATGGCATTAGAACGACATAAAGATTTAGAAAAATTAGCCGAACAATGTCAAAAGATGCCGATGTTAGATATATTTGACCATGATCAAATTTGATTTCGAAGAATATCTGAAAACCCACCTGAAATATGAAGAGAACTGTTTATAAGGCATTTATGAATGAGATGAAGTCATATAATTATGATAGTAATACAACTACTACATTATGTAGTAGCTACATCAAAATACCAAATAAACATAATGCATGTTGTGTATACTTCCCATCTACTAGTACTCATTCTATGTACATAAAGTTCCGAAAAAAATTGAAAACTTAATCGCAGATATACGCATTTGTCTGATACTAGGGAGTGAAGCAACACTGCGTTGATCAAACATCTCCAGAATATCAATTTTCTTTATCACATGCAAGAAGACAGCCGGATGAATGATATATAAACCAATCAAGGCCAATGCAAATGTAAGTGATTAGTGACGACATTGAAAATCACGATTGAAAGGTCATCAACCTCCGTCATGAAATCACAGTAAAATCAAGACAAATTATTCCAGTCATTTTTGTCATGTTTCCTATGACGGAGTGACTATCTATGCGAAATCTAGAAACCTTCTGAGAATTAAACTTTTTATTTCATATTACATCTGTAATGACTGTCTATCATACTAGTCAAGTAAGAAATGTGTTGTTTCATTCAAGTTGCTAATTTTGATATCGACATGGCTTTCTCAAATATCACATCTCAGATTTTCAAGTCACTATCTATAATTAATTGATAACCAGTGCGTTTAAGCGGATCATAATTTATCTTTCGCTCGCTTCATTGCTAATTTGACCAAAATCACTTTATCACTCGCCCACCCCTCATTTCCTCGTAATCGCCCTTTCGCTTGCTCACCTCTCAAAACCTTCACAAAATGCCGCTCGCTCTAACACACTGGATAAGACATACAATTGTGTGAACTATCATTCCCTTACTCGATCAACTTTAAGTTATAACAATATTTACGAAATGTTGTATGATGACAAAAAGTATTAATCCAACGCAACAATTTTACATTAGACACAATTCCTTGTAAATGTATTTAACAACAGGTTTTAATAGATTCCTAGATCAAGTTAGAGAAATTATATCTACAGGAGTTATAGCTTTTAACGAAACAAAACAAAGCGACTTAAGGTAAATATTTGCTCATTACTGATTTATATTACAAAACGGAATCTATGTAAACTTCAGACCGAACAAAAATGTCATGCGCATAACTGAAAGCAGTCATGTCAAGTATTTCACCTAAATCATCATCCAAACAAATAGAACTTATAACACCATCTGGTTTCACATTCTCACTATGCCTTCGTTTGAGTCTGTTTGAGTCTTTCGTCGATTTGCAACAACGTTTGATGGCATCTATAACTTCGGCTTCCGTTCCACTTCCAGGTAATCTTCTTACAACAGCATCTACAGATTTCATGCTTTGAAAATTCCCAAGACACCAATTTTTAAAATCAACTTTTTTCTTTTTACCATAGGCGAAGTGATTACATCTTCTACTATTGATCAATATTCAGATCTGGTGATACAGTAGTAGGATATTCTTAATGAATACACTGTTAATCCTCCCATTCTCTCTTTGATTGAAATAGTACAATGAAAGGTCTGAAACTTAGAAGTTTACACTAAATATTAAGATGTTAGTTAACAGCAATTAACAGAAATATTTCCTTACATGATATTAACGGCCTGAGTTTTTCTAACACTGAAATAATTATAACAACGCTACCATTTCATCGTTACTTGGTTAGTCTAGATTTCCAGGCAGAACACTTACTTTTGATACCCTTTGCAATGGTTGCAGGAAATTTCGTGCAGCCACAAGATCCGTCCCAATTTAATATGAGGATCACATCATTTGAAAAAATGCATCGCACACAATTAAAAGTAAACTTGGACGTTGTAGTTCCACCAATAACTGCCATTGTATCAGCCTGAAATGATGTTTGGACAATTATTCTACGTAGAAGGATTGAGAAGCAAAGCCTGTTATAAGTATAACAACCTGTATAAACCTGTGAAGATATAAAAGTATAACAACATATAACAACAGTATAAATTACTTTTACAACAATGAATGACTTTATATTTGTGTGACGGTGAAATCAAAATTGTATCAGAGTGGATATGAATTTGTAATGCACGAAAGTATGGAGCTGTAAATGTGAAACATCGTTTTTTTTTGTTTTCTAAGTATTTCTTATTTCTAATCATAAAATATGTACATATATAGTACATTGATATGAATAGGTCGTAATTTGTTAAAATTCAAAGATATGAGAGTATATACTTACAAAGCTGTCAAATTTTTGATGGTCTTCCCGTATCTCTGTATCAAAGTTCATTACTGCCTCCAACGAAACCAATGGCAATCGATTCCGTAGTTCGTTGTTATCACCGCGATTGATTTCCATTACAAATTCTCTAAGCAACACTTGCTCTTTTCTTAGTTCTTCTTGCATCTTCACCAATGCTTCTGTCCTTGAGTTTATCAAATTCAATTTCCTTACCAGAAAAGATGTGAGTGACTTACTCTGCTTTTCTGACACATGTACATCTTGTCCTACATCGCTGATTGGCGACGACTGATTGACGCTGATCGGTGGAAGATCTGTTTCGACACTTTTAGTTGTGCCACAACTATTACTTGAGATGCAGTTCTCATTCTTACTTTTCTTAGTGGATGTTTCATCCCCGCTGGTGAGGATCTGATTTAATGGCTCATAAATTATTCGCTTTCCAACATGAAAACGTGGTATTCTAATTAATAGGTCGGGTAGCTTCTTCTTTTGGTTCAAGAGTGCAAGGCATCTATCCTCCGTATATTCCAAATCATCTGCAGTAAAACCAAACTGAATAACGGTTGCGTTGTACGTTTTTCCAGCGTATTCTGACTTAATATCGATCTTTGCAGATGGATTACCTTCAATTTGCTTAAGGTGCGTTGGAGATAGGGAAGTATCTGATGTTTTGACAATTGCAATAGTTTCATCTACTTCGAAATACACCAGGGCGTATAAACATCGGTCAAACGGGAGCATTTCCTGAAAACATGAGGGTAACTTAATTAAGGTAACGGAATCACCAGAAATTCATTTTTTTCATTCAATAGGATGCATTTACCAACTGGCAAAACATCTCTAACCTTGAGACTGGTAAGTGAGTAATAGCCAACATTCAATGTCTGTGAAGGATACGGATACGTGTATAGGTTTCTCGAGAACCTTAAAACTTTGCCACTGATACGATTACAACTGACGGAGGTGATCCATACAATTCTTCCATCTTCGAGGGTCGCACAATTATCAGGTGGATTTTTGGAAAATATCTAACCTCGAACTGGGACATGTTTGTACACTTCTCTAATGTGGAAAATACGGTTCACGGACTGTTCAAAAATCTTAGAACTGGGTTTTATTCTTCTTTTTAGTATACCAAGGTAATTCTCAAATGTAAAACTTGAAAATTTATCTAAAGGTCCATGAAGCGGGACGAAGTCCGGTAAATGTTGCAGAACATGTACATTGTACGACATACCTCGTAAAGCATATATCTCCGGAAACATTTCAACAAATTTAATCACACAGGCTTTTGCGTTGGCATGATACAGACCATGGTATTTTTCCGAAACTAGGCAATATATTCCAAAACTAAGTAACATCAAGTGATCGTACACTTCTGGCTTCATATACGGTCGGAAAATATATGGTCCAGCAAACAATAGTAGAGTGCGGTACTCGGTGGCCTTAAAATGAACTAATTCCTTGAATCCTTTGTAGAATCTTCTTTGGAACTCTCTCGGAAGAAATTTGGAAAAAAACATTAAGTCAGATGACAAACTTTCAATTTGAGAATGGGACAATCTGGATTTCATATGACAGCCTTTAGTGGGAGTAAATGTGTATAACATCATCTTTTTCATCACACCAAGTAACACAAGGTGCATGTATTCAGGAGGAAATCCAGTCATTAAAGGAACAATACCAATTAATGGAGACTCTGAGCATTGATTATTTTCCCCGAAATGTTGATAACCTACATCTGAACGAGGAGTAGTATTTGTTTCAGGAAATATTATCCTATTTTTATGATATTCGCCTTTTTCCCTGCAATAACCACAACCGTAATAAGCGGTATGCGGATGGATGCATTGGATATACGAACGCGCTGGTGCATCGCAAATACATACAACGCTTCCCAAAAGAAACTTTGAATTGCCAATCTGAAACCCACTAGTTTTCAACTGCAATAACTCATCACGCAGTGGACTTAAAAAATCCCGAATATCTGGTTTCCCAACACCCCCAAACAATCCCAACGGCAAAGGTCTATCATAGCCATTGACTAACATTAAAATTGGCCATAGCTGAAAATTCGACCCAGAAAAAAAAGGTAAACCGTCAATGTTTATCTTCAAATGCAATTCATATGGAGACATTTTATCTATATCTTCTATCAAGTTATGCTCAATTACAAATTTAAGGTTGTCAACAATCGTGAAATAAGCTATTTTACCATTGCTGACTGTTTGACAATCCATCTCACTATTCTCAGCCCCTTTCATAAGCATGTGAACCGATTGAGGAGCAGGTATGTTGTGCCTATTGAGACTTTGCAAAATAAAGGTCATGCCTTCTCTACCCGGATGATACGTAAGATAAAAGAAACGAAGATCATCGGTTAAGGAATTTTCCTTAGGACATTTCCCATCAACCTCACCGTGCGACAGAATTGTTTCATCAAAATCATCTGATGATCCTGAAGATAAAGAATTACTTCCTTGAGTAAGCCAATCATTCCAATCAATATCAGTTTCAATGTCTTCATCAATTACTATCGATTGGTTACTGGCATCTTCCAAATCAACTGGAATACTATCCTTATTATCTACTTCATTTCGATCAATGTCAATGTCTTCATCAATTACTGTCAATTTGTTATTAGAATCTTCCAAAACCACTGGAATACTATCTTCACTATCATCTATCGGCCTATTCTCGCTTGATAATTGCCGTCCTTTTTTGTCGTTTTCGATTTCCTGCAATATCACAGCCGATTCCTTTGCAGCTTGAAGGTAGATTTTTCGGGATGTCATTCTGCAATACAAGTATTCACAATCGAACTTTTGTAATAGGTCTAGTGTACATGTTACAGTCTATACCATATATAACATTTTTTAGTACTCTCTACAGTGAGCATATAAGTTTGTGGATGATACATGTAATTCCTTAGGCATAGAAGAATTATAGGCCTAGACACGAACTCATCGGACATTAAAGGGGCTACATTTAATCTACGCACGACCTACGGAAACTTTCAGTAAATTTCCTACATCAGTCAAACGTTTATGTTGGATCTGGTAAATCGTCCAAAAATTCAATCAAAACATGGGTATGGACATTTGAATTTTGTGAAATATATGAAGTTTTCTGAATGGCATGGAAATAGATATTTGTCAATTGTCTACACGATATTCCTAATTATTCGTGGCTATATAAACAGGTTTCAGCTAACTAATTAAAGACGAAATCGATTTGTTGTAATTTCCTAGCAATAACATCGATGCTCCCGCTCTCTCTCTCTCACTCTGTACGGTATTAAGAATAATAATAAATCTCAATAATTCTGTCAGTTAATATCACAATGACCTAAACACCATGTTCGTTAAAATTGAGTTATGTTCCTAGAGATGTTCTTTAACATGTTTTCCATTATGCGACAAAGGATGAAAGTGATACGTACCTTAGTATCTACTCGTACTTGACAGAATGACAAAACTTGACTTAACGCATGGAAACACACGAGTAAGCCAGGCATTTACTTCTCAACAATTTCCTCTATGGGAATTTTTTCTTTCGTCTGGGGGCTCTTTTCTATTAGGTCACTTTGAAACGAATTGACAGAATTATTGTATAACATCCTACAAGGTAAAATGTATGCAAAAAACATAAAGACTTTAAAATTTGACAAATGACTGCATGCATAGAACTTTAAAAATTAGAATGATGTAGGCCTATATATAATGCCCACCATTACTTGTGCTTAGCATCGATCACCCATACTCACTCCATCAACAATGTGCGTCGTCAAATACCGCATTCTCATTGCTTATTATTAGACCAAGTAGGCCTAAACACATTTTACCCGAATCGACTCGCTTCGTCTCGATTTTGACAAAAGCGCGACTCGCAGGGTCCTAAGTCTTTGTGAATGCATTGTGATCTCAAATTTAATAAAATGGACAGAATGAAATAAAATAACTAACCACTGCCCACGGCGTCTAGTGTCTGTAACTATTCATCGGAATGGTGATGAATTTGCTGCATCCGCGAAATTTAGTTTCAGAATAACAACAGTTTAGTAATGGGCAGAAGACCGTTCCAGGACACCATAAAATTCAAAAAAATAGTATCTTTAAAAACGACATAAATTCATGAATTTGAACCCTTTTTCAGGTTTTTAAGACCTAAATACATGAATTTAGTCCATTCAAAAAGTACCATTTTTTCAAAAAATGGTATTTTTAAAAACGACATAAATTCATGAATTTGAAGCTTTTTCAGGTTATGAAGACCTAAATTCATAAATTTATGCGTTTTTAAAAATACCCAATTTTTCAAATTTTTCAAAATCTCAAAATTTGAGAATTACAATTTTCTCGCTTAATTCATGACCGTTCCAGGACACCGAAAAAATCAGAAAAGTTAAGAATCTCAAATTTGTGATTGTGACATTTTACTTTGAAAATCATGACCGTTCCAGGACACCGAAAATCATAAAAGTTGAGAATTTCAAATTCATGAATTTTATCCATCTTTCAGGTTTTCAAAATATGAGATAACTAAAATTATGTGACTAAAAATACTTCTTTAAGAATGTAACACAATCTCTCACAATGCCTGTTATTGTTACTGCTTTGCACTCTGATGAACTTCCCAATTGTAGGGAACAGCTGATACCCGCATGCTTCTGGCATTCCTGAACCATTGAATTACAGAACAAGCAGCTGTTACCCGTATTAAAGATTAAAATGACGTGGAATATATTGCAGCATGTAGGAAGTAAGACTTCATTTTACAATTCCATTAATCATAACTAGTGACTGTTTTCTTTCTTCATTGCAAAATGCCAAAACGTACTGCCGCGGAAGCTTTTTCGTTTTACATGCCGATTTTACTAAACTTAATTAAAGAAGAGCACAAAGAAACTGCGAATAAATACTTTGAAGAGTGGAAGTTAGAAATTCAATCGAGAAAGAAGAACAAATTGGACTCTCAAAAACAAGTGGAGGATATTACAGCAAAAATAGAGCAGTATCTGACCACTACTACAATTCCTCAGTTCAATGTTACAAAAGAACATTTCATTACCATCGAGGATAGTGCTACTATGATTTCAAAACTGATTGCAAGTGATAAAGTACACCATGGGTCGTTGCTGAGAAGTGCTGCTTATCAAGGTTATGGATTTAAAAGAATTCTGGAATTGAGTGACAATAAAAAGAACAGATTTGTGGCAAACTTGGAACTATTTAGAATTTCCTATAACGTAAGTTATTGTTATTTCTTAATGGACTTATCAGATCTAATTCTACCACACGTATTATTTTTAAATTCATCAATGCCCATTAGTTTTGTTAGAAAACATTTTAAAGAAATCAAAATTTATATAGAAAAATTGAATCAACCGACAACTATAGAAGAAATGAGGTTTGGTTCCCAAGATGAATGAACATTAACTGTGTTGTTTCACTTTTTAAGATATGTGCAATGTACATACATATTTGATGCATACATATTTATGAAGACTTCTTTATAAGTAGTAACACATTTTGGATTATTTTGAAATGTAATTAAATTTTCTTTTGTTCTCCAGTCTACTACCATGAGACTGCTATTGTATAGATCTATATTTCAGTATGTAACATAATCTTTGATATTTAAGAATGATTCATGGAACTCAGTAGTAACACATTTTGGATTATTTTGAAATGTAATTAAATTTTCTTTTGTTCTCCAGTCTCATGGTAGTAGACTGACATTTTACAATTGTATGATAAGATTGATTGTTGTATTATTATATTTGATGCAAAATACACTGCCGTTGTTTTTATTTTTCTGTACAAGAAGTAGACATTATTACAGTTATTGTAATTTATTTCATTTAAAATGAATGATGAAAATCCGACAGTTTTACTGAGTAATATAGGTGATATATTACCTCAGGTTAATGACATGACTGAGTTTTTATAATTATACGACAAACAAACAACTACGAATTTCGATTTAAATAGAATTTCAGAAGATTCTATTCAAGATATTTATTCTAAATATTTCTTTAAAAATGGATGAAACAAAAGTGGATGAAACCTCAACGGTGAAGAAAATGGAAGAAACCGCAAGAATATATCCTTCGTTATCATATGAACGTAGTTCTACTTTAATGGACATTGAAAAGATTAACATTGAAAAAATGAACAAAGAAAAACACAAAGATAGAGTTAGGTATATGAAAGATAAGGAATCTCAATTATTATTAAGATTAGAGCATTATAAAAAATTAAGAAAGAGATGGACTAAAGTTAAGAATGTAACACAAGGAATTGGCATATTCTTAACAATAAGTTTAGGTGCTTTAACAATTGTTATATCTTCAGGTGTTTTAGTAATTCCAGTAGTTGCTACAGCTTTAACAGGTACGGGTGATTTTGCAACTTCACTTGTTACAATGTTAGATAAATCTTTAATAACTGGGAAACGAAAATCATTAAAAACTAAACATTTACATATTAAAGAAGTCTATGACAAATTGCATTACTACTTTCAAAGAGTATGTGATGATAATGTTATTACGTTAGATGAGATTGAAAAATTTGATCAAATAGCTAATGAAGTAAATCAAATATCATTTCAATTACAGTCAGAAAAAGTTGATGATAAAAATACAACGGATGGCAAAATTTCGAGTGATGGTAAAATTTCTAATGAAGAAAATGATAAAATTTTTTAGAAGAGCTAAAAACTTTAAGCGAAAATTTAAGCAAAACTTTATTAAACAAAACTTAAAACGAGAAACCTTTAAACGAAAAGATGTCAGACAACAAAGCAATAAAAAAATAATTTGTTCAGTAAAATGTTTTTGCTGTATTCCAATGTTACCACAAAATTCAAATATTATATTTTAAAAATGGATAAAATTAGAGCTGATAATTTTAAAAGAATAAAACAATTAGAAGAGTTAATAAAACAAAGAAATATTATGAAAGAAAATCATCTTCAACATAGAATGATAAAAGCTGGTATTCAATCTGATATGTTTGAAAAAATGCAGCAAACCGAGCAAGTAAAAACTCATTTTGAAAAAACTATGAAACCATTGAAAACTCTTGAAAAAGAACTTACAAATAATGATAAACAAATTGATATAACAGATCCAGAGCACAAAACTATATTAGATGACTATGGATTACTAGAATCAAACATTAATAAGAAATTACCAAAATCTATGCAATTTGAACATTCTATTTCATTTATAGATGGAAAAACAATACCTAGATTTTATCTCGGACAAAAAGAAATATTTCCACAACCTTTTCGAGGTTTAATTTTTTCACCAGATAAATCTCCTTTCAATTTAGATAGAAATTTTGTTGATGTTTCAAGAGGACAGATTTAAATAATTATGCTGTAGAAGATCTCATAAAATATAAAGCTATGTTAGATAGAGTTTGTGCAGTAAAATCTCTAAGACGTTATAAACAATTAGAAAATTTATTATCATCGGGAGTTAAAGTAGGAAAAGGTTTTAAAATAGAAACAACTGTATTTTTACCAGATGACCCACAAGAATTACTAAATAGATTAAATATTTTAATATCTGCAATAAAAGAAGGACATAATTCTAGTTTCAATGAAGGTCATGCTATATTAAAAAGACTGTTAGAAATGAAGATTCTAAATGAAGAGGATTATAAAAGTATAACGAACCGATGGTTCTAGGGCTTCGCCCGTAGCTGAAATATGTTGTTGTTTTTAATTTTTTTGTAAAAGACATTTATTCAAAATTTTAACTAAAAAATGTGTTCAGCAGATTTAGACAAAATTAATAATCATTTAGAAAATCTAACAGAGATTTTGGGTTCATCAAAATTTAGTACGACGTTAAAAATTATAACAACTACTTCATCACACACTTGTAATTTAGAACCCATTCTTCATTTAGAATAAAATAAAAATTATGAAATTGCATTGACTAGTTTCTCTACATTTAACACTATTCAAAACGTTATCAAAGATTTGAATGATCAATTTAGATATTCTACTGATAAAGGCAAAACATGGAAAATACAAACTTTTCTTCCTGGTTCTTACGAAGTTGAATCAATATCAAATGAAATTAAGAGACATTTAGGTATACCATTTAAAGATAAGAAACAATTACATTTTGCAGTTGAACCGGCAGTCAATAAATTTTCTCTTACTTTAGACGAAAATCATCAAGTTGATTTTAATCATGATAGATCATTGTCAAAGCTATTAGGGTTTAATAAACAAACCTATAGTCAAGGTTATCATTTAGGTGAGAAGATTCCAAAAATAACTGAAATAAATTCAATTGTTGTACATTGTGACATTATTGAAGGAGGATATATAAATGGTAAATTGTCAAATTTAATATTCAGTTTTCCAGCTTTACTGTACCTATAGACTAATTGTATTTTATAGACTAAGTGTAATTCCACAAACATTAATATATTTCCCTATTACAAGAAAAACTATTAACATTAGAATCACTGATGAGAAAGGACAAGAAATAAATTTTGGAGGTGAAGAGATTATGATAGATCTTTTGGTTCGGGAGGTATAAACTCCCGTTCGAGAGGTATAAAATCCCGCGCGAAGCTAGAGAAGTTTAATTTTCTTCTTCTTATTATTATTCTTCTTATTCTTCTTCTTTAGAAACAAAAAATAAAAATTTATAAATAAAATTTTTTTATTAAAAATGAGTGAACTACCTCCATTAAATTAAAAAAAACTTAAATTTAATCATCATCCAAATTTATCTAATAAAGTATTGTCAGTTATTTGCGGAAGATCAGGATGTGGAAAAACGTATCTATTGTTTAAAATTTTAACGACTCCAAATTTTTTGGATTATAACAATCTTATAATTTATACAACAACAGCAGAACAACCCGTCTATCAATTTTTAAAATATGGATTTGAAAATAATCTTAAAAAAACAGCAATTGCTTTATTATTCAAAGAATATGAAAAATCTGAAGATGAAGAAGAAATAAGTTCGTGGTGTGAAGAAGCAGCAAAAAATAATCAGTTAGTTGAAACCAATAAAAATAAGCATATAAAGATACAATTAATAGATGATAGTGGTAATATGCAAGATCCTAGTAAACTAGATAAAACAATGAAACATTGTGTAATTTTTGATGATTGTGTTAATGATAGAAATCATTCAGTTCAGAGAAATTATTTCACAAGAGGTAGACATAATAACTGTAGTGTATTTTATTTAACACAAAGTATGTATTCATTATTAGATGGAAGTGTTATTAGAAAGAATGCAAATATATTTATACTATTTGAAATAAATGCAAGAAACTTAAGTGATTTGTTAAGAGATTTATGCGTAAGAAATAAAGATGAATTTAAACAATCGTGTAACAATGCTTGGTCAAAAGATTATGGATTTATCACAATTAATATTGATAAAAAAATTCATGATAGAGTTATAGAAGATTTGTTTACTGAGTAATAAAAAATTTTTATACTGAGTAATAAATAATAAATAATAAAATTTTTATTCTTGACTGATTTAAATAATAAAAAATTTTTTTCTAGACTGATTTAAATAATAAAATTTTTTTTCTATACGGATTAATAAATAATAAAATAATAAATAAAATTTAAAGAGGTGAAGTAGTTATTCCATCAGGTAAAATTTATCTTTTATCATCAAATGGATCTAATGCTAATTTATGTTCTTCTTTTAAATACATTTTATGTTTCTTTGAATTAAGTCTATAATTACATGCTGTTTTTATTTCATTATTAAATAATACATTTTTATAATCTTGAAATGTTATTTGATTAGCCACTGATGCCTTTGAAATTCCTTTTAATGTTTTATGTGTTTTAATATTATTAGTTGTGTTATAACAGTAACATTTAGATTTTAAAAATATAGCTTCTGTTATGAAATCTTCATTTCCTTCTAATTCATCTTTTACTTTACATAAATCAGAAGGATGAATAAAATCTTTTATTTTATCAATTTCTTCATCAAGTGAAGAATTATACGGTATTGTTAATTCTAAGAAAACAGAATCGGTGTCTGTAAAGTGTAATTTATAGTTTTTGCCATAAGCAGGTGCTAAATAATCATATATAAATCTATACATAAATAGTTTAGCTAATTCTAATATAGTGAATCCAATAAAATTAAACTTATCATGTTTTACGCTAATTCGACGTAAATGTACAGCACATACTTCATCACTAAATCTGGTAGTTCTTTTATACGTAGGTTTCCTTGTTAAATTTTGAAACCTATCTTTATCATAAACTATTTCAATATTTTGTCTATTACGCACATTTTCTAAAGTCTTACCATAAAATGCATTATTCATTAATTTGAAGAACACGTTTCCAAAATCATCTTTATTTCTTTTAGCTATTTTGCGTTTTTCAATATTGAACTCTATATAATTTTTTAACCATTTAGATTTTTGATAAAATAGTTTTCGATGTATTTTGGTGAGAATCATTCCATGTTCTAAATACCAATCTAGCATTCTTCCTTCAACAACATACTTTCCTTTATTACCTTGTGTTAACATAAGTTTTTTTTTGGTCTGTATTTCTTAGGAATTATAGATTTTTGATAATCTGAAAAATCTTCTATATTGGGAATTTTGTTTTCGGGACAGAAAGGAAAATATTTTGTTTTATCTTTTATTTCATCAGGGTATACTAAATCAACTTCATATATATAACCATGATTATAATTTCCATCATATGTTTTTTGATAATCAAGAATATTACACCATTCCATCTCACCTGTTGGTAATTCTTGTATCATGCAAGAAGAATATAAGCTATTAAAATCATAATATAACAAATAGTTTTCTCTCATGATTTCATCAACTGCTGCTTGACTATCTTCATTTGATATAAGTCCTTCTATATTTTGATTAAACAATTCTATAAACTGATCGCTTTCTTCTGGAGATAAAGGTTTCATTATTTTATAATCAGGATTTACTTTTTTATTGTAACACTGTACATAACGATTACCTAAAACTGATGAAACTCCACCTCTAATTCCAGATTCAAAAAATTATAATTTATCATATGTATTTTCTTTATAATGTTTAAGTTTAACATTTGTAGGTTTTAATCCTGCTAACCATGTTAAACCTGGTGTAGAATAACAATAACATGGATCTATTCCGTAATATTCTAAACACATATCACGAAAGTTTTCAAAAAGATCAGCTAGTATTTATACATCTATCTGTAGATATTTCATTGTATAATCACACATTGTTTTACAATTTAACTCTCTCCAATTTTTGCAGCTTCTGCATAATCTTCTTCAGATAATTGTGATTGTTTTAATGTTGATTTAAATTTATTTATTGGAGGAAGTTGTTTTTCTTCCATAATTTTATTCACAGAATTAAAATCTCCAGTTAAACCAGTCTTCGACTGTGAACCACAGGTTAAATATTCATACGGAAATATTCCTTTTAAAGGTTTTAAATTATATTTATTTAATATTTTACATTGTTCAGGTTTCAAATTTTTCCCCATAACATCCAATGAATAAGGAGTAAAAAATCTAAATGCATCTAAAATTCTAATACAACCTAATTGCATTGAAAAATATTCTTCTTCTGTTTTACATAGTACATTTATTTGTTGTTGTTGTAATTTTTCAGATGAAAATAAATCTTTCATTATTAAATGGAAATCATATTTAGAACCATTGTAGAAATATGAAGGAACAAAGTTATATTTAAATTTATTAGCATTAAGATTACAAGAATTATGTGCTGCACCTCTATATAATCCATTTACATGATCATGATCTTTTACTTTGTCAAGATATCTACCTTTGCCATTTTTATAATTGTTTGTAAAACCTTTTCCACAGTAAAAACATTTTATTTCATTAACAAAATTAGTTTTTTCTTCATCCGTTAATGGCATCATTGGTATATTTGTTTCATACAATTGTGAAAAATAATTTTGTAATTCTTCTACTTTCTTTGTAAACATTTCTGAACTATCTTCACCATAGTATTGATATTATTCTGATTTAAATAATTCAGGATAATTTGAATGAATGTACATTCCACAACATAATGGTTTTTGCTCAAATAAATATTTTTCTTTACTTTGTTCAGGTGCACTTTTTTCATAATTATCATTTTCAGAATTATCATTTTCAGAATCGGGCAAAGCCCTAGAACCTTCGGTTTGATTTTGTGTCATATTAACATTATATGCTTCAAAATCACAATAAATAGTAAAGGGTACTTTATTTTTCAAATAATGTCTATTATATATTAAATAATCATCTTTAGGAAAAGTATTTTCAACTGCTTCATTTTGTTGACAATTCTCCAAATGTCTATTCATTTCTTCTAAAGTTCTAAAACTTGTCATACATTAAAGACAAGGAAAATTTGTATTATCTGAAGTTTTTGTAAATATAGAAACATCTTTACACAATATAAAATGACCCTGATAATATAATATATTCGCTTGTGCTGATTGTTTTGTTTGTTTTAATTTTTCAAATTTATCTTGATATATTTCATGTGTTAAATCAATTTCTTTTGTAAGATTAAATGTATTTCGATGACAATTTTGATTTAACATTTGTAACTGATAACTATATTCTTTATCATATTGTTCTTTATATTGTTGTTGTCATTTTTTTAAACATTCATTTATTTTTTGATTGGTTTCATTTTCTTCATTATTTAATTCTTTATTGTCTTCATTATTGTCTTCATTTAATTTTTGAATCGTTTCTATCTTATTTTGATATTTATGGTGATATTCTTGTAGTAATATTTTTAATTGTTGAAAATCTGTTCTACATTTTTGTAAAATTTCATTTAAAGTTTGTAATTTTTGTTGATATTCTAAAGATAAAGATGAATATTTGTAATTATAATCATCATTACGTCCTTTATAATTATTATGATTAATCATTATTGGTGATAGTGTTTTAACAATTTCAAATTTTTCAGTACATATTATATTTCCTTGGTAAAAAATATTATGATGCATGTAATTTCCTCTATCATTATATACTATTTCTGATTGACATAAATTTTTATTATTGAAATAAAATTCTTTTGAATCTGAGTAAAGTGGAGTAATTTTACCAATAGAAACATAATTCACATTTAATTCAAAAACATTTACTTCTATTAAATTTTTATTCTTTTTATGAAACTTTATTAACCTATTATAATCATATGGAAATTCATCTAAACCATCCGAAAGATCAAATTCCTTTATATATTCTTCTTTATTATAATGACTTAGTCTTTCTTTTTGATATTCTGCAGGATGTAAATGTGCTATAATACTCCACAGAAAACAATAATCATCTTCATTTTTTATGTTGATTATTTGTGGTGAACTGAAAGGTAAAGGAACATAACTACCACCAGTATTATTTTTATATTTATCAATTACTATTTTCTTAGATAGTATTTTAAGAAATCTCCAACCAGATTCACGTAACTGGGCTTCAATTATACAATTTTCTAATTTAAGTATCATCGATTCAAATATGGGTTGTATATCATTTACATTATGAATTTCTTGCGAATTTGTAAAATGTCCTTGTATTATTTCTTCAGGAATTCCATCAGGTCCATTTTTTGTATAAAGTACTTCTACATTCATATAACATTTGAAAGATTTCTTAAATATTTTGAAAAAGTTTGTTAATACATTATAAAAAGTTTCATCGGTTTCATTATGTTCAACAGATTCATTAAATAAATATTTTATATCTGTTACGGCTTCATCAAATTCATCTATTTTGTTAAATTCATCAGTATCGCTAAATAAATATCTTCCATCTGGTACGGAATCATCTTCACTATTAAAAACTTTTTTATATTCCGAATGTGAATAATCATCAAACATTTTTTTAACTTTTATATCAGTAGGTAATGTTTCTAGATAGTTTATATAATTATTTAATTTTAATATATTTCCTTCATCAACTCGATCTACATTTTGTAAATGCAATTTACTATTTAAATGAGATCGATAACTTCTTTTTGTTTGCAACTTTTTTTACATAAGTTACAATAAAACTTGGTATTTTCCATTTTTTATTTTTTAAAGAAAAATTTGTGTTTTAATTTTAGATATAAACATTCTAATATCAAGTCTTGAGAGTTATTTTATATTATTATATATTTCACGTTCTTTAGTTATTTTATTTTCTTTATCATTGTTTTATCATATTAAGTTTCATCATATAACGTTTTATCAAAAGATAATTTAAATTTATTTTCACTAACTATTGATTCTTCATCATCATCATCAATTGATTCTTCATCATCATCATAAATTGATTCTTCAACATCATAAATTACACTTTTTGGTATAGGATGCCATTCCCTGATAGGATACCATTCTCTTATTGGAATATCTAACTCTAAATTACATTTTTTATCTGATAATAATATAATAGAGAAAAATATTGGTCTTTGATCTCTTTTGGAAAATTTAATAACACCACCATAATCTGAATCACTTTTAGTTTTTATTAAAGATGATAAAATTTTAAATTGATTAGATGTAAATCCTAATTTAAATTTTGTAGACCCGACACATAGTTGTCTAACAGTATCTTCAACTATACCATCATTATTATTTTCAATTGTAAGAAAATGAAATTTAGATAAATTTTATTTATATGTAGTATTAATATCATGCACATCAGTATGAGATATAAATTTTTCTTCACTTAAATTTTTATAATTACTAATATTTTTATAATCTTTGTTACCATTTACACCTTTTTCAGATGTTTCAGAATCATCATTTATATTATCATCATCTATATTAACATCATCATTATTATTATAAGATTCTTTAAGATCGCGAAAAGCCCTAGAACCTTCGGTTCGTTTATTATGATTATGATTATGGTCATTGTTAATAGTATAAGGTGTTGTCCACATATAAATTTTCTCTTGTTGAGCTAAACGATTTATATAAGATTTTAACAAATTAATATTTAAGTTTGAATATAATCCTATATATGTATCATCATCATATCTTTGGGGCATTTCTAATGTTTCTTGTTTATAAATTGTATCTCTATAATATACTTGACATAATAATTCTTCATTATGTTTTTTGCTCTCGATATGAATATTATATTGGCTTTGTTCATCAACAAATAATCTTATTTTTTCTTTCGAAAAAGATTTTAATTTTTTAACTAATTCTTTAATATTGATATAATTAATAATTTTATTTTCTATCCAATCAGTATTACTAATGGGCAAAACTGCTCTAATAAATCCATAAACATTATTATGACCTATTATAACCATATTTTCTTTATTTAATTCTAGATATGCAACATCATTATATTTACTTACAATCACCATAAATTTCATAAATGGATCACCTGGGAAAATACAATAATTAGTTTCTATAGAAGGTAAACCTTTAGTCTGTTCTCTAAATATTTCAGCTTGTAATTCAAATAAAATATTTACATCTATACATGGATTATTATTATTATTATGATCAAAACATTTATTTTCAAATCCCGTTGATCTCGTCGAAAAAGAAGAACAGGATGATGCGGACGAATATAATTTTTTTAAATTTGCTTTTTCCATTTTTTCATTTTTATTAGAAAAAATTTTATTTTTTTATTTTTATTAGAAAAAATTTTATTAGAAAAAATTTTATTTTTTTATTTTTATTAGAAAAAATTTTATTTTTTTCTCATTATATAGAAAAATTACTTTTTTATTGTTTTAAAAATGATGTTACCAAATGTTGGTGGAGGTGCATATATCCCGAATAATCGTGAATTAGAAATAGAGATAGAAAATTATATCATGAAAACTGGAGACGTTTTATCTGGTCCATTGCATCTTTCTATTCTTCCGCAACGAAATACAGAGTTAACAAATAAACAATATGTTGATACACAAATCAATGACTTAAAAGAAAAATATATAAACGATGTTTTGGTTCCACTGATGAATGAATTAAAGTTGCTTAAACTTAATGACAAATCATTAAACGAAAAATTATTAAAACTTGATGAAAAGGATAGAGAGCTAGAAGCAGATATAGCAAAACTTTTTAAAAAGATTTCTGAACAATCAAAAATTTTAATATTACTTTCTATAAAGTTAAAATCTGCAGTCATTAAAAATAAACATCAGATACAACTATTGAAAGAACAATTAGAAGATGAAATAGAAAAACTACCTGAAAGAATTTAAAAAAATTAAAGCAGTTACAGACTACATTCCAAAAAAGTGTTGATGAATTGAGTTCTAAAATTACTCAACAAATGAAAAAGATGAATAGAATAATAAATGAAGTAAACTCACTTAATCAAAGAGTTGATAAAATGAAAACTCTTAAAATCAATTTAGAAAATGAATTAAAGAAAAATTTACAAGAAAACTCTAAAGAAAATAAAGAACAGTTAGATTCTGTTAAAAGACAATTAGATGTTCTTAAAATTAAGTTAAATGCTCTTAAAACGGCGTTGAAGATGAATCAGGAGAAAATGCAAGTTAATAGAAAAGAAATCGAAGTACATCACACGCTACTTGACGCAATAGATAAAGTGCAACAGACAATTAATAAAGTTATCTCGAAGTTGTTGTCCATTCACAAACGTAAATCTTGATCGGAGCGAAGCTCCTCGAGGCTTTAGCCAATCATAAACGTAAATATTAACGTAAATATTTTTCCCAAAAGTCAAATTTATTCCTAAAAAATGCCTATAATTGATAAACACAATCTTAAACATTTGCTTCAAATCAAAGAATTGCTCATGAACCACGTATGAATCCTGTTTATCATTATGATAATAGAGAAACAGTTCACACGGAAGGAGCTGGCATCTTTTCTGGTATTAGAAGTATCGGTAACTTAATTAAAAATAATAAAGATTTGATTACATCTGCTGCAAAAGGAGCAGCTGCTATAGGTAGTACAGCTAGTGCAATATCAAATGCTGCAAAGTCTCAAAACGAATTAAAACAACTAGAAGCTATTCGTAAACTTAGGAATGATTCTGAAG
This sequence comes from Prostheceraeus crozeri, assembly GCA_907163375.1. Lineage (NCBI taxonomy): Eukaryota > Metazoa > Platyhelminthes > Polycladida > Euryleptidae > Prostheceraeus > Prostheceraeus crozeri. The sequence continues at coordinate 21,924 of CAJQUW010000714.1, read as the reverse complement.
AACTAAAAAATTAAAAAAAACTTTCAGAGGAAACAAAAAACAAAATTGCTAACATAGCTGTGGGGGAAACCTTGAGGAGCGGAGCTCCGTCTGATAGTAAACATAAGAAGAAATCAGGCGTAGCCATAAAACGTTCAATTGAAGAAATAAGAGGTAATGGTCTAGCAAAATTCTAAAATTATATTTTAGTAAAATTATTTTAGTAAAATTTTTTTTAGCAAAATTTTTTTTAGTAAAATTTCTTTAGTAAAATTTTTTTAGTAAATTTTTTTCTGTGTGTGAGAAAAAACAAAAAGTCAAATTATTTTTTATAAAAATTTCTTTGCTAATTGAAAATAAATTTGAATTAGATAAACCACCAGGTGTTAGTTATAATCAAAAAAAGAATGACTATATAAGAATTGCTATGAATCCCGGATCTTCTAGTAGAGTAAATACTGGAGGAGATTAAATTTTTGAAGTTGATAATCAGCAGAGTTATTTATATTTACCTGATTCATTTTTACACTGTGAATATTCTTTATATAGTGATGCTAATTTCACAACACCGTTACCAGATACCGATAATATTGCACTAGAGAATAATTTTTTCCAAGATTATTTACACAAATGCGTTTAGATGTTGCAACTCAAAATATGGAAACAATAAGTGATTCTCCAGGTGTAATTGATACAATGCTTAGATTTGTAACAATTGGTGAGAATAATAAAAAGTATTAAATCGAAGGTTGGTTTCCTGATACTAATGATGGTATAATTATAGATGATTTAACTTACGCTGGAACAGACGCAGCAAGAATTGCGAAAGATGTAGAAAATATTGCAAAACATTTAAATAAAACAAACAATAGTTCATATAAAGAAAGACGTGAGTTTAACAAGAAAAGTAAACAGACAGTAAATTGGTCATTGTCTCCATTATTCGGATATTTAGATTATGACAAAATATCATATCAATTAAAATTTAAATTAATAATTCATCGCACAGCAAATAATGAATTAATCTTTTTTGGTAAGACTGGAAAGAAAGCATATTTAAAAATTGATAGACTTGAATGGTGGATTAAGCATATTACTCCTAGTTTAGAGATTGAAACAGCTATTGCAACAAGATTAAATACTAACAAACCAATTCCAGTAAATTTTCTAAAGCGTACTGCTAGTTCAGTAACTTTTTCCGAACAAAGATTTAACTGGCATTTTACTAGAATTGCGAATACTCCAAGATATTTATTACTAACATTTCAAAGAAATAATTCTCCAAGTTTTGATAAGAACAACAATCTTTTTCATATTAATACAATTCGAAGTTTACAAGTTTCATTAAATCAAACCCGATATCCAATTGATCCATTAAGATTCGATGATACCAATAATCAATTTATGGAAGGATATGATTCTTATCGAAATCTTTGTATAGAATTTGGAATTGAACCACATTTAACTCCTGGAGATTGGAGACATTTATATCCTGTTTTCTGTTTCGATTTAAGTGTACAATCTGAAGATATCATCAAGACTGGTTGTGATGTAACAATTAATATTGAAAAAAAAGATTCCACAACTTCATTGATGGCCTATGGTTTATTGCTAGAAGATGTAAAATATTCTATTGAAATTCTTAATGGAAAGATGGCTAGGATTTGCTGAAGCCTCGAGGAGCTTCGCTCCGATAAGTTAATTAAATCCTTAGATTAATTTTTTTTAGTAACTAGTAATAAAATTTTTTCATAACTAGAATAGATTAAAAATTTTTGGTAACTTAAAATTTTTTTATTAAAAATGTCGCAAGCGAAAAGTAATAATAATAAAACTGTTGAATTAAAATTGCGTAATATTGTTGACAAAAATACCCCTAAAACTATTACTATTAATAAAAAGAAGTATTGCATAAGTAAACCAATGATAGAGAATATTCGATTACAAGAAGAAAAGAATGGCGGGATTCTCCCATTAATTCCTCTAATAATAGGAGGTATAGCAGCAGCAGGAAGTGTTGCAGGTGGGACAGCTGGTATTGTCCAAGCAGTAAATAAAAATAAATCAGAGAAAGCAGCATTAGAAGAACAAAAACGTCATAATAGAGAGTTAGAGAAAGTTGCTAGGGGTGACGGAATAGTAGATAATTTTATTAGTAAATTAAAATTAGTTGATGAAGGAAAACGAGTTCTTAAAAATATTCTCCGCAATGTTGATGATTTAATTGAAATTAAAGAAACTAAAGATGGTTCTGGAATATATCTAAGTCCTAGTATGATTCGGTAATAACCTCAGGACCTTTGGTCCATAAGGTAAAACTTTTATTTTATCTTTTGAAATGAATTCTACAAATTCCGAAAATTTGATTAAATTAAAAATTGCTAATTTAGATTTATTAAATTATCTATTAAACAAAAATAAAAACTCAAATTGTCAGCATATTGGAGGTGACATACAAAAAGCATTAGAAAACTTTCCTGGATTTATTTGGAGTAAATATTCGAAAGAAAAACATCTTCCTGGTCATTCATATACCGGTCCAGGAACTCGATTAGATATAAGACTAGATGAGAATAATAATCCGAAAACAGGTGAAGAACCAATAAATAGAGTAGATGCCGCCGCTTACAGGCATGATTTAGCTTATCGAAATCATGACCTAAGTTCTCGACATGCAGCTGATAAGAAGATGATTCAAGAATTAGATAGTATTCAGAATCCTACATTTAGAGAAAGAATTGAAAGAATGTTTGTTAAGAAAGCTTTACAAGCTAAAATATTATTTGGTCAGGGTTTAAATGAAACGACAGCAAAGCTGTCTGAGATCAACGCTCGAACCTATGCGTCCGAAATTCATAAAGAATACAGAAGGCCTAAATATTTATTGAAAGTAAAAGTATTTAATAAAGATGATATTTGGAGTGCTGATCTTATTCATATGCCGAATGATTCTGATTATAAATACGCATTGACCGTTATAGATTTATATACACGATACGCTTGGGTAAAGCCTTTAAAAAATAAAAGTGGTCTATCAGTTAAATATGCGTTTGAAGAAATCTTTAAAGAAAGTAATAGAAAGCCAAGGAAATTGTTTGTTAATAAAGGATCGGAATTTTATAACCGAAACGTTCAGCCACTATTTGAAACTGTTTATTCAACTGAAAACGCTGGAAAGGCTGTAGTAATAGAAAGATTCAATAGATCATTAAAAAAAATTTTCAAAAAATTTACTGAGCGAGGAAATCAGAAATGGTTGGAGATATTACCAGAAGTTGTAGAAGAGTATAACAATAAGATTCATTCAGGTATTGAAGAAACTCCAAAGAATGCTTCTGACGACCCTGATTTAATACGAAAGAAAATATTCGAGAATAATTATTCGAATGAGAGTAATCCGAATTTGCAGAAACTTAAGCCGAAATTTAAAATTGGTGATAGAGTTAGAATATTTAAGTATAAGAATAAATTTGAAAAGGGCTTCGTCGGATACTGGATTGAAGAGATATTTGAAGTTTGTAAAATAAACCAAACTTATCCGATTACTTACGAAATCAAAGATTTAGATGATGAAAATATCAGAGGCCGATTTTATCAAAATGAATTACAACGAAGTGATTTTTAATTATCATTATTATTATTGTTATTGGAACTAACGTTTCGGGAATGAAATTCCCTTGTTAGGCGTAGCCATAAAACCTACGGTTCGTTCAATTCTAACATAATATCAAGAAATGGTACTCCTTTTTGTAATTTAAATAAAACATAAAGACATAATTGACCACAGTAAGTAGTTCCCGGTTTTTGAATTTGAAATGTATCATAAGTTTCATTGCCAAGTAAATTTTTGACTTCATTTGTAGGTGGAAGTCCATTAGAGTCGAAATAGTAATTATCTCGATTTTTATTAAAGATACCTGCAGACCAATGTACTCCTTTTTCATCTGTTGTGTGAAGACTTGTTATGAAATTTATAGTTATTGTTGGCTTATTTTTGATCAATTGTAATTCGTCTCTCATTAGAACATGAAAATTCTTCATTCCTAATTGATTTGCAATTTTCTTTAGATCAAAATTTGTAGTTGTTTGCGTTCCATATAATTTTAAAAACTCATTTATGTTGTTCATTTTATAATAAAAAAATTTCTTAAGGGACCCCTAGAAGTCAGAAGGGACCCCTAGAAGTTAGAAGGGAGGGGGTAGTAGAACTACGTTCATATGATATTGAAGGATATATTCTTGCGGTTTCTTCCACTTTTGTTTCTTCCACTTTTAAAGAAATATTATTAGACACATAATTTTAGTTATCTCACATTTTAAAAACCTGAAAAATGGATAAAATTCATGAATTTGAAATTCTCAACTTTTATGATTTTCGGTGTCCTGGAACGGTCATGATTTTCAAAGTAAAATGTCACAATCACAAATTTGAGATTCTTAACTTTTCTGATTTTTTCGGTGTCCTGGAACGGTCATGAATTAAGCGAGAAAATTGTAATTCTCAAATTTTGAGATTTTGAAAAATTTGAAAAATTGGGTATTTTTAAAAACGCCTAAATTTATGAATTTAGGTCTTCATAACCTGAAAAAGGGTTCAAATTCATGAATTTATGTCGTTTTTAAAGATACTATTTTTTTGAATTTTATGCTGTCCTGGAACGGTCTTTTGCCCATTACTCAGTTTATGACAACTGAACGGTTACACCTAAAGGTTTGCAGGTTGTTCATATCTAATCAGGTTTTTCAATAAAGTACACTAAATCTATTATTATAAAAATGGATATAAAAAACAGATTTGAAAGGCCCTTATCTGTACGATTTTTACATATTCATTTATCATTTATTGTACCGGGTAATATGATTTAAACATTTTTATTACATTTATACGATATGCATAAAGCTTACCATTTATGGTCTCACTATTTCATGTTATTCTCAGGTTTATCAGATTTTTTTGTGAAATTATAACGAACTCGGTTTCTGAATTTTACAGACCTACTAAGTTTTACTGATAGGGTTCATAGTATAAGATCTTGAGGGTGTCATGGAGGACCGACAGTGTCCGGGAAAAACAGGTAGGGTCGAGGGTTAAGACAAGAAAAAGACGAAAAAATGTTAAGAATTTAACAAGAAAGCCGAGGAAATGGGACGAGTGGAAAAATTGGGCTATTCGCACGAAAAAATTCGTGCTAATAACAGAATTGAGTAGACTCGGCTATTCACACCAAAAATTCGAGTGGGTAGTCACTTCACATTCGAAGTATTAGTTTAGCTAGGCTACCAAGGCCAAGTCTTGTAAGGAACTCACCCGGCCATGAATCTGACGTCTGAGCTTCATTATCAAGGCTGATTTGCCTAACATACAGGTAGGCCTACCTAAGGTTGACAACATTCACGATATCAGTATATCTCATAAATACCGTGTTAATGGCGAACTTTGATAAGTTGTCAATCAATGACATGGTGAATTTATGAAGGTAATGTATCCAAAATAAGCTTTACTGACATGCTTGGTTTTTATCATAAATAATAGCGTGCAGCCAAGACACCATTGACAACAACACTATTTAGTCACTCAATAAGTGTTATATTTCATGCTTTTGCCTATGTTTTACAATTATTTTATTCAACATTTTTCAATATTAATAGCAAAATATCAGCTCCAACGCATCTCAATGATACAGAATGATTCGCTTGAAATGTAAAATAAGTACAGCTAGACAACGTGAAAAACTGAACGAATTTTTTGACCATGGGTAGGTACTGAATAAAATCTCATTACATAGCTTAAACAAATTCATAATAAAAAAAATTCAATGCCAACATGTTATCATCTTACATAAAACTTTGTTGTACATATAATGCTCTATTCAACATTGATGGAAGAAAAAAAGATTTCGCCAGTACATTTACTTCAAATAACTTAGGAAATACTCATAATGAGAGCCAACATAAAAAAATACTGAATGATATATATTTTGATGTAGATCCATGATCATCTTCATAAACAACGGATTCTACAATATAAGGTCTTAGTAATGCAGAATCTGATGTCTATGATCATCTTTTTGGACAAGAAAATATTTTGTGTTAATCAAATTCTTAAGGGTTACACTAAAGCAGTCAAATTAACCAAGAATGTGTGTGATAAGATGCTGGAAAAATAAAATATATAATTTTATATTTAATTTCGTTTCTGTCCAATGGCTCGAATTAATTTTGTCAATTTAGTGTCTTTTTATGATTCTTGACAACATAAACGTTCTAGAATTTGAAGTGGCTAATATGAGACTATTTTAAGCAATTGTTTAGCGGTTTAACCGTTTACATAAATGTAGGATAACAATAGCCGGTTTATCGCGGTTGAAAGTTTAATTTCGCTATCAATATCCACCTCACCAGATATTAGCCGGCTTTTTGCAGGATACGTTTCCACAGGGTTCTTTGACAAATTATATAACCTACTGCTTCGCGTGACTGAGTTTTTAAAATTAGACTTAATTTTGATATGCAATCGCAACCATAGACACAGAATGCTATTCAGAGAGAAATCTAATTGTCATCTACGATGCCTCAGAGTGTGCACCGCTTTCAATCGATTGATGGGTAAGATGGATCATCTGATAGACTACCACACCCGAGCTGAGCCGAAAATCGCTGATTCACTGATTGACTGTAATAAAGACAAACTCCCCTGCTTTGTCCTCCGCAACAATTGTTTTTATTGCAATCAATCAATAATGAGCCTCCCTTCAAAAGCAGTCAACTTGTTACTGTCTTTCACCTCTAAGCGGCTCTAGTATCATAACCCATGATACAGTCGCCTTCAAAACTGATATGCCATCTGAGATCATTAGGATAATTCATGTGATCAGCCGAAAATCTGAAGGGAAATAGTTAGTTAACAGGCGTCTCAAAATGTTATTGTAAAAATAATGGTAATTGTACATGACCAATGACTATGGAAAAGTACCATATTGTTATCCTTGAGATCTTTATAGTTGTCCTAGCATGTACATACCATATTCGTAATACTATTATTACGAATTATTACGTGAGGCTTAGCTCTAATACGTTACAACTGCATACAATAATGTGCGGCCATTAATAAAATGAAATGTGCAAATGGCTCAATTTTATAAGGATAAGAGCTATCTTCGAGAACTATTTTGATCAGAGTTTCGGTTAAGCTTCGGCCGCAAAAAATGGCCGAAACTTTGAAAATGACTTTGAAAAAGTACCCTGCCAGAGATATCACTCACAGCGTATTTGATATGATGATTGCAAATGCCCGATAATTAATCTGTTAATTTGCATCAGCGATATTAAAAAGGATTAAGACCCGTAAAATTGAAGCCATCTTGAAATCAGACGAACCGATTTTTTCCAAATCCGATTACAGAGAAAACATCTGGTCCAACATAGCGATCGCGTATTCATATATCATTCATGTATCTAATACGAGAGAGTGGAGGTTCAGACCTCTAGATGACGTCAGGATAAGATAGAAACACTTGACAAAACCTTTTTTGACGAAAATTTTGTACTCTTTCATTTTTGAGACTTACCAATAGAAAACTTTGAATGAAAACAAAATTCTTTGATACAATGTCTGAGACCTGTCCTTACTATCGATATTAGTTTAAGTTAGAATCGAACTTAGGACTATACTTTGCTTGTTGATCTTCCCGGTTAACTTGGTGCATGACTTTTTCGGTTAATTGGTAGGCCTCTTACTTGCAAATAAAAGCTGCAAGAGTAGCCGTTGGCTGCAACAAATAATTTATTTTACCTGTATCTGTGACTTCACGCTAAGCATAATGTCAACCACTCTTTTCCTGACACATCGCGCGTTGTATTTACTCGTATTATATATATAATACTATATATAATACTATACATATAATACTATATTTATGGAAAAAAAGATAGTTTACAAAATAAACTACCTGGGACTAGACACACCGACCACTGTCAACCGATAATATCATAAAAGCAGAATGATGAGTTGGAAGACCGGTTTCGTGATATTAAACACTTTCTCAATTCTTTGTCTCAATAAGACAGGTGCTGGTGATACAACGAGTTAAAGACTGACACTGACACTGACACATTCACATAGAAAGGTTACATTGACTAGGCTTCAGCAAGCTGCGAAGATTGGTATTGGCTCTGAATGAACCAGTGACACGCACATCAGGTAGCTGCTTCTCACAATAATACACAGCTTTCTGGCTACATGCACTGAATGGTAATGTTAAGGACATTTTATTGAAAGTATTCAGCTCTTTATTGATTCCATTTGGGTGAAGGGAATTAATTGAAAAAATAAAATAAATGGATAAAACGACTAAATTTAGTCGTTTTATCCATTTATTTTCTTTTTTCAATCGTTTTTCTTCGCTTTGCAGTGCTCCAAAGCTGCACTAATAGACAATCTTGCAAAATAATTGCGAATCTGCCAAATATCTTACGATCGTAAGATATAATCCCATTTCTTGTGCCTGTCGTGCACAAGATTATCAGCAAAACCTCAAGATGTTTTTATCGAAAGTTGTCGTGTGGGTCCTGCATCATGACTTGAGCAGGACAGTCAATCGACAACTTCAAGCGCTGCTATTCAGACACGTTCCTCCTTGTGTTTGTGTGTAGGAGATGCGACTTTGGTTATTTATGCTAAACACACACATACCGTATATTTATACATACTAGTTGGCTTATTCATATCAAACAGCATGCACCTAGCAATGAGCAACATGCCATAACTCAGACTGGAACATAGGACTATGCCTGCTTGCATGATGTTACACGCATCGATGCCGATGAATTGCCCATTGTCTGATGCTGTGTTTGAGCTAGATGTTAACCAAGTTTCAAATCTGTAAATGAAAATATCTGCTTGAAATTATTTATTCGTTGAATCTTGAAATTGGCTGCTTGAATCATCATTGGATCATTGATACACATTTTCAAGCCTTGCACATAATTGGTATGAATGATTTTTAATCTACCTCAGAAGCTCATGCAGACGTGTGAATTGTGATGTTTACGGTGAATTGGCTCTAAAAATTCTTGAGGGATTCCAAATGGAATTCCCGTGTCACGTGCTCTAAATTTAGAAGTTCAAAACGGCGCTCCAGGAGGCTTGCTCTTTTTTTGATGCCTTACGAGTCACACTAAGTATAGATATCATCTCATTCATAATTTACTCCTAAGTTTGATTTCACTCTAATTTATCTTGATGTCTGTAATCATGTAACTACATTGCTGACTTAGTGTTGTCTCAAGATTTGTCTCAAGCGCATGATTTATGAAGGCAAGCCCAACAACGTCTTCAACTTAACGTGATGTCCTGGCGTGTGTCATCAGTTGAGTTCCCGATTTCCACAGTGCTTATGTGTCTCTGTTTCGTCTGCGTCTTCGTCTTCGTGATGGAAAGCTACCGCCGTGTATTCCTGTTGAGGATAATATTCCATCTTGGATTTTGCTATTTCAGAGTAGTCATCACCGAATTCAGACGTGAGTAGCAAATAAATCCATGTAAAGTAAAAGGAAATTCTAGGCCATCCATTCGAAAACTGTCCTCAAAAAGTTGCTAAATAAGCAGAAAATTAATCACAAATTATTAATTACTCGTGATCGTTTATAGGTCAAAAAAAGAGAACATGCTACGTTTGAACAACTAGTGGGATTAGCACAATTATGCGGTCACTAGCAAACTGCTAACTAGCCAAAATCAAGAGAGACTCGTCAAATTCTATGCTTGATGTCAACCAATACGGGAATTTGACATTCTGATAGAGGAGGTCATATATTCTCTTCATTTCTGGATGGTTGGCATGCAGTTTGATTGTTACTACACCTATCACGGTGTGCCCGAAATAAATTTAGTGGTCTAACAGGACCCGGCTTAGATTCCAATTCTGTGGGCTCGTATGGACCTCTCTGATAACTTTAAAGCAAATTTTAAGATCTTTCATCGAGGGCTTTCTTCTGTAGGCCTACAAATCCAAAATGGCGACCTGATTGCCATATATGGCAGGTGAGAAAAATGATTTTCAAATGACCCGTCTCAGATTTCAATCTCTTAGAATAATATGTATCCAATACTGTTCAAGCATGTCGATTTTTGAGGAATTGACCGAGGGCTTTCTTCTGTACACTGTAAATCGCTGGATACGAAAATTACATACAAACATATACCAAAATTACATACAATTTGAAACTAACATCTGATACGAGATTCTCGTATGTTTACAGAGATCTGGTATATTTTTCATACCAAATCTCATTTACCTTCGTATGTGATTGGTATGTAGCGATACGAACTATTCTATCTGTGATTGGATGTTTTACACTGAAATACGAATTGTTGGTATGTTTTATATACGAGACCCGATGCAAATTCATCCTTATTCGTATGCATCTGGTATCCAATTGGTATGTGCAGCTTTAAGTTACATAGCAAAAAAATGTATGTATTACATACTACTGTCAAATAACTTTTTTCAGTAATACCAGTCGCAAATATTTTTTGTTTGATAGAGTGATATTTAACTAGATTAGATCTATTGTGAATTATATGCCCGCGAGATTGTCGTTGTTGCTACTTGTCTAGCAACATTAACAGGACGTTTTGTTAGCTATACTTTATGACGCAAGTTGATTAACGTCAATTCATTCAAACGATATCTTTCGTGCAATGATGTTGATTTATATATCTCAAACATAACTATTTTTGCGTTTAATGAATTACAATGTGTTTTTATTTCGGATTAATAATATGCCATATTTCAAAATTACATGATGCACAATTGTTGATGGTTGAAATCTTATTGATTATTCATGAAATGCCTTAGACTTACGTGTATTAAAATCGAATTAAGTATTGAAAGAATGACTCTTGAATGTCATTATCTCACTACTTGCAGAACAGTAGTAACATTAGTGTGATCTTTATTGACAAAAGTCCTGAAATCAAGATACTTTGGAGATGATTTATGCTTTCTTTTAACATTGTGCTAGTATGGCTTTAGTATGTAAAGCATACCACATTTGAAATAACATACGAACAGCACACAAATATATACCAAGAGAATACAGAAATATACCAAAAAAATATTTTGGTATGCATCCTTCGTATGTGATTGGTATTGAGCGATTTACAGTGTAGGCCTACAAATCCAAAATGGCGACCTGATTGCCATATATGGCAGGTGAGAAAAATGATTTTCAGATTACCCGTCTCAGATTTCAATCTCATTGCCAAAAATGGATCCAATATTGTTCAAACATGTCATTTTTTGAGAAATCGACTTTTCTCTGAAACCTCTGAGACGCATAAGACGGCGACTTAGTTTCCTGCTTACATGGCGTTTATTACTGAATCTGCAACGTTACTTTTGCTGTATTGTATGTACAGTCCTCAACTTAAGCTATATACCGTAAGAATCACTAAGTTTCAGTTCTCTGGCTATAGATGATGATTGATGGTAGAGAATCATGTTATCCAGCGCTATCTACCGTATCCATTGGATGTCAACAATCAAGAAGTGCGTTTCAATGTCACTGATGCTTGCATATTATGTACTGTACATCATGCTCAGGCGGCTAATTGAATTCGAATCTATTTCAGCTTCTCAATGAAGAGCTCATGAGTTTCAATGTTGCACCAATTTCGCTTGGACTTCTGCTGAAGATTGCTTAGCGCGCGAATATTTAATGGTGGATGTAGAACATGTATATGTTTCGACATTAAAAGAATGAATGCAATCATAGATATAGATTCAAATATTCAAATCCAATCATATTTTAACGAGACATGTAAGCGTTTGATAGTGAACTACATGTGCGAGTATATAAATCATCCTGAGACTTCGTCTCGTTTGTGGCAAGCAATCCGCCATTACAACGGCCAACACATATAATGACGGGTAAACTTCGACTATTATTTGAAAAACATCAACAGCGTACATGGTAGGGTCTACACACGTTTTCAGCTATTTGAAGGCATTTGTTGTAGTATGGAAGCATATTTTAGAAGTTCTTGCTAATATGGCTCCTTTTAATTGAATCATGTACAGAAAATGTAGGTAATTATCGGCATCTAGGACCATAAAAAATTACAACAAGCTTTAATGACAATTGATGACACCAATGCTGTCAATTTGTGAAAAAAACTGCCATGCATGGAAGTTAAATCGCCATATCTTATATTATTGGGGTTGTACAGAAGGCCCACGTCGATTTCTCAAAAAATGACATGTTTGAACAATATTGGATCCATTTTTGGCAATGAGATTGAAATCTGAGACGGGTAATCTGAAAATCATTTTTCTCACCTGCCATATATGGCAATCAGGTCGCCATTTTGGATTTGTAGGCCTACAGAAGAAAGCCCTCGGTCAATTCCTCAAAAATCGACATGCTTGAACAGTATTGGATCCATATTATTCTAAGAGATTGAAATCTGAGACGGGTCATTTGAAAATCATTTTTCTCACCTGCCATATATGGTAATCAGGTCGCCATTTTGGATTTGTAGGCCTACAGAAGAAAGCCCTCGATGAAAGATCTTAAAATTTGCTTTAAAGTTATCAGAGAGGTCCATACGAACCTACAAAATTGGAATCTAAGCCGGGTCCTGTTAGACCACTAAATTTATTTCGGGCACACCGTGCTATGTATGTGATTGATGCACTCTGGATATCGCATTGTTGTTTATTTTTCATACGTCAGTGCAGACAGTAAAGAAAGATTAAGATTGGAACTGAATAATTTGTTGTATTGGGGTTCTGCAGGGCTGAGTCCTCCTACAGTCAGCGTATTGAAAACAAGCGTCCATCCTTGAAAACAGCAGTATTACAGAGCTGTCCATAAAATAGTATATTATTTTTCTACTTGCGAATTTTATGAGTAGTGTACTGTATTCAGTCTGCTAAATAAACACGAGAAGATTATTGTCCTGAAAGACGCACAAGATTGCTGGAAATAGAACGAAGCATCACCGACACAACAGAAAGGCCTAAATTGTAATTAAAATAAGTCTTTCAACGCACAAAAGTGAGAAATATTTTTTGTGTTGAAGGCTATGTTTTAGTACTTATTATTTAATATGCTTTATTCAGCAACGAGAATATCACACTTTCTGGAATAGGCTTAATTAAGTTAACAAGTTTTGTTAAGTAGCACTACAATGCCAGTGGTAGGGTATAGTCGAAGGATAGCCAGTACATGGAAAAGGTTTGTCTTAGCTGATTTCACGAACATTTCAATTTGGAAATGTAAGTTTACATGCCGCTATATTTTTATCAAGTTATCTTATTTCATTATTTTAATTAATCAAAGGCAATTAATCAACATGTGTTTTGGAAGAGTGGACACATTCGAATCAAGAAGAAGCATAAAAAGATGAAAATCATTCGTGTCTTGATTGGTAAGTCCTTTAACAACTTCATTTTTATTTGTCAAATTGTTATGAATTGAATGTCATAAATTCGACCATACATGCTTTGAAATAATTGGAAACTGGGAAGAAAAACGTTAATGATGCGTTTCAGAACCTGCTCAATTTAGGTTATTATGCCTATTATACAAAACTCATTCTCATCAATGTGTGAACAAATATTCAGTCATTATTTTTCGGTATTACTTTACTTTATTCGTCTCACGTCCTTTGATACCGTATGTTTTCAGAAATTACGAAATGAATCTCTGAAGTTAAAATGGAAAACTTGGACAGTAGTGATTTGATTAATTGTGTCTTGAAATTATAGCTATCAAATTTTGAATATGATTTACTACTTTCAGATCTGTCAGCAGGTCTAGAGTTGGACTATGTTATGAATTCATCTAGGTATGTGAGGATGTTCTGAATCACATCTTGTGATGCTGTGCATTAATTATTGTTTTGACTTTCAATATGTTTATCCTGACAATCTCAATACAAATACTTTCAGTGGATGCGTTATGGTGAATTTTACGACTTCGATCTCTGAAGAACTTCATAGAGACATGGGATGAGCTAACGTGAGTTTCTGAATCCGTTCATTTTCAGACTTCTTTTTGCATTGCCTATTCGTTAGTGAGTCCGGTTGCGTATCTTATCCACTGGCTTCAAAGTTACGTTACTTGAAGTTGAATTTTGTTAATTTTCATTTATACAAGCCCTCAAGAAAGTATTTGTTTCGTTTCAGCATGATGAGTTTCAATGATCTATATATACCGATAGTCAGTGAATTCCTGTGTCATAATGATTGAAATATTTAACGGTATGATCTGGGAGTCAGTTGACTTATTGGACTGTTCAACATCTGTAGCAGGAAAGGCTGAAGTAAGTGAAATTTGTGGTATTTTGTAGCTATTCGGCTTTAGAGGAACGGTAGGTTGCTAGGCGCTTTGAGGGATAGAGCACACCTTATTTCGCCTACATCCTTCTATAACATCTTGAGACCACGACGTGCATAACATCTATACGGTCTTATCCATCCTACAAATCTCCGAACGTTTTTGCGCTTGATCTTACTGATCTGCTTCATAGACTTGTAAAAATGAAAAAAAAGAATCTTGCGTATAGAATCTTGAAAGTCTTACAAGAAAAGTTCAGCATAATCGCAGGTGTCTTCCGCAAGTTAGGGCTATTTTTCGGAAGATCTGTCGATTAGTGTGTGAAAGTGAAATCGCTGAGCCTACAGACATTGTTGAAATGTTCCGAAACTGCGGTAGAATACAATTTTTTACATTATTGATAGACTATGCTCTGATATTCTCATACTGAGCTGACGAGATGTTTGACCAACATAAAATTGTTTACATCCTTTACAGTGAACAGCGTAATATTACAGTTTTTACACTACATTCTATGTACAATACTAAAAGATTCATTAAAATTGTTTACAACCTTTCTACAACTAAATGCATGAGTAGTAAGCAAGTGACAAACACTCGACCGGCGCCCCCCCCTCTGGCTCGGCAGAGTGTCGTGGTCGGCCGCCGTGGTGCTTCGTGTCTGAGTCCCCCCCCCTCTGGAACGATAGAGTGTCGTGGTGGACTTGGGCGACCGCCAGGATTAGTGTTGAGGCTATAGTGTGTGATGTTTTTGGTGCAATCTGCTGAATGTTGGGTTGTAAAATGGGTTGTTTCGAGTGGAAGGAGTGGTTGGATGAGAAAACGGAGGTCGGATTCGTGTTCAGCGTGAAATTCTGCATCGGTAGGGTGAGTTTCAAGTCAATCGGTGAGAAAAAATTTTTCTTCAAAATTTTAACAGAAATAGAATTTGGGATGTTTTGGTGTGTAGCGCCCAAACGAAGCATCGGATGAGAAAACGGAGGCCAGATTCGGAATCTACGTGAAATTTTGGGTTAGGAAGGATGTTTCCAGCGAAATCGGAGAGAAAAAATTTTCGGCTGACGTCCCCCCCCCCTCTGGACAGCTCGCTTCGATTTTGGCTTCTAGTGGACGGATTTTGTCGTGCGATAGCTCGTTTGAAAGCTAAGAGTGAGACAAATTCAGTGAAAGAATCGGCTTGTTCCTATCTGTCTTCGTTTAGATGTGAGACGCCATTTAAGATTTTGGGACATTGGTGAAAAACGACAGAGTTAGAATTTGGGACGTTTTGGGCTCTAGCTTCAAAACGAAGCATCGGATTGGAAAACGGATTTCAGATTTGGAATCAGCGTGAAATTCTTTATCTGTATGGTGAGTTTCAAGTCAATCGGTGAGAAAAAATTTTCAACATTTTTCGAAAAAACGACAGAGTTAGAATTTGGGACGTTTTGGTGTGTAGCGCCCAAACGAAGCATCGGATGAGAAAACGGAGGCCAGATTCGGAATCTACGTGAAATTTTGGGTTAGGAAGGATGTTTCCAGCGAAATCGGAGAGAAAAAATTTTCGGCTGACGTCCCCCCCCCCTCTGGACAGCTCGCTTCGATTTTGGCTTCTAGTGGACGGATTTTGTCGTGCGATAGCTCGTTTGAAAGCTAAGAGTGAGACAAATTCAGTGAAAGAATCGGCTGGTTCCTATCTGTCTTCGTTTAGATGTGAGACGCCATTTAAGATTTTGGGACATTGGCGAAAAACGACAGAGTTAGAATTTGGGACGTTTTGGGCTCTAGCTTCAAAACGAAGCATCGGATTGGAAAACGGATTTCAGATTTGGAATCAGCGTGAAATTCTTTATCTGTATGGTGAGTTTCAAGTCAATCGGTGAGAAAAAATTTTCAACATTTTTCGAAAAAACGACAGAGTTAGAATTTGGGATGTTTTGGTGTGTAGCGCCCAAACGAAGCATCGGATGAGAAAACGGAGGCCAGATTCGGAATCTACGTGAAATTTTGGGTTAGGAAGGATGTTTCCAGCGAAATCGGAGAGAAAAAATTTTCACTGACGTCCCCCCCCCTCTGGACAGCTTGCTTCGATTTTGGCTTCTAGTGGACGGATTTTGTCGTGCGATAGCTCGTTTGAAAGCTAAGAGTGAGACAAATTCAATGAAAGAATCGGCTTGTTCCTATCTGTCTTCGTTTAGATGTGAGACGCCATTTAAGATTTTGGGACATTGGCGAAAAACGACAGAGTTAGAATTTGGGACGTTTTGGGCTCTAGCTTCAAAACGAAGCATCGGATTGGAAAACGGATTTCAGATTTGGAATCAGCGTGAAATTCTTTATCTGTATGGTGAGTTTCAAGTCAATCGGTGAGAAAAAATTTTCAACATTTTTCGAAAAAACGACAGAGTTAGAATTTGGGACGTTTTGGTGTGTAGCGCCCAAACGAAGCATCGGATGAGAAAACGGAGGCCAGATTCGGAATCTACGTGAAATTTTGGGTTAGGAAGGATGTTTCCAGCGAAATCGGAGAGAAAAAATTTTCGGCTGACGTCCCCCCCCCTCTGGACAGCTTGCTTCGATTTTGGCTTCTAGTGGACGGATTTTGTCGTGCGATAGCTCGTTTGAAAGCTAAGAGTGAGACAAATTCAGTGAAAGAATCGGCTGGTTCCTATCTGTCTTCGTTTAGATGTGAGACGCCATTTAAGATTTTGGGACATTGGCGAAAAACGACAGAGTTAGAATTTGGGACGTTTTGGGCTCTAGCTTCAAAACGAAGCATCGGATTGGAAAACGGATTTCAGATTTGGAATCAGCGTGAAATTCTTTATCTGTATGGTGAGTTTCAAGTCAATCGGAGAGTTTCAAGTCAATCGGCGAGAAAAATGTTCAACATTTTTCGGAAAAACGACAGAGTTAGAATTTTTGCGATGGCTGCCTACTGTAGAGCCAAAACGAAGCATCGGATGGGAAAACGGAGGCCAGATTCGGATTCAGCGTCAAATTCTACATGGAAATGGTGTATTTCCAGCTCAATCGGAGCACTAGAACCGGAGATAGACGGGATTTTTAGTGTTTGGATGATGGGTATTACGTCATCAGCTGATCGCCACACACTATATAAGCTGGGAACCGACGGAGACTTTTCATTTAGAGGAGAACGATTGTCAGAGGTAGGTCGTCTCTCTGAGCTCCGATGATAGCTTCGGACATTCCAAATCCCGAGTTTCTGTAAGAAACCGACTTAGAAAATTTCATTGCTGATATCAGCTAAGGCGTCAGACTTCGAGGTTCGCCAGGAGATGGCCTTCGTCTCCAGGCCATAAAAGACTCCAAAACTTTAAAGGCTTGTAACTTTGCTTCTACAAGTCCATTTGACTTGATTCAAAAAAGGTTCGGTCGCTATTGACCTGCCCTAAGTGATGGACTACTTATAAAATTTCATAAGTAGTGCTAAAAAGTTGAAAAATTTAAATTCACTATTTTTGGAGGTTTTCTGGGGTTTTCGACCCTGCTGAAGTCAATGAAAGCATTTTTAATGATGTCTGAGCCAGTCTTCTCATGCTATAAGCGGCTTTTCACTGAAAGCGAGCAAGACACGGAGAGTTTTGCTGTAATATTCCACTGACAGGGTGTTCCTTCGGGACGGCGGACGATGCCGTAGTGATAAGTGTGGCAAGGGAATGTGTCATATTTGAGACCGTAACCGCTGGGGCAACTCATGTTGGGCATTTGACACAGCTCTCAACGTAGCACTTTGAACGCCAATCGGTTGAGTCTTAGCTATCTTGTCATGGGTGGCCTCTAAACATCTCCATTGCAAAACGCTGGTGAATCAAGCTCTCTACGGCTTGCTATCAAGCTGATCAAAGCAATAACTTGGGATGTTTCCTCAAGGTTTTCAAGTATGCTGAGTTCAAATCTGCTATCAGATTTCAAATTTAACTAAGTCTAAGGCAGCTTTGAGGGGTTAGATCCCAGCTACTGATCACTACCTTTGACTCGGCGTTCCTGTTACCACTTCGGGGCAGTGACAATGATGTCTTCAGCTGTAAAGAGCGGGTATCGGGGAAGATCTCTCACTTCCCTAGTGATCAGTACAAGGCCTTCGGGCTGTCGACGGGATCGAGTGCCACTCACTACACTCAAATCTATCATTCCTCACTAAGTGTAAATTACTGACTATACATTTGTCCTGCTATCAGGTTGTTTTGACTTGGTATCTAGTTGAATAGTCTCTTGCTATCAAGAGATTCACTTCTGCTCATAAAGCACATCATCGCTGTAATACCTCCTTTGCTCGAGCGTTCCTTCGGGACGGCGGGTACTGCCGTAGAGGGATTGTGTTGCACGGGTTGTTCGTCGTTTGTTAGACCGAAACCTCTGAGCCGTTGCTCATGTTGGGCGTTCGACTTCATACTCAACGTGACGTTTTCTCTCGCCAGGTCAGAGTACTTCAGCCATTCGACAAAGGTTAGTCTTTATGATATGGAGTAGAGTGAAATGTAATTCATTAGATGCCCCTTCAATGATTGCTCCCATGATAAACGTTGATGAGACAAATGAAATGATTCTCATCTTCCTTTTTCAGTGATTGAAATCTACTAACACACTACCGTATAATCGTCCACTATGGGACAAGACATGATAGAGCCTCCACGCGCTTTGCCCTGGGCAGTCTTCGGACTGGCGAATACTATCATTAAGTTGAATCTGCTATCAGTCAACTTGAACGTTGCGTCGCGTTAGAGGGGTATATAAACCACTGCCTCTCATTTCATTTCATTTCAATCATGCAGACGCCGAACAGTCAAGTCAGCTCTCCTCGCGGACCGCAGTTAAGGCCGCGAAATTTATTTGAGGAGTTTGTCAGGCTAGAGGAGCAAGACAGAGTTTTTAATAATCTTGCTCGGATTGGCAATCCGATGACAGCAACTGCTGTCAATCCAACGGAATGGCGCTACATTCCACTTTTTAGCCATGTGCCAGCTAGTGTGGAAGTCGACAGTGCTACCAAAGAGAGAGTCAAAGACTCTCTCAGCAGAATTGGTAGGGTGTAAGATGACGTTACTCCCGAGAACGAACCATCGGCTCTCTTAAGGGCCACCATGGGGCAAGACATGATAGAACCTCCACGCGGTTTGCCCTGGGCAGTCTTTAGACTGGCGAATACTATCATTAAGTTGAATCTGCTATCAGTCAACTTGAACGTTGCAAATGAAGTTCGGTGTAATACTTCCTTTCGACGGGCGTTCCTGTAAAGGGCGGCGGTGAAACCCGTAGCTATGTATACCGCAAGGGACATTCTGCAATGGTCAATCTTGTTAAACCTCTCTGCGTCATGTTTGCAAGTGATTGCCTCTGTCTCAACGTAGTATGCATTCGCGCCAGGGCGACATTTAGCCAACTGTCGAAGGTTACCTAAAACTTTCCATTGCATACGTTATGAGAACCATGAGTTCTACCTGTCTCTATCAATGAGACGAATTGATGAATGGAATGAAATGGGAGGACACTCACGCGCCACACGCAACATAACACACTTCTCTCTTCCGTAGTCAAACAAGCTCTTTACACATGGATCGCAGTCGATTGCTATCCCAGAATCATGTTAGCTATCTTAATTTTATTTAACACTATTTCATCTACCATCATCACCCATATGAAGTGTCATAAGATTTACAAGTTAGACTAAGCGTTCTACTATTTGTAAATGAAAGATATAGTTTCACCAGTTTACAAGTTAAAAATAAAGTTTCAATGGTGTGTACGTTAGAAATAAAGTTTTAGCTGTTTGTATATCAAAAACAAAGTTTCAAGAGTTTACAAGTTAAAAAATAAAGTTTCAATGGTGTATACGTTAGAAATAAAGTTTTAGCTGTTTGTATATCAAAATAAAGTTTCAAGAGTTTACAAGTTAGAAATAAAGATTCAATAGTGTGTATGTTAGAAATAGAGGTATAACTGTTTGTAAAAATAAGATCGCAAGATTTACTAGTTTACAAGTTAGACTGAGTGTAAATTAAAATAAAATTATAACTGTTCACGAGTTAAAGCGTTGATGCAACGATGAACAATTAATAAGCTGAAAAGTTTTAGATTCACTTTAACATTGCCATATGTTTACAGATAGAAATGTATCACAGCAAAGCTACTTCATGAGTTAGTTTGCCAGGAGTGTATCATCTCAAACTTTTACTCCGTCGTTGAAATTTCATGACGACTTTTTGCTAGACGAAAGTTAACACCAGAGGAGCGTAGGGGTGGGTGGCATAAAATACGCCTACAGCACTGAGAGAGTTGGAGTGCATGAGCTATGTACATTCTTTTGACGACGAGAGGAGCGATTTAGCCGATGGCGCAGGTAGTTTCCCAGAGCATGGAGGACATTGTTTAGGTGACTCTAAGGACGTATGTCGAGCTGCCTTCAGTGATAGGCTTCCAACTCATGATGAATGATGATATGCTTACGACCTACATTCAACCATTGGTGTATGCCCACACCCTCCCCCACAACGAGCTTGTCTGCCACATTGTATTCATGAGTGTGGCTCAAAGTAGGAAATTGATTGATGAGACTTTGCTGAAATATCCAAGGCGCGTATTCAAGCATGGTCGCCTACTGTTGGAGTATTATTATCAATGGCGCGACGACACACATTTGCCCACCCGTGTTTTACCACACCTATCAACGGAAGAATACAATAGAGCTTTAGTCGAGACGGTGAAAGGAGACGATGAGCGCTAGCGGGTGAATGAAGCATCGGTGAGAGTGGGAATCAACTTGATGCTATTCTCCAATGAGGATTGTTGTCTAATGAGAATCAAGCATTCCTTTATAAATAGAGAGCCTTCCACAGTGAGAATCATTCCATCGTTGAATCGTACAAGTGGCGGACGCACATTCTCTCTCTACATCCCTGTTATATTATCCAACTAAAATGGTAAGTCGCTACTTTCCTCCCTTGAACGTAAACTTAATACAATCTTTTTTATTTTCAGGCATCTTCTACATCTGCTGCACTAGTAGGACAAAATGGTGGCCAGACGTTACAAGGTTCGCTACAATCAGATCATCTACAGCTGAGACCAGTGGAAGAAACAACAAAGGTACATAATCCTACACCGCTACAGCGTAAATTTAAACAAGTCTTGCGTCATGAGGATCACAGCGTAGTACTGCGAACTGGAATGCTCCCTTCCACTGATGTGAAGATATTGAGCAATCAGTATGGGGATTACATACTCATCCCCGTGAGTCCGTACATTCGCCACCAACTTGACATTATTGAAGAGTACGTAACATTAAATATGGACATTCCTACTCCTCTTGCTCAAGAGTGGAAGGCGAGAGATGAAAAGGATACTCCCTATAGAAGGATTTGGGATGGCAATCAAATTTGCCTACCATTATCACATTGGTGTAGTTATTATAAAAAGGATGGAGATCAATCAATACCCATCAGATGTGATGAGCTCGGAGAAGGTACTTGGGATATCATTTTCAAAGTGAATGGACTATATTATGGTCAGCACAAGGATAACAAAATAGCCTCTCTCTCGATATACACTGAATCCATCCTATATATTCCAAAACCACCCAGCGTAGATGACATTATTGAC
>CAJQUW010000713.1:0-33451 GCA_907163375.1 Prostheceraeus crozeri | reverse complement strand
CCAAAGATATTTAACACTACTTGTTTATATGGAGCTAGATTGGACATAATTCAATTATCGTGGCACCTCTCTCGTTGCCTAATTAGACTGGCAAAAAAGCATTACGAGTATAGGGACAATACCGGTTTTTTGCAAACTGCTCTGAATGGGTTTCACGCGAATCACGATCCCGCGGTT
Organism: Prostheceraeus crozeri; assembly: GCA_907163375.1. Classification (NCBI taxonomy): domain Eukaryota; kingdom Metazoa; phylum Platyhelminthes; order Polycladida; family Euryleptidae; genus Prostheceraeus; species Prostheceraeus crozeri. The sequence continues at coordinate 33,274 of CAJQUW010000713.1, read as the reverse complement.
TTTCTTTTCACAAATAACGCGAGAAATAATGTGGTGCATAAATGATTAGTTGTCGTTCAAGTCAGAACTATAAAAATCGTTGACAAGTTTTGAGTGAAAACAGGGGTGTAATTGCATTTTTGCAGTTATCTCCAGTGTTTTGCGAGGGCACGATTTGTATTTGGTTCAGGCATTTGAATTATCAACCTAGTTATCATTTGGAACGTTTGTGGTGGATTTTACTTGTGTTAATTACGTGCGAGAATTATTTTTGACACAAGGTTTTCTCGGAGTTATGATTTAGTTGTTTAATAAAGCCACGTGCTTTGCTACAATGGGTAATGTCATAGGGTTATTGCTGAAAATTTAATTAAAGTTTGATGATTAGATGATGTAGTCAGTTTAAGGCAGTAGCTATTACACCGGCTGGGCCGATACAACTTCGGTTTTGGCTATTGCACCGGCTGAGCTTTTACAACACTACACCATGTCTGTTGTTCCACCTCGTGTTTCCCAGCTGTTAAAGACTCCAAGTGACTTAATGTAGCAAGAAATATGTACAGTGATGTGACCTGATTCTATCTTGTCTCGCCTTCAGCCTTAGAGGAATTTTGTGAACCCATTCGTGGGAAGCATATTTCATATAGTTTAGAACTACTCCAAAACACTAAAAGAGACCCTGTTTGTGATCAATTCTTATTTTTTTCTAGAATCTTATTCTGTGGTTGATATTTTTGTGTACAATTTGGTGTAGATGTTTTCTACTTTTCACTTGTGATGCGATCTCAGTCTTCTCAGTCGCTGTGATACTCACGAGAACGAAATTGGACCGACTCAGCCGTTGTAGCAGCCATCACTGCCTTTCATTTCTTGTCTTTTCAATGTTGCTTTCTTGACTTGATTCCAATTATATGTGGGCCTTAATTTTTGTGTTAAATGTTTTAGCAAATTATTTTCTATTTCAACAAATAATCATTCAAGTAAATACTTGAGAGGCAGTATAGACGACATGTACATCGACAGGCTACATACAAGTTGAGCATATTACAGTTCCTGTAGATGGTGATAGTTCTTCATGATGTAGCCCACTTGTCTTCCGAAAAGTGAATCTTGTCAATTAATGATGCGGACTTTAGACGTCTATATAGCCTAGTCAACCACTTAACAGACATGATTTGCATCCTCAGTTCACATGTTTCTATGCTATTTCTAAGCACACAGTTGGTTCTTGAAATCCTATCGAGCATTTACTCATTTGTAAAATACTGTAATTGATCTTTTTTTTATCATTTCAATTTCATTCCAAATTCTTCAGAAATTTGTCAAATGTAAAGAACATAGATCTACTGAGCACGATTTTCTACAAGTCAGGATTCCGGTACTCTTCTCATCTCTCCTACTGTTAGTTTCTTGTACAATTTCGTTTTGACTGTGTACACCCTCCGACGTATCACCTTCGCTCCTCTCGAATGCATTTCACTAGTCAACCGAGAAATTCAATTTTAGGTTTTTGGATCTGCCATTCAGGCAAATACCTCGATGCCAAAACTTCTTGTACCCGCAGATAATCAAGGAGTTGGGCACTCATGCCAACACTACACTAGTTTAGCCGAATTCTAGGATTCATGGAAAAATGTCACTCACCTATATATTTTTCGGTGGCAAATTCTCGAAAGTTACGATAACCGATGAAAATCAGTCGAAAATCACTTAACTGTAATTCTAGACACCACCTCTACGGTAGTTGTGGTGATAAGTGCGTGAAGCTGCTTGTTTATTAACAATTAGAAGGTAAATTTTTACAAATTTGATGCAATCTTGGACGGAAAATAAGTGAAGCCACCCTGTCATTCGTCCATGTTTGAACGGGATGAGATGGCCTACTAAAATTGCCCAGTTGGTAATATATTTGCATGAAGTACTCCCTGATTATTTAGAACTGATTATCTTTTCAATTGCTATTTCACTGCATTAAGACATCTCAGATGCCTGCCATATGAGTAGGCCTAAGTAGCAGTTCTTACTCTAGTAAGATAACTGTACCCAGGGTGGCGGCCGAGTGCGGGAATTTTGTTGTGTCCCGGAAATCACTCTAAAATTTTAGTGAAATAGCCAATTAGGTGGCTCTTAAATAGCCCGGCAATGCCATTTTGTGACTACTTACCACTAAGTTCAATGAGCAGAATTTCTTGGATTTCAACAGTTATTAATATGGCTGTTTTTAAGCCCACTATTTCTATTAAATTAAAGTGCATCAGAGTTTTCGTTGGAATTTCGAATGAAAGTCAGTGACTAAGCTAAGTCATGAGTTCGAAGCCATACAGTAAATCATGACAAGAAGGCCACGGGGCTTATGTATAGACCAATGCTTCCATTGTCCGGGGTCGCTAGTTTTATGGAACCATCCGGAGTTCTTCAGCGGTAAAAGATTTTGCTCTCTGATGCGGGGTCCCGGAAATACCAGAAACGCTGGAAAATATATCTAATATGTTGAGTATTTATTCCAAGGGTTAGTTTTGGAATTGAAAACAGCCGTCCGAATATACGTGGTCGTATTATTGAAACAGGCAAGCGCGTTTATGAAAGTGCAATGGTCATGCTTTGCGCATTAAGTCGCAATGGAACGTAGTCAAGCCGAGCGGGTCACGACAGTTCGGGACTCGGGGTTCGGTAACAATGAGCCGCATTGTCATAAGTTAACATGCGACAACACACCAAATCATCCCCTCCTCAATTTGAGCAGATCGACTCAAGACATATTGAGCAGGATTATACCTCAATGGGGGCACTCCTTTATTCTCCCGAATCGATCGTCTCGGCCACAGTCCTGAGATTTGTTGGATTGATAGGTGGTAGGAGGATTCTTCCACGTACGCCGCATTCTCTGGCATTCACAGGTTGCGTCCGAGAGTTCGTAATTCCATCGACACGAACTTGTTGACTGTCAGCGGTTCGCTCCATGGGCGCGTCCCTTTGGAGTGTGAGGTCGCCTCACTCGCACTTTATCTCCGACTTGATAAAGTGTCTTACCATGACCGATTCGCCAAGACTCTCCCGGATTCTCCTCTTCTCTTTATTCGTGTAGTGCGAAAACGAAACCAATCCAGAAAAGGAAGTCTATGTTGTCGACAGAGGAACTTCCTCAGCCGGACTCTTGCTCTCAGCTGTCTTGAATGGTTTACGGCGAAAGTTGAAGCCAATAATTGATTCAGATTTTCTTCTTCCATGATAGATGCACTATTTCTCGAACGTTTGAACGCCATGTTTGAGAGTTACCTATTGAACGAATTCCCACGAAATGCATTCTGTTGAGGTGTATAGACAGGAGTGAATTTCTTGAAGAAAAATGGTCTCTATCCTGGAGGAAATTTCTTCAATTCTTCGCTCTTGAATTGGGGACCGTTCTTGTCTGTAATTATTTGTCGAAGGATTCCATATCTTGCAAAAAATTTGACTGAGGCCATGATTTGATCCTCCTTGTTCGTATTATATCCGTTGTACTATAAGATTTCTTCAGGGAATCGAGAGTAGTTATCTATGATCACCACCATATGTTTCATATGACTTGGAGCATTTGAAAATGGGTCCCGTGATATCCATAGATACTTCTTCCCATGCTGTCTCTGCACACTCTCAGAACTCATGTGGGGCATTTGAAGGTTTGGCGTTGGGACTTCTGCGTGAATCTTTGCAAGGTTAGGTCATTGTTTATTACGAATCGTTCAGACTCCCTTGTCCAACACTCTGGGACACCAATAGCGCTCCCGTCAATTTCCGCTTAAAACCTCACTATTCTTGGATGTCCTTGATGAGCCTTTTTCAGGAGATCTGCGCCGCAATGATTGAGGTCAACAAGAATTTCCGTTTTTCTCGCCACGAATAATATAACCATTTTTCTATTGCCAATTTCATGCCGATAATATACCTAATTGCTGTAGATCTTGGACTGCTGTCTTTTGAGAGAATTTGTGCCAACCGTTTCGTTATGAATTTACAAACTTGCTGCTAGAAAAGCGCGATCAGGACGACGTGCATCTTTGAATATTTTGGCAGAAAACACTCTTCATTTAATTTTCCGGAGTCTTTGCAATTGTTCTTATTATCTGTTTCAGTTTGAACCATCCAAATGTCGAGAAATTGCGTCAGGAACTATATTAGTGACACCGCTTTGGTAGTGAATTGTGAAGTCGAAATCTCCAGATTAACCGGTCCATCCCAATCTTCCAAAACTTCGCTGATTTTCTTCTGTTATGAGCATTTTGCAATATTCCTGACAGAGGCTGGTGTATCTGAACGTAATATAAATGGTCGACCCAAAAGCTAATTTTTCAAAATATTCACAGAAATACATTGCTGCAAAAGCTTTTTTTTGCTCACGTTCATTGACAGCCCATCCACGTTCTCGAGGAGCTATAATGTCTGATGTGCGGAAAGGCAATTGGGAATGTCATGGGATGTCATGGTAGGTGATTTTCAGCCTTCGAAAAAAAGATCTCTCCTGGACGTGATGACCTACCTACATGGCTCTACAAAGACTTCTGTGATCCCTCTGGTCCCCATATCCATGCATATCCTTGTACATTTGAGTGTCCAACAGTGGCATTTTCCCCGCTGCTGTTCAAGGGGCTTATGTAGTGCCTACACCGAAATGCAAAAAGCCACAATTTACTGATTACCGACCATCTCTATTTTGCTGTTCTGGCCAAAATACTTGAGAAATATCATAAACTGAATGAAACTGGTTTCATTCCATCTGTGCCAAAGCTTTCAAGTGAATCAATTTGCATTCATACCAAGACATGGACAGGGGACTGTTTGTGCACTAACCTTATATGTTAGGGTCAATCGTATCTTGTGCTCATTTGGATTCACCTGGTGCTATCTCGACTTCTTATGGTGGATTTTCACGGAAAGCGTTCGACAAAAATACCACAATAAACGTCATCATACAAACTCGTTGTTATTTCATCTTGCCGCTCCTATTGACTCATTTTAAATGGGATTCAAATCATACTTTGATTCTAGAGTTACAATGTGTGAATAACAAATGGACAACTTTCTTCTTGGTACCCAGGCTATTAGTGGAGTGCCCCAGGGAGGTGTCTTATCAACTCTTCTGTTCGCCATAGCTGTTTATAGATTATCTGCTCAACAACCAAATAGCACTCTCCTAAAATTCGCGGATGTACTTTTTTATTATCACATGCCCTAACGGCATGCCAGCGGAAGATCTTAGTTCTGAACTTGTCCATTGGTCTGAATCTTCATGGATTCAAAATCTTAACAACAATAAGACGAAAGTTGCATGAACTTACAAACGAATAACGGTCCATTGTTTTGGCTACATTGGAAGATACAAGCATCTAATTGTGAAATTTGAAGCAGGTAAAGACGGGCAAAAATCTTGGGCATTACATTTGATGATCAGCTAACGTGGCACCAGCACATTGAGCATGTCTTGAGCCATGCCAGGAAAAGACTGTACATGCTCTACTCTCTTAAACGGATTAACGCCTCCTCAGCGGCATCATGTGGCTGGTATACTGTACACTCCATACGATCGGTAGCCAAGCTACAGCTTTCCTGGCATGGTGTTTAGCGTTAACAAAAAAACTTGTTTTCCGGCCGTTAACCCAATTTGAAGAACGTGTTTTCCGATTTTTGTGCCTTGAATATGGCAAGACGCCTATCAAAGTAAAGCGATGTGCCCTCAGCCTCCCTTGGGATTGTGATATTTGGGACAACATCATCTAGAGTCTTCTACTCGCAAAGGATTCCTTCACGGGAAAGTGATGGCCAAAACCAAGCGGTTTCAATGGTGGTAGATTATGCTTCCAACCTGACTGACCTTGAAATGCATGTGTTGGCGCTGCATCATTAGGTGAAAACACTTGTGTCCATCTAACTTGGTAATAGGTTCATCTCAAAGCAAGTATATAAGTGAAGTATGCAATCAAAGCATGATTTGTGGGGACATCTATGATATTACTTTTTCGCCAGCTCTTATAAGCAGTTTTATTTGATATCTCAATTGATAACAGAAGAGCATTGAAATATTAAATGGAAGGGACTGAATAGCTATGTCAAAACTATGAATCAGCGAAAAATCACATAGTTATCCGTAGACGTTTGGAAGACAAAAACATAGATGAAGTTCCATTTCTATGGCGAGAATGTCAGAGTTGATTTGGCATAGAAATTAATTGATTGTCAAGGTATACTTAATAAACGACTGTAAACCACTCATTTATCTACACATTGATGTGGACGTTATATGATTGTTTTCCTATATTGATGCATTTGCCAACTTTTGCCCACTGAACATATTGTAATCTTTATCCCGAATCTACAAATACTTCATCTTCTTATTGATAACCAGTTGTGCACGCATTCATTGATCAGTTTTAGATTTCAATTCACTAAAATGATCACTAAAATATCGATATATCACTTAAATGATTGATTGTTAGTTAGTGACTGGTCTGATGCAAATAAGGAAAAATCATGAATGATGATCCTGTCTTAAGCTGCAGATGCTATGTATTAATTGCATTTGAATATATTGAGCAATTAACACAATAGTTCATCGGCTTCCGGCAAATCGCTGAAAAATAAAACTATATTCACAACAGAAAAATGGAAAGCAACACGAAACATTCAGATGATGAATGATGATCTTGCCTTAAGCTGCAGATACTTCGTATTAATTGCATCTGAATATATTGAGCAATTAACACAATAGTTCATCGGCTTCCGGCAAATCGCTGAAAAATAAAACTATATTCACAACAGAAAAATGGAAAGCAACACGAAACATTCAGATGATGAATGATGATCTTGCCTTAAGCTGCAGATACTTCGTATTAATTGCATCTGAATATATTGAGCAATTAACACAATAGTTCATCGGCTTCCGGCAAATCGCTGAAAAATAAAACTATATTCACAACAGAAAAATGGAAGACAACACGAAACATTCAGATGATGAATGATGATCTTGCCTTAAGCTGCAGATACTTCGTATTAATTGCATTTGAATATATTGAGCAATTAACACAATAGTTCATCGGCTAATAATTCGTATTTCGACGAATTGTCTCGTCTAAATAACCTCACTGCATAGTTTCGGCTGTTGGCACACATTTTCACGGGGGAATAACTGGGCCTCAGTTATCCGGTTATTTACACGCAATATTGCGTGCGTCATCTGCATCACTTGTTCCGTCACTTGAAGTGCTTATGTATGTCATTGTGACTGTCATGTTGGGAGATATTTTGTACATGCATGCCACTATCAACATCAGATGACATGTCAGCGTCGAATCCATATCGAAGTGCCGGTGCTCGAATTCGTCGCGAACGGATTCTCATGGGAAAGAACGAAGAACTGACGGTCGCTTGATGTGAATTCGATGATAATAATGACCTGAAAGTGACATCGTAATGCATTTCGATCACACAAGTTCTTTGTCCTCCAATGAGAACACAGTTACACGTGATCGAAGCACCAAAGTTTGCGCAGTTCTATTGTTATGAACAAGCAGCGAAACATTGCCGTAGCGATGCTGCAAGGTTATATGCGCGCGCGTGTGTGTGTCTGCAACATTCGATCGGAAGAACTTTAATAAGCCTGTCTGACAGCCAGGCAGATCTTCAAGACGTGTGGATATCTTCCAGTTGATGGAAGACTCGAACACATTTGAATTAAAACAAAAGACGCGTATACGCGTCGCGGCTATGTGGCCTGGAAAGGGTTAATCAAATAATCCGACTAAAAGTTATTGCGTCTGTAAAATTTAATTTGTTGAACCTAGTAAGTATTATTTTTACTGTGATTACAGGACATTGACTAGATATTCTGGTTTCTCACAGTTTAGTTAGCTTTAACAATCAGCTGATCTAAGAAAAAATTGTAAAACAGAAAGAGTTCATATAGTTTAATAAATGTCACAGAAAAAGATAATTCAAGGTCAAATCAATTTTAAAGATATGACCACGCTAAAATGGTTTTCTTGCAATTGAGTGCTGATTAGAAAAGTTCCGAGTATAATTTGCGATCTTCTGAAGTACAGCAAGGTACATTTTCAAGTTCTCTGCATCTTATTACGAGTAAATACCGGTGGTCGCACTTAATGCATTAACATGGTCTAAATTTCTTCAAACCAATCTGCAGCAATGACGTTAATACTGATGACTGATGAGTGTTGTGAAAGACGCAGTATAATTCACTTCGGGAAGTATATAAAGTGATGTATAAAGATCTGCGAGTAGTCACTGAAATAAAGACGTAGAATGTCAACGAGAACTAGTTTTGTTCTATCATGAACAGTTTTTTTACAGATGTCTGTTACTCTGTTACTTTTCAAATATGGACTAAAATATTCAAAAATAGTTAGGGAAATTATTCTTAGCAAAGTAGACCCATGGTAGAGAACAAGCAAAGTAAAAACTCTGATGAATCATGAATGAGGCGAGGGTGTTACATAATAATAATTTTCTACAGTGTGTCAGACTACTGATGAGACTACTTCCTGGCCAATTTGAATTTTTTCTACAACATTTTCGAAAAATACGTACAAAACTACCTCAGCAAACTGATTTTCAAAAAAATTGATCGCTACGCCCATCTCGAATCTCAAAGATGCCACTTTTCTGCAAATGACCAGTAATTTTCTATACACTACCACTGCATCTCATCGAAAGAATTTTTCGTAAAATTATTATTTTGTAGTAATAATTATTTTTTTCTTAGGGTTATTTTGTAACTCTTTAGACATGTATAGATGTGTTAGAGGCCCAAGAAGACCCATCCACAGTTTCATTCATGGGGACGGCTTCAGATAGTGTCGGGCCCTGAATTTGTAATATAGCGTTTTTTCTCATTTTTTGCCAGTACGCCTCTCAAATCCAAACAAGTTTAGTGCCAAATAGAGGCTAAGTGTCTATATTTATCATATCTGAGCGAAACTTGGTTGATGAAGGTCACTGGAGTGACATAGAACATGATTTTCAAGGTCACTGCTGGAGGTGAGGCGAGAGTGTAAATAAAGCCATTTTATTATTATTATTACGCTTTTCACTCACTGTTTGGAAGTATTTGTCCTTTTTTGATGTGAGTCAAAACAATTTTCCACAATAAAGTCTATCAAATCTAGAGCGCCTTAGCCTCAGTTGACGCGAAGAAGGATACTGACTTACAAAGTGCTAGTAACTACTACTTAGTAACTAGGAATTTACTTGTTTTACTTGCGTCTAATAGGCGTAGAATAGTGAAAAAGTTTGAATAATGTTGAAACTGCAGTCCGCGGCCTTATTTCCCTGCCAAAATGCTGCCCGCGCCCGTATTTAAAGTTCGGACAATCCTGATAGAGGTTCAAGTTGCTTTCAAGCAACGACCGCAATCGGTAATGAATTCTCCATATCGACCACAAAGACATACGTTTCTGTGCCGACTTGCGCATTATGGCGTTTTCAGTGAAATTGCTCTAAATATTCTTGAGGAATTCTGAATGGACTTCCCTTGTCGCGTGTTATAAATTTAGAAGACTCTAAAGGGCGCAGTCGGGAGTAATCTTGCTAGTTGCTACATTGTTCTGATTGGCCGTCGCAAGTCACACTGAGGTTTGATGATTGAAGATGGTCTTGATACAGATAGTGATCAGACTTGACATTTTACCAATAGCAATAGTAATTTGATCTGACTGAGAATGATGTCAAATACTAATTAATCTAGTCAGATCAATTACTATTGCTCTTGGTAAAATGTAGTCCAATACTATCAGTCGCATATTTCTATTCCTCCTTTGCCCTATTGAAATTCGTTAACATAGTTTTTACTTTTTACTAGATATTTCTTGTCTACTCCACGGTGGCGTCAAAAATCGATATTGCCAAAAAATTCTCCACTCGCGATTTCTCTTTTTCTGAATACCTTTATGCTCCAACTGTATCTGAAATCAAAATCCAAAGAATCTTTTTACAGGGCGTCTTTGCAAAATGGGATCCACTTTTTTCAAAATGACGCCCAAATACTTAAAATTGTTAAGTAATGATAGTTTTTCAGTCTCTAATTGATACATTTCATGCACCCAAATCTAGCAAAAAAAAATGACTCCCTTATATTATTCTGTGATTTTTTGATGGATCATCTGTTTAGTATTGAAAGCATATTACCTCATGTACAGGGTGTTCCATTATGAAAAATAGAAAAATAAATAATCGAAAATTGATATTTGGCTATCCTTGTATTATTGCGGCTTTCATGCACCACTAAATCAAATAAGAATGGATCTTATATTTTTTTCTAAATTTTCTAAGACCATCTGATTTGTCCATTTAAAGCCATTTCGGTACTTCTACAGGGTGTTCCAGAGTGGATAAAAATAAAAAGAAGTATTCGTAAATTGCTATTTCATTTACGAAATATGTGCTGTTTGGACACACTTCAAATTCAATTTTGTCATTCACTTTCTTCATAAGTAACCAAACTTGTTCTATAGATGAGAACCATTATACTGTAGAGATCGCTCGAAGAATTCGAGACGGGAATTCGGGATGTTCATAAGATTTCACTTTATAGCGGTTCCATGTCCCCCCCTGTTTGGTGAAATCATTGATGGCGGCTTCGGAAGATTGCTCCGCTCCACGGTCCCAGACCCCGCTGTTTCATTTCAAAAATTCAGGAAATATGGTGTTATAACGGCATGGAATCTTAGGCGTGATATTTGATGCCTAGATCACTGAAAGCTATCTTGAACTTGTTCGACGGCCTTCAAATTCAATTTGTCATTCACTGCTCTCATAATGAAGCACTTTGCAAGGTGTGTAGGTTATCTATAGATATCTATAGATTGAATTGAACGTGACTTTTCCAAGACACTGTATTGTTGACAAACTTCAAGGTCATAGTTTGAAATTCAAAAATGCTTTGCTGTCTGAATCATTGCGAATCTCGTGCTGAAACGAAGCAATAATAGTCTGCGTTCCCGACTCGCACCGCTATTGTGTTATGTTCGTCATGCCAAACCATCGCCGCAGTCCACGCCGAATATAGAGCGTTATTTGTATCATTTGTATGGAGAAGGCTAAGGACATTCGTCAATTGAACGACACCCACTTCGAACTCATCGAAACGATTTTGTCTTATAAATGGGGCTTTAACCGACAATTTTTTTCGTCGAATCACGTGTGTGAATGTTTGATATGTAAGACTGCCAGGCTTTTTCCACGACACAATTCTCATCCGTCGAACATGTTTGGAATCAAGAATTTTGTGGGAAGACCCAGATGTGACTCCTCTAATTCCTCGATTGAACGAAAGTGCTTGAAAATTGTGTTCTGTCTGTTTATCTATTCTTGCTCGAGGAAAGCCTCATTCATGCAATCAGTTATCGCGATTGGAAAATTAAAGCTCACTGGCTTCTTCGTCCAAACAAGAGGAACAATTTGCTTCAAATGTGATATTACAAAAGATCGGAATTCATCGCCTGGAATCCTAAGGGGGAACGCAATAAAATTGGCACGAGTTGGAGGTGGACATCCAGTCACTCTCGCCGTCTCGCCTCGATTGATTCATCTTCAGGCAAGGAGCTTGGAACCACGCACTTGAAGAGGATCCGTGTGACCTTAACCTCCGGGATAGAAGTACACTTAAACTGACCCAACATCTTCGGTCATCATCGGCGAGTTCTATTCAAAGTGGTTGAAAACAGGAACTATATGAAAGCAACCCCGAACTGGATTAATTCTTTGAAATCAAATGATTGACTTTGTCAGAATACTTTGTCAGAGATGACTTTGACGGAAAGAACACCACCACGTCACAGTATTGTCTGCAAAAGATGTCTACGGTTTCATTACATATGTTACATCCAAGAGAGGTTACGATGAAGAAACCTTGATCAAATTGGGAATAGACGGCGGCGGCGGTTTTATTAAGGTATGCTTGAGTATTTTCCAGCTCAATGATTTCGTCACTCCACTGCTCAAGCTCATTCAAGGAATCTGGTGTCAAACGTCTCTTTATAATAGGAATTGCCCCAATGGTACAAGAAAATTACGCTAATATTCGAAAACTGTTGGATTTCCATGAACCTTCATATGCTACAATCGGAATTCTTTATCGCTTATTTTTTCTTCAGATCTGAAGTTATGTAATATTCCATTGGCATCATGCCGCACGGATCATCCTATCCTTGTTGTTGGTGCACTGCTCCAAGCTCAAATTTACAATCTAAAGGATTACCTCGAACATTCCAAACTCTAGAAAAGGATTTCTGGGATTGGCACGGCGGTGTGGACAGAAGATACGTGCCAACTACTTGTGGTGGGAGGGTATCACAATACCATACATCCCTCGATTGTTTCCCACGAAAATAAGAGCAAGAGAGTGATTGAGTTGATTCCGCCGCCAGAACCCAGAATTACACCTTCTAACGGACCAGTGGGAACAATCTACAAGGCCATGTGTTCCGAGTGGCAAGACTCAGCCAAATGGCTGCGGCTTTGCAATGTTCAGCAAGAGCATTTACACGGAGAAGTTTTACTGGAAATTCCTCTAGGCCTTTATTAAACAAAATTGATTTGTTGCAATCTATTGCCCCTTTGAAAGTTGTGAAATATGTCACAGCTTTTCGAGCGTTCAACAAGGTAAGCTGATCTATTGAATGTTAACATAAGCTTACATGTAAAAATCACGATATTATATACTGCACTGAACGCATGTTTGTTTCATAGATCGTGTGTGAGTTGTGTCCCATACAGACTTCGTAGTGAATAAATATATACTGTAAACAGCATATTCTACAAGTGCTATGTAGCTTGAACTTTTATTTCAGGTTGCTGTGGCTTGTTACGGGGATAAGCTGGATCCGTCCTACAAGGATCACATCGAACAGTTCAAGATAGCTTTCAGTGATCTAGGCATCAATATCACGCCTAAGATTCATGCCGTTATACACCATATTCCTGAATTTTGTGAAATGAAACAGCGGGGTCTGGGACCGTGGAGCGAGCAATCTTCCGAAGCCGCCCATCATGATTTCACACAGACATGGAACCGCTAAAGTGAAATCTTATGAACATCCCGAATTCCCGTCTCGAATTCTTCGAGCGATCTCTACGTATAATGGTTCTCATCTATAGAACAAGTTTGTTTTCTTATGAAGAAAGTGAATGACAAATTGAATTTGAAGTGTGTCAAACAGCACATATTTCGTAAATGAAATAGCAATTTACGAATACTTCTTTTTATTTTTATCCACTCTGGAACACCCTGTAGAAGTACCGAAATGGCTTTAAATGGACAATCAGATGGTCTTAGAAATTTAGAAAAAATATAGAGATCCATTCTTATTTGATTTAGGTGCATGAAAGCCGAATAATACAAGGATAGCCAAATATCAATTTTCGATTATTTATTTTTCTATTTTTCATAATGGAACACCCTGTACATGAGGTAATATGGCTTTCAATACTAAACAGATGATCTCAAAAAATCAAGAATAATATAGGGAGTCATTTTTTGCTAGATTTGGGTGCATGAATGTATCAATTAGAGACTGAAAAAACTATCATTACTTAACAATTTTAAGTATTTGGCCGTCATTTTGAAAAAAGTGGTCCCATTTGCAAAGACGCCTGTAAAAGATTTTTGGATTTTGATTTTCAGATACAGTTGGCATATAGGTATTCAGAAAAAGAGAAATCGCGAGTGGAGAATTTTTTTGGCAATATCGATTTTTGACGCACCGTGACTCCCTTATTTCCTATGTTAATGTGAAATTTGAATTCATGACTTTTGCGTTTATGTTAAATTCCTTCTATCTGATGATGGTTGCCGAATAGCAACCGAAATTAATTACATCATAATTAAAGTAAAACATCACTAAAACCTTGGCTCTTCCTCAACAATTAAATATAATGAGTTATAGTTATCATTCATTCATGATATTCTCTTAGAATTTGACTTAATTCTAATTTATTTTGACCTCTAATCATTTGAACTTTATTGCTGACGTAAGAGGGAGATTGCCCCTTGATTCATGAATGCGAGCATAACGACGCCCTCGTAGTAAGACGCTCTCCTGGTTAGCAGTTGAGTTCCCGATTTCATCAGTTAGCCGCTTTTACTTTCTTCATGAATGGAAACTACGAATGAATGGTGTATGTATCGCTGTTGAGGATAGTATTCCATCCTCATTTTGTTAGTTGAGATTCAGACGTGAGTAACAAATTTCTTTATGTTAATAGCAAAACAAATTCTAAGCCATTTATTTGGAAACTCGTGCAGGTGCCAACAAACGGAAAATTTGCCGTTGACTATTAATAATACTTGTAACCGTAAATACTTAGTCAAGAAAGAGAACGTGGAAAGTCTAAGCAATTAATTGGAAAAAATATTATGCGGTAACTACGGAACTGATAACCACTCATATTTTTTGAATATCGCACTTTTTGCAGTAAATCTAGCGTAAATTGTATTTCAATATTAGTGGGGTTATCGAAGAAAACTCATTGTTAACCTTTCGATGTATGAATTAAAAATACACGTTCGTTTACATACCGTAATCGTTTTGTCATTATATATTTTATCAGCTTTTACATTACCTAAGACTGAATCAATTTGTGGTTAGGAATAGAAGACACTTAGAATCAGGAAGTATAAAAGAATAAAATATCCCTGAAATAACTCCCTGATTTGTCTTTCAATAGCCTCATTTTTATCAGCAAAATTGTTTGAGGTCATAACGTGGAAGAATAAGGTGATAATGCGTTTCGTAACCTGCTCAAACTTCATTCTTGTTGACTAACGCAAATATTTTCAATAGATGCGTCATTTCTTTCAGGTATTTTTATGTGTTTCTTTGGAAATTGCGAGGTGAATCTCTGAAGTTGGAATGGAGAAAGATTATGTGAGTTTGATTAATTCGTGGAGATGTTTTTGTGTTTTGAAGTTAGAAATATCAATGAATTTTGAATACGCCTTCTTGAGGTTGAAAGCAATGTCAACATAGAAGCTATTCTATATTGAATTCTGATTACTCATTTTGCTAACGCGTAGCAATGTTATGATGCGATGCGCCTCATATTTTCAATGTCCCATCCAGGGATCGCAATTTTCCGTTTTTTTTACGAAATTAGTCTAACGTGAATATTTCAAATTTATGCATTCAAACCCCGGTTTTTCCCGATTTTCCGTTTTCTTGGGTGAATTGCGATCCCTGGTCCCATCTGATGTTTATCCATGATAATCTCAATGCAAGTACCTATATAGTGGATGTCTTATTTCTTTCAGTTCTCATGAGTTCTGCCACTTTGATCTCTGAAGGAAAATGAGACATGGAAAACCTAACGTGATTTCTGGTAATTTTTTCATTTTCAGATTGTTCATTGCCTCAAATTCGTAAGTTTTGAGTCCTGTTGCGCAACTAGCCACTGGATTTAAAATTACGTTGCTTGAGGTTGGGTCGGCATATCTTTCAAATATATTTGTTAATTGATGTATTCATTTCAGTCGTTTCGTACCGATGGTCAGTGGATTCCTGTGTCATGCTGATTACAATATTAACAGTATGATCTGGGAGTTAGTTGATTATTGGAGTGTACGGCATGTATAGCAGGAAAAAAAATTCAAGTGAGTGAAAATTGTGGTCATTTGTAGTATTATTCGGTTTGATTCCGGTTTAGTATCATCCTGAGTACAGCAGTTATGTATAATGTCGAAATCTTATCCGTGTGATTTACACAAAAACCCGTTAAGTCAAACTGTTAATCCTTCATTAATCATGATGAAATCCTTCACATTTGTTTAGTCTGCTGCGATGTTCTTCTATCCGTTGCTGGATCGCGAGGATTTTTGTATAGGGACAAAAGGCGGAGTTCTGTCTGATGTCCGCTTACCCGGTGGGAACTGTCATTGGTTTTATTGGAAAGATTCCTTAAAATGGTTTGTTAAAACATTTGTTAAAATGTTTGTCATTGGTTTGTTAAAATCTTTCCTTATTTGAACGCATCTTTCTGCGGCCTTTGACATGCCAAAGTTTTCTATTGAGCTAATGCGTCTTGCAGTGTCTTCGTTTCCAAAAAGGAAATGCTGTTTAGTTTTCGTGAGTTTGTAGGCTTGTTAAACTAGATACGTGATTGCTGTTTATGACTGGATTGTAAACGGCAGATGCTTGATCGTATGCATTATCTCATGCCCGTTATCTTATCAGTTATAAAAGGTACATTTAGCTTAATCCTAGTAAATGGGGGGGGGGGGGGAGATGGGATACTACGTGGAGTCTGATGGTATACCCGTGCATTTATCAGCAACCGCTGCTGATAAAGACAGATTATCATGAAAGAGGCGTCAATATTTGAAGCTGTCAAATCTGTAAGGAGGAAACATGAGGCATTAGACGAGTGAAGAATCTTATTGCATGAAAGGGATAAAAATTGAGTATGACTGGAAGCCATTAAAAAAGGCGATTTGATCGGAGTTAGGCAAGCAAATGAATTGTTGGACAATACTCAAAGTAAAGTGAAGTTCGGCACACAGAAGCATTCGAGTTATGAGTGAATAAAGAAAGCGTGTCACATATTGTTAAAAGTGGCCAAAAGGCTGAAGACTTCCAAAGAACTTGATATTTTGTTGTATCACCCTGCCGCCCATGCTTCACCTAGATTTCTCGCATGCTCAACTTTAGTATAACATGAGTTCTCATCTTATTTTCGTTGTAGATGATGACATGACGGACAGTGATCGAGAGAATAAATTTTCTGACTACTACAGTTAAATTTGACATATGCGCGCATAAGTGTATAATCTTTGGTATTAATGGGTTATCTCCCCCCACAGGTTTTCAAATTTGTCTAGCATCTGCAAAAATGTATTAATCGCCACAAAACTTCAGGTACACGTAATTAAGCATATTTTCTACCCACATATAAAATTTCACGCTGATCAGACAAGTACTTTTTGCATTAGAGACGATGACGTGAAGTGTAGCGATGTCAGCTGCTTGATTTGACTTCGTCTGTTCGACGCATTATTGCTACTCGTGTGTGCATTGTTCTCTCCACCTCTTAGTCTCATCCACTGTTATTTAAAATCTTCCTACGACCACTACCTTGCCACACTTTTATTAAGTTGAAAATGTTAGTGTAAGGGATATGGCTTGGTCATCATCACTTCAGGAGTTGTCGGGAAATGACTTTGTTAACTTCAAGTGCTTTCTGCTCAGACGATGAGGTCAGAAGAAATCAGATCAAGCTGCAGCAACGCTTCACTTCAAGTTATCGCCCCTTATTCAGAACTTGTCCAATTTGGACAAGTTTTGGTATGTCGATAGAAAATATCCTCACTCACGTGCACTTAAAGTTTTGTAACGATTGATTCATTTCTACGGATTTTACACATTTGAAAACGTGGGGTAACCCATAAGTACCTAATCTTTTGTAATGAATATATATTCCTTCATACGTTCGTGTCTTTTTACCGATATCAAAATTACAATAACAACAGATGAATCTACTTCGGACCATAAACTGATTACAAAACGGAACCTCCTGGTATGAGCTCATGTTAGCGTCTAAGGGAAAATGCGACTTCATTGTTTTCCGATGAATATCGATATTTATCTGTAAGGCGAATTGGTACTTGTGGGTTATCTCCACCCCCCTTTTTCAAATTTGTCTACAATCCGTAGAAATGAATCAATCATCACAAAACTTCAGAGACACGTATTTGAGTATATTTTCTACGTACATGCAGAATTTTATGCAAATCTGAAAAGCACTTTTTGAATTAGAGACGATGACGTACGTGGAGTGTAGCGATGTCAGCAGCTTGATCTAACTTCGCCTGACCTCATCGTCTGAGTAGATAGCACTAGGTCAACAAAGTCATGTCGCGACAACGTTGCAGTAGAAGTGATTATGATCCGGACCACATCCTTTCCATTGGTGTGCTTATATAATTTAAGAAATGTGTGGTGGGGTTGTGGTCGTGAGAAGATTTCAAATAGTAATGGATGAGATGGAGACGGAAAGAGAACAATGCACACACTAGTAACAGTAATGCGTCGAACAGACGAAGTCAGATCAAGCTGTTGACATCGCTACACTTCACGTCATCGTCTCTAATTCAAAAAGTACTTGTCGAATCTGCATATTTTTTGTATGTGGGTAGAAAATATTCAAATACGTGTATCTGAAGTTTTGCGACAGTTGATTCATTTTTACGGATTTTAGACATTTGAAAACGTGGGGTGAATAACCCATAAGTACCGGCGAATTCATCAAATTCGCTTGATAATTGATATCATCAATACTAAATGTATGGCTGTTACTTTTCTTTGTTGCTTTTCTATTTGCTGGAAAAATTTCTGTCGGTTTTTCTTATCCCGATGTTTCAATCATATGGTTTCAATACTCGACTGCGCTAACCACTTTTGATGCAAACGCGGAATAATGATGTTCGAATGACGATTTAAAGCGGAAAAGCACGGTCATGTGTTCAGTGCTGCTAAGTAGCTAAATTGCATTAAATTTTGTTACGGGTGCACACAGCTCAAAATGGTTGGCGAAATTCATGGCTTGGCAGATACAGACGCCCGTCATGGCAATTTCTCTGCATGAATTTCGACACCGCTGGCACGCACACATCACGCATCTGGTAACAGACGCGCGCCGGTAACACACACTGATACCACAATATGTTAGTTACTCGTTGCAAGCATCAAGGGAACCGCATCAGTTCCAACACACACACGCGCGTGCGTTCATGCGCAGGTTTGGCAGTCTTATTCATCGAATGGCTTCTCATTGCAGTAAACCGAGACAATAAGACTCCTTTAACAGATGTGGATCAGCCACTTATCTCACCGTACGATTATTGCGGAAATATCCAACACAGCGAGGTGCGCTTACACCAAATGAGGGACTTTGTTATTTATGGAATTGCATGCCTTTTACAACAACGGTACTTTGCTGTTTTTTCTTGATCAAAACCAGTCTGGCGTCAATGAGGAATCTTCTTGAGTGTTCGACAAGTGTTTCGGTGTCTCAACTGATAGAACGATTTTCAAGTGCAGCCATTTGAGTATGCAATATGATCTACACTGCATCATTGTTGCAAACATTTGAACACGAAATGGATCAATTCATGGCGAGGGTATAAGTGTGTAATGTCTTCACGTAACTGGCCTGGACAACATGTAAAAAATGAATGATGTCCTCAAACCTAATAAGAAAACAATGGTGCAAAATTCACTAATCAAGATTTGTCGTGTGGTCGAGCGATTTCAATTATTGCGTCCACTTTCAAATTGTTGCACGCTATCGCAATTAATAAATACTTCAAAGTACTACATACAATCAAATTTTACTCCTTAATGCTTGATGACTTGCTCCTTGAATGCTTGATGCGATTTCAATTATTGCGTCCACTTTCAAATTGTTGCACGCTATCGCAATTAATAAATACTTCAAAGTACTACATACAATCAAATTTTACTCCTTAATGCTTGATGACTTGTTACTTAAATTACTGTGCAATGATAATAAATTCTCGTTTTGATGATCTTCACAACATCTCATAAAGTTCAATATTTAGATCTACTGATAAATTAGTTAGTAGCCACTTATCGTCGGTAAAACAAACCGATAGAAAAAGTCTTTTGTTAAACTGAAATTTTATCATTAAATTGCGTGGTGCCATCAGTCTCTATTGTTAAAGGCCTTTCTGTCCGCTCTAGTTTCCTATATATTAAACCTCTTTGGAATTGAGCCAATGCCATGGCAGCGCGAAGCAACCAACGACTGGCAAGAGAGATTTGAGGTTTGGCAAGAGCGAAAGGCGTTGAAGACAATGAAATTACTGCGAAAGAGTCCACGTCGAAGATGACTGACTTATTCTTGGCTGTTGTAGGGAAGGACGCGTATTCTGAGATTAAGATACTGTTGGCTCCAATTTTGCCTTCAGCCCGGAAATATGTTGATATAAAGAATTCTATTGAATCGCATTTACGTCCGAAGACGATAGAGATAGCGGAGCGGTATAAGTTCCATTTGATCAGACAGGATCGTGAGAGTGTTGCTACTTACGTTAACAAGCTTAGGAAAGCGGCTGAGACTTGCAATTTTGGTAAGCAATTGGATTCCATGCTTAGGGACAGATTCGTGATGGGTCTGTCGAGTGACGAAGCTGTTTTGAGGAAGTTGTTACTCGAAGAGAGACTGACTTTTGACAAAGCGGTTGGTATAGCTGCAGCGTCCGAGGAGGTTGCAAGCTGTCAAGCAGTTTTACGTCCACTACAGGTCAACCGTGTCGATATGAGTAAAAGAAAGCCATTTAAGCCCAATACCCGGTGCAAAATCACATCAGGGCCCCTTAAGGGATATTCGTCAGGGCCCCCTAAGTGCGAGTTCCGCGTGTTTAGTTCAGGGGCCCTGGCGGTGTAGCCCTAACCTATGAAAGAATAAATTCTGCTCTCAAAATTATTATTCCTTATTACAATGTACTACTTATTTAACTGGTACTCTATTTGTAAGTAGTATGAAATCTATTCTTAATTTCTTTGCGTTTCACAATACAACCCGCTCTAACAGAATTTGACGCTGTCTTCATATACATGTAGTTGGATTATTTAATTTCCACATGATCAAAGAATCAATTATTCTTCAATCGGAAAAGGAAAATTGACGTGCTGTTCACATAAGCATCTATTTCTGAAGTCGGAAAAGCTGTTGTAGCTTGATACATTGAGAAAATGGCAAACATGCAACACAAATGTCATCATTTCATATCTTCACGATCGAATAGAGATGTCTTGACGTCGATGTAGCTTCATTGCTGAAAAATAAAGTAAGTTAAATATTAGAATCACAGCTATGGTCAGCTATATGCCTATACTATTATGAGAACCAACGAAATATGCGAAACAAATTTAACAGAATTAAATATTGTTATAAGTGAAACGCAGGACAATGCATTCAATCTCTTACACACTATAAGTGACACTAAAACGTTATTTATAACAATAAACAAATGACGGGAAACCAACAGGAGTTATCACTAGTGTCATAGCTGTAATTGGCATCTCTCGGATGAATGAAAGATACGAAAATATATTGATAGGCCATATATATTCAATAAAATTTCACCATAATGCTCAGAAAACGCTTTGGCTATATTTGCCAGACATATATATCTATATTCAGACAGTTCATTGTCGGAATAGCTTCGCGACGAATGGATTGATGAGGAGTTAGGATCCGAAGCATCCCATTTTTATATTACATGTTCATTATATTTTCTGAGATTGAGAGAATTATCTACGTTAACATGAAGTATACCTGATTAGACCAATGCATTAATAGGGATGCGCCAACGCAGTCGGCATACCACTAGGTGATATGCCACGCGTGATTCACGCGTAATTACGGAACACCCCAAACATCCGTGGTTAAGGACATTCTATTCTTCTATCCGCGTACATACGCGCTGCACTAAGAGTCAGAAATCACTTGATCTGATGCTGTTAAAACATAGGATATGTTTATGAATACGCGCGGGAGAGCGTTTATAGTTTTGCGTGTCGTCCGCGGTTGTCTGCGCTGCCGCTTGAACCACGGATGAACCGCTACGCATGTTCTGTCTTCCTGAGCATGAAATTGAGGTCCTATCACATTGTTTAGCCTCTGATACATGCAGACACATGAGACGCAAAGTCTATGTAACAGGACTGCCAACTTTATTAACTTATACAGTATAACTTATATTGCAGCAAAATCCCGCATAGCCACGGATGTTTGGGGTCATGTGTAATTACGCGTGATTGAGCGTGGCATGTCACCTAGTATACCAACTTATTCACCCGAGTCGGAGTTTTTTACGACTCCGCATCTTTAGCATTAATAAATTGTTTCTGATGAATTACAACTAGCGATTCAATAAATTGTAGTATTTACAAAACTGTCAACGGTATTTCAAATTAAATTTGAAAAAGCGTCTCCTCAAATATATTAAGTATATGTGATCGAATAAGTGAACATGCGATGATAGCCCACAGTGATAAAGTGATGACTATTAACAATTTCGACTGCAAAATGATTGATAAACATCAAACAGAAATTACTACTAGGGTGGCTGAATCTCGCTTAATTGCGATTAACATGCCAAAATAAACATACGACATGAGCTGAACAGATGAGCTGCTTTCATTGACAACTTGTACCCACCTGTACAGCAACAATTTGTAACTTTTGACATGTGCGAGACGCGTCGGATGCATTTACGAGTATTTTACAATAAAATTAGCAGTCGTAAAATTCGGAGAGAATTTTCTCTTGAATTTATCATGACTGACCTCCCGTACGGACAGGTAGGCCTATACGATGCTATGCAAAAATACCTTCAACCGGTTCCAATTGAAAGTCAAAGAAGTGTCTCGATCTTTGTCAGGAAATTTATTAAAAGAAGTGAAACTCCAATTACAAACTGGGAGAAACTTTCATGATGTACAGTGGCTACCATGATGCTGAATTTTTGAGAAAATAAATTTCATATTAATATTATTAACAATTGCTATCAATAAAATATCATAAGTATTAAATGATATAATAAATATATAATGATAAATATAATAAATGTGTATAAAATAAATAAATATAATCAATAATTATATTGACGCATTCATAAATGTAATTATTTTTTATATCTAATATTTATTTACCATGATGTGCAAGAAAATATTTTTCGAGATAGGCCCTATGGGAAGCAAAAAATTGGCAAGTCATCACGCTCTGAAGGCATATAAATGACATGATCATAGCACATTTTGTTGGTTATCGGAGATTTCGGCTCATAAAACGTCATACTCCAACAATGAATGAAGATGTTTTTAGTTCTTTTTTGTCAATAAGCATATAATATTTGGAGAGCTAAATGCTTGTAATGAATCTATTTTGAAGCACAATGTTTAGAAATTTGTGTAGATAAGATGTTGCATTCATATGCCGATCGAGGAGGTGAATATACGCTTGGAAATATAGCATTGACTTAAATTACATACGGTACTCTGTAGGCCTGTATGTAGTCATTATTCGATTACTCTATTATTTTGAATATAAGTCATTTTAACAAACTCTCGCGAAAACGAAAGTTTGGTCTCGAAAGTTAGAAGTTATATCAAAAATTCGACGGGGCTTACCGGCATCATGGTCAATGGAATTTTAAAGCAGTTGAAGAAAGAATAAGCTATAATGAATTCATATCAACGACAAACGCACGTATTCACTTCATCCATAATGTAGGCGAATGTCCAGTCTTGAATTTCAGTTGGTAGATTTTTAAGAAAAACAGTCCGAGAATGGACTAAGAATGATGAAGAATCTGTGTGACTTAAGAACACTTGAAACTATAATTTTATATAGAATTCGTCATTTGAGTACACAATGCACTCATAAAATCAACTGGTTTTAATATTGCTATCACACTTGTTTACTAATGAATATGTAGCACAATTGTCGCTCTGAGAAACCACACTTTGATATATTCAGTATTTCTATTAAGTCTCGTTGCAATGTACACTCAAGGGACCAAATAAATTTACGCCATAGGCCCTATATCAAGGATTATTTTGTACACGAAACATATGAAAGGATGCTTTTATGTCTGCGGTGTAAGCCATGATACGGCATTTCCCAGAGGGATTTTGCTGCACATTATCTGAACTGCATGTTGCATCAAAGCGATATGTGTAACATCTTCGACAAAAACGATCTTGAATTATGTTCAGATATGTAGTGTAGAATGATAACGTGAAATCAGTAGTATAAAATGACAGCACTTTTCATTAACAGGAAAAGAATCTGACGGATTTTAACGAGAGCGTGCGATGTATTTTCGGGCGGAGAAGATAAGTCACACCGGAATTTTATGTAAAAGACATGGGATAGGGAGTTTAATATTTGCACGGCCTAAAACTGTACATGCAATGTTCGTTACAACCCATTTACACGCACGCTACAGCGGGATTGCACTGTATATTGACTGCGTTCTACTACAGTATAGTAACTTTGATTTGACAAATTACTCTTGAATATATTGTTCAGATGAATGATGTAGAATGATATCGTTGAATCAGTAGCATGAACCCAGAACTTTATCACCAATAGAAAAATAATTTGATTAATTTTAACGAAACCGTGCGATCTATGTCCGACCCTAATCTGCATGTGTGTTTATGACGGAGAGGTTGATGTCGAATTGAGTCGGCATAGATAGATTTGATTCCATAGATGACCGACATTTCTATACTGATGAGCCGCTGTATGAGCTTGGAGCTCAATTTCTAATGAGCTTGGGTAAGGATTGCCCATCGCCTGTGTTTATCCTGATATCATATCGTCCATGATGGACTACTCTATGCTTACGTTCAAAGTTGATAAGGATTCTGAGTTACAATTTCTTATGTGCACGAGCTTATAATTCTGATGTGAAGATTATTCATACACACAAGTAAACAACCAGACCAAACAGATACAGTCACCGACACGCTGTTGAATGGTTTCATGAACATCTCGACTCTTTCTCCCAGAAGGCGATTGAAATATTCCCATGTACATGCATATGTTGACTGGTTTTGATTGGGGATTAATCTTACAGTATTGAATTTAGTATATGTCAGACATAACTCCTGCTGTAGGTCTAATTACCTACTTGTATTTTAGTACTTGTACTTGTAGTATTTTGAAGCCTTGAATGTCTGGGCAAAAGTGATCCTTGTTTTCCACCCTATAAGTTCCAATAAATGCAACTTGTAAATTCATCACCATAATCTGGAACTCAATAATAAATCTCAGCTCATTAATGCAAGCATGTCAAGTCAATTTATTAACGTAATCTAGGCGGTCCAATATGTTGGAAAGTGTCGATAAGAATGTAAGAAACACAAATCAAATGCCGCAATCTAAATTCACGTGTAAGTTTTCGATTTTAACAAAATGTTGTCTTGCTGAGAAGAAGTTCTGAAGTCGAAGGCGCACAAGCAGCAAATATTGCACGCAGCTCAACTACAATCTATCACGTTTTCGTGCTGTTCTATATGGCCAAAAGCTGAGGCGGAGATGTAGCGAATTCATAGTCCATGCATAGACACGGTCCTTGAATTGTGAATTACCGAAAATCAACCGAATTCGCTCTTACACAAAAATTTCAATTGCAATTATTCATCAAGGTCTGAATGGAATATCATTCCAAAGCCTACATTAGGCCATAGCCAGAAAGAACAAGCAATTATCGCAAAATCTGGGATTCCCTTCTATAATTTCAATCACAGCTAGGCCTACTAAACAGGAAAAGGTATCAGCAGAATTTTGCCACGCCAGCAAAAGACCTCTAACGGATGAGGTCATGAGCAGTGGATTTCCTATTAGGGTTTCTAATTGCGGAAAATGTCAAGTAATTAGGATTTCCAAAAACCAATCTAGAAATTCGAATTTTTCGAAGCTCGCATGTAATAAAAATTTGAATCCACAGATTGGTATTTGGAAATATTAATTACTTGAAATTATATGGATCTCGGAGAAGAGATACCCACACATTGCGGAAAATGGTTTGTAGTTTACAGCTTACACATAGTCATGAAACAATGAACGGATGACAGTTGATGGATCATTATGTCTTCGTCCTACATTCCTCTAATTTAATTGTTGCCTGGTGGATTCCCATAACGAACACAAAAGAATAGATTGAAGAAAAGGAAGTTATAGCTTAAAATGAAACTTTTGAAAAGTATCTGAATTTTTCTTTGTCTGCAATAATGAAGTGAAATTTAAATACGAGGTCGTCAAATTTTGTGACGAATTTATTAGTGAGGTCCAAAGTGGCAATGCAATAGTGCACAGCTGGAAATTATGCTTCTACATTCGCTATCATTCAGATATGAGAAAGTGTGATTGAGGACAGTTGACATAACTGATTGATCAAGAGGATCTAAGGGGTGCTTAGAATTGTCTAGATTGGTTAGTTTGATTATGACTTACGGAAATTATTCAGTGTCTGTGTCACTGTGGACCAATCCTCTTCTCCTTTTTGATGGGACAGAATCAGCAGAATAATGTCTCTCTCTTGTCGATCTGCCACCACATCGATCTCGAGCATTATTGAAAAATCTGGCTATTTGAACCTCAATATGCTTGTGTGTGAGATCAGGTTTGGAATATTTGATAGTGCATAGAGGAGTCTGAAAATAAAAGATGGATCATAACAAAATAGCAGAAGAACCGTAGCTTTTCAATAACAAAAACTGCTAAAAATCTATGATAAAAACTCATCAAAAATGAATTGAACAGAAGGGATACATTGAACAAATTGACTACTACGTGTAGGATGAGATTAAATTTCAATGACATTAAATCAAAGTAATTAATGTAGACTTTAGTAAATGAATGAACACCGCGATCGACCATCCATGCTTTCTGGACAGCATGATTTTATTTTAACTGTTTATAAAGATAGTTGTCACAAAAATTATTATATTGATTATCCATGTTTTTATTTTCATATTTATACATTTATTAAAATTAATAATCTGTGGCTTTCTGGGTTTGTAAGTACTTAAATCCCAAGAACGACTCTTGGATTTAAAAAACGCAAAACTCGGAAAATCCATTGATTATTTTTTTACTTAATCCATGATTATGTCTCTTCCAGGTGGTTGCATTTTTGCATGTGCTCTTGAATGATAATACTGAAGTATAGTCCGGGAGCTAGCACGTAGTTGAGCAGGGAACATGGGGTCGCAGCTGAAACATTGACATGGCATTGTGGCTACACCTCTTGACTACTAAACTTTACGTCTGTCGGATCAGATCGATCGTCGTTCATTGTTAGACTGGATTGACAATCCCAATGCACACCTATTCCAAAGGAAGAATGATTGTGTGACATATTGGTTGTAAATACAATTTAATTGATTTAATTAATTTTGTGGGAAAGAAATTAAATGAATAGAAAATCGCTCTTTTTCACGATGGCTATCTGTATATCAGCACATTTTTTAATTGTTGTAGTTGCTGCTAGCATCTTTATCCATGTGATGTGTGAATATCACACATTGTTAGAACATATTCATTGATTAAAACTTTTTCAAAACATGCATGCTTGAACTTTTTTGAATATCGATTGAAACGGAAAATCCACAAACGTTCAGAAAAGGAATTCTGTATGCAGTTTAATTAAATTTGTAGTTGGATGAAACAAGATATACGTGTATATACCGCTGGTAATAGATATGAGATTGAGGTTATACATTCAACATTCCATGATATGTACATGTATAAAGTGCATAGTGATAAGATTCGCATACTTGAGCATTTATGAAATATATAAAGGAAGTCAACAAAACAGAAGCAAATTTATAAATTGATATATAAATAATAATTTACAAAATGATAAATTACAGAAGCACACCACTAATACAGATCAGACTCTTTCATATGTATGCTCTTCGAATCAAATGAACGAAGTGCATTAGTACGGACATCTTACCCGAAATTGTAAAATTTTTGCTGAAATTTCTGTGAAAATTTTGTGCTGTCATTAGACATGTTAATGCTCTACCAGTATAAAAATATATATGTTTTCTAAATAAAACCGAGCAAGCATATGAAAGGAGCATAATCTGCACATGCTTCCTATATATACACTCGACGACAAAATGTACGCCCCATACTAAGTTGTTTGAAGAAAAACACTTTATTTCCAGGGTCCTGACAAAAGAATTCTGGAAGAGATTTACTTCCATCAGGTGTTTAAAGATCATTAATGATGAAAACAACAAGATGATTCACAAATATTCATTAAAATTTAGTGGTACCACCTTTGTTAACAATAATTGCTTCAACTCGAGAAGTCATTAACTCAAGCACCTTTTTTGCAAATCTCAGAAAAGATAACTACAGGATATCTTGCCCATACATTTAAGAAAGCGTTGATCAGTTCCTGTTTTATTGAGGAAAAATGATCATAGATTCTTCGCATTTTGCATTGAAGCAAATTTAGTCTCTTTCGTTTGCTCTACCCATGTCCTTCCACACTGGTTGATTCATGTAGTGAAAAGCAACAGGCTATTGTCTGTCAGTCTGTCTGTCTCACAAATTGTCAAACAACTCATTCATAACACTGTCTTGATGATTTTGAAGTCTTGACTGTACTATAATCTAAATATTTTTTAGCCTTTTTTCGTACCCTAGATACTGTTGGACTAATCAACTGCATATTGTAGGCATATTGTAATTCTAGTGTATAAAACTTAAATCAAAACGCCATATCGAATGTTAGGCCATAGGCCCTACCTAACTTTTGGTTTATACAAGAATTTACAAATTTATATTAAATACGTTAAGCTGATATAATTTGACATACTTGACAAATATGTGTTGACATTAGCGCTTAACGCATTTACTCAGGCCTCTTCAGTCATGACCATCGATTGTTCGTTTCGGTTGCTTATTGTGCAGCTGATATGCATGTATATCGATTGAGAAATAAACGATTTGATATTATGTATGACAGGCTTGAAACTTCCAAAAAAGCATAACTACCTCCTACTCAGTGCAGTCAATTTGATCGGGATGATGATATCCATTCGATATGCTGCAGGCCTATGGGAATTTTTGTGACCCCTCTGCTAAAATAGTTATCTATATGATCAATATACAATTAATAAAACGAATCAATCAAATCGTCAGAAGTGAGAACAAATTGGAGGATGACATTGATTTACGGCTGGCGAGAACGGAATTCTTTGTCGACACAGATCAATTGTAGGAGAGAAACAACTATCTAGTGAGTGTTGAACGGTTACATCGCAGTGCGTTCATCTTTGCTGTTTAGTCGGAATTGTCCAGATTTTAACAAGACATTCTGAAAGAAAAATTAAATTACATTCTATCCAAATTCTATCTAATATAACTTAAATCTAATTCTATCTATATAAACGACAATCAATGATTCACATCCGTTCAACGAAATTTAGTTCCTCTTGCATTTGAAAAGAGGGAAAGCTGAGAATATTAATTTGGACACATTTGTGACTGATTTTCGTTCGAAAACATCCACGCTTCGAACCAAATTCACACTGAAGTTATTCAATATCATATTTCAGTGACCAGATAGGACTATAATTTTCTTTTCAAGACGACGAGGGCTGAAGCTGACCACATTCACAGTCTACTTCAAATGTAGGTAGTGCATTGGTACATGTACTGTATACTTAAATGGACTATCCGCAGAATTCTATCG
The DNA here is from genome assembly GCA_907163375.1 of Prostheceraeus crozeri. Taxonomy (NCBI): domain Eukaryota; kingdom Metazoa; phylum Platyhelminthes; order Polycladida; family Euryleptidae; genus Prostheceraeus; species Prostheceraeus crozeri. The sequence continues at coordinate 4,002 of CAJQUW010000713.1, read as the reverse complement.
ATTTCTTCATTATCTGTATACTATAGAAGTGTTCAGGATTACTTTGATGTCAGGTTTACATGATTAATTTGCATTTGGTTTAAACAACAATTCATATGAAATAATTTGAATTCGAAAATGTCTGTGAAAGAATCATCTTCCCTCAGTCTCACGATATCCTTCTTTTGTTAAACCGTGTTGAACCCTCTCGATGCTTAGCACCAATAGAAAAAATGATTGGACTTTATAAATTGATGTTCTCTTTGTGAAGTTTAGTGATCATGTACTGCAAGATCATTTGTAGTGATTTAATCTACTGAAACTTATTATCATAGAAAAGGCTTCATGCAGTCTTAAATCGTCGGATACCACATGTACCGTATTATCGCGCTTTTTAGGTACATGTGTTATTTAAGCGAAAAAGAAAGCTTGTTTTCACTGTGATGCAGATGTGCATTTTGTTCGCGTTATAAGCACATGTGCTAATATCCGGGATATAGGCACACACCTAGTCAATGTCATTTTTCGTCTCTCTTTGTAGCCCACATGATTATGAGGAACTCAGGTGCTATCAATATAATGAAACATTAGCATATCAATTATTATGCGCGAAACATGTATTTTCACTTCACATGTTGAACTCTGATTCCTGTTCCATCAGCTTACAAATGAGGTGAAATCTCCGTCAATGCTATATTGCACTAGCTGTTCTTATTGAGTTGCATAAGCTGACATCCTTTGACAGCATAACTTTCACAAGTCAAGGCGCTACTGCTACAAAGGGATGGGCTCCGCCTCAATCGACCTCTTCCGACCTCCTTTGGACAACATAATTTACACAACTCAAGGCGCTTACTGCTACAAGGGATGGGCTCCGCTCCTTAGATACAATAACTTCTTCTTCGCTAATTAACAAGCAGCGTCTTGCTAGCAACTATTCGGAGTGGTAGTGACTCCGTGCCAATGGCAATTCTCCTATCAATAAAGTTGCTTGTGTATCATATTTCAGTCTGAAAGCTTGGTGCGAGATGAAGTAGGACGCAGGTCATACACGATTTCATTTAAAAACGACAGTACTGGCCACTTTGGAGAAACAAAATGGTGGGAACACAGAATTTAGATTCATTTGCGCGCGGTTCGTGTTCCTAGAAAGGAGAAAGAATTGTATGTAACCTTAATATCGAAATGGCACATCACATCACACAACTTGCTCCTTCTCGAATGGATAATTCATGTATCGCTTGCTATTGGAAAATGGCAAAACCAATAAGCTGTCAGCAGGAGGACAAGTAGAGCCAGTGAGAGATGCGTGCGTGCTGTGCTATCACTTCGCACACACCAAAAACACACATCGATGCCTGGCTTCGATTCAATAGGTATGCACTATACAAGGTGAGCAATGCGAGGAGAAGGATGTGAAATTCAATCAAGTGAACTAATTTTCGGTACGCCTGCTACTTTCTTTAATAATGATCGGAGAGGGTCCAACATTATGGAGAAAACTTGTGGGCAATGATCTGAATTCCTTTTCTTCGGAATCTGAAGGAATTTTGGCAATCGAAGCACTTACCGCTGGAACTCACATTAATCCGCAAGCGGACGCACACGACTTTTTTTTCCTATCTCTGTAAGGTATTAGGAATTTCCTTTTTGCCCACCCTAATTAGGTTCCTCAATGTGCCAATCCATTTCGTATATAAATCACACTTCTAGCAAACCGATGCCATGATAAACAATAATATTTAATTCTGTGGGTGGGAATGTCTCAGCCACAGCAAAAGTACATAATGTCAACCGAAGACAAGTACAAGAATTGGAGGGACAAGGCAAAAGTGAACTCAAGGCATGCAGCAGTCAAAGGTCACTTTAATACGGGGATAGGCAACACCGCTATTAAGACATCAAAAATTAGGAAATAATGCAACATAAAGGAAACGCTTCAAATAAGGAATAGAGTAACCAAGTTTCGGGAATACATGTATCAATGATGTACCCAATGATCACAAACTTCAGTTGCCAAGATCATCTATTTTGTTTTACTAATGGCTTCGGCAGCTGTTTCAAGAGAGTGGGAAAGGCACACGAATTAAAAATTGCTACTAACTTTCATTTTTCTCATAGCATTCTTGTGAGAGGGGTCCTTTGAGGACATGACAGCTTCACAAATGAACGATAACAGGCCCGCATCATAATGTATTGCATAAGAAAAAAATGATTTTTTATTCAATCATTTCATATCGCATCAAATATGATTATGATAATATGGACATCGGAAATTATATTTTGTTTAGTCTGCTGACATTCAGTTGATAAAACAATCTGCATCCACTATTTAATAATAAAAATAATTGATCCCCCAATCATTTAATATCCCGTATAGTTTTGCAATGTAGATGACAGGGTTTTATTAGTTTCTTACAAATTTGTGCTACCTTTCGGTCTCTTCGTGACTGGACAATCATTATATCTACCATATATCGGAGAATGCATTGACGTTTGGCAGTCGGCTTCGCAAAAATAAAACCTCTTCGTAAGTGCAGATGCGCGTATGCGGTGCGTGTAACTGATTCTGCAGATTTCGAACTCCCGTTTAATCCAAGTAATAGCTTGAATGAAAATGCTTTAATTTTTAATAAATATATTTAGCTTTGTTGGTGCAATTTTAAAGACAAATATGACGAGAGTGGTAACACATCCCCCGTGGATATTATTATCATCTGTATGTGAAAGAATCGCCTACAGTATAAGTATGACGCATTTAACTTCGTCTCATTTCATGTTTTCAATGGCCTTGCAACACATCCAGCATTGCATCACTCGTTGTAAACCACTCAGAGAACAAGCGTGGCCAAGGAAAACGAGGAAACTCGTCATTGAGTTTTTCACAATTCCGCAAATTCAGACTTTTAATATTTTTTTCAAAAAATTGGTGTTGTCTGAAAGCTTTATTCATTGGTTTAAAATCTCAGTTCTTTGTCTTGCCACAGTACTTTCTGGTGACTTAAGTGAATGAAATTTACAAAAATTTAGATTTGTTTTACCACAAGCTGACCGGACATGCTATGAAGAGTGTGCCAAATGAGGCAACAATGAAACACAGCAATTCAGATGGTATAAAGTTCATTAAAAATTGAGCTTCTCTTTCAATGAATAAGACGCGTCTTTATCTTTTTGAACAAAAATTTCCATGATGAATAATATATCGTGGCTTATATTTTGTTATACAATTCACACAATTCTTAAACTAAAACTCCATTTTTTTATGAGGTAAGTGGATTGACAGATCGAGTTCCTACTATAATAATTCAGTCGTCTTTTTTAATGAGGAAATCCTTAGCGTCAAAGAAACCTTTTAATTTTCTTTTTTAGGGCCTACTGATCACATACTGGCCCAACCTGTGAAAGTTTAACACAGTGTGCCAAAATAATTTACGGAAACGTGAGTTTTCATAAGGAACCACATCGTCCATACGAAAATTACGCTCCGAAATAGGTTTAACTCTTTGTGCAATAATTTTGAAACGGTCTGCATTCATTTGAAGAGAGAAAACGGATGGGGAAGAATTGATAACAGAACAATATCTGAATATTTGGGAAAAGAAACTAAACAAATATTTTCTAGTGAGCGGTGACAAATAGGACTATCTGACTGCCTGATAGTACAAATGCTTTCCTTTGTGATGATTTTGAAATATAGAATCGAAAAAAAATTTCTTATATTCTACATACATGTATTATTAATATCCTAAAAACCATTCTTCTTTCATTGATTTAACATTACTCTCGCTGATGACTCGATTTCTTGTTTTACATCAGAGGCGCTGAAAAGACTGGGGCAAGAAGTTGGAGTTAGCCTACGACAAAAACATGAAAGATTCAAGAATTCAAGGATTGAGAAAAGTTCATCTAGATTTAATTGCTGGCATATACAGTATCATTTTCTTTTAGCTTATTGCCTTAATTTATAGATTGGACTGTACGCTAAAATGAGTTGCAAATTAATGATGATCATCGATTCTCACA
>CAJQUW010000711.1:0-29553 GCA_907163375.1 Prostheceraeus crozeri | reverse complement strand
CAAGTAGGATGATGTGCAGTACATGTGACAAATTTGCGAAGCATATTATCAAAATTAAATCGAATTCTATTTTATCGAATAGCATATTTTATGTAATGTCGATTAAGCTTGTAAATATCATTATGGAATTTTCTCTTAGAAGAGGAAAGTTAGACTTCTTTCAAACTTTCAGACAATGCTTTATTAACCCATTTAGCGCCAGTGTAACGTTTTCGTTACAGCACTTTTCGGAATCTGCTGTCTTCTCCAGCTTGCGACATATGATACAATACTTTGATTACCATACATTATTTATCACATATTTTCAAGTAAACAATCGCCAATTCAAAAATTAGCACTTTTTAGTGCATTTATTTTATCACGAAATTTGACAAAAATGGGCTTAAAATCTGCTAATATACTGAAAGACTCAGTGTATGAACGTCCACATGTAATTTACTTCCCATATGATTTGCGTGTTCTCATTATCCATAAAATTCCGAAAATAGCGATCAATACTTGCTCGGATATTCAGTCATGACATGGCACGTCATTTTTTGAACCGTAACGTTTTAGTTACACTGGCGTAATATGATATACAAATGTTAAATACAGCAACAATATAAATGAAGCGAATGATGGTGAGTACAATCAATTTTCTTCAAAACTTATGTTTGTTAAATACTGAAAACGAACAATTTCATTGGAATATTGCAGTCTTAGTGTATTCTATGAGTCTGTAATGCTTGTTGCTATTTATAGTCTATGGCTTTCTCGTCACAAAACCAACCGAAGTCCATTGCCGTAGTATTTTTCTCAATATTTTACTTGTTAGCTCATGTACGGAAGTAAGTCAAAGAGAGATCAAATCTCAAGCATTTTCTCTTATAGCGTAATCATTAACAATGCAGGGTGCCAGTTCGCCTGGGCATAGAATACAAAGATGTCCTCCAACTCGAGCAATTTCAATCCAAAACTTCTTTGGTCGTAGACCATGCGTCTCTCCCTACAAGGGCACGCCAGCGGCTCGAGATGGCCCAAACTGGTTTAAAATATCTATAAAGGCTAAACTTGATTATATCAACCTGTGTAGCTATCTGAAGACAATACCCAAGCTGTTGCTAACTATGGATAAAGAAGTTACTGAAATATGCAATAGGCCTAATACCAGTAGTTTATAGTGTGACATCCGGCGCGACGCTTCGCTTCGCTTTGCTTCGCTTCGCTTGCGCCGGATGTCACACTTTTGCGGGTTTTTTTCAAAAAATCAAAATTTCAAAAATTTAGGTAGACTTCAAATTTCACGTGGCCGAAGGCCGAAGGGCGAAAATTTAAGCGTTTTTAAAAATACCCAATTTTCAAATTTTTCAAAATCTCAAATTTGAGAATTACAATCGGGCGAAGCCCTAGAACCTTCGGTTCGATTTTCACCCCCAAAATCATGACCGTTCAAGGACACCGAAAATCATAAAAGTTGAGAATTTCAAATTCATGAATTTTATCCATTTTTCAGGTTTTTAAAATATATCATGTGACTTGCGAACCGAAGGTTCAGGGCTTCGCCCGTTAAAAATATTTCTTTAAAAATGGAAGAAACAAAAGTGGAAGGAACTTCAGAAATGGAAGGAACCTCAAGAATATATCCTTCGTTATCATATGAACGTAGTTCTACTTTAATGGACATTGAAAAAATGAACATTGAAAAAATGAACAAAGAAAAACACAAAGATAGAGTTAGGTATATGAAAGATAAGGAATCTCAATTATTATTAAGATTAGAGCATTATAAAAAATTAAGAAAGAGATGGTCTAAAGTTAAGAATGTAACACAAGGAATTGGCATATTCTTAACAATAAGTTTAGGTGCTTTGACAATTGTTATATCTTCAGGTGTTTTAGTAATTCCAGTAGTTGCTACAGCTTTAACAGGTACGGGTGTTTTTGCAACTTCACTTGTTACAATGTTAGATAAATCTTTAATAACTAAGAAACGAAAATCATTAAAAACTAAGCATTTACATATTAAAGAAATTTATGACAAATTACACTACTACTTTCAAAGAGTATGTGATGATAATGTTATTACGTTAGATGAGATTGAAAAATTTGATCAAATAGCTAATGAAGTAAATCAAATATCATTTCAATTACAGTCAGAAAAAGTTGATGATAAAAATAAAAAGGATGGCAAAATTTTTAGTGATGCTAAAATTTCTAATGAAGAAAATGACAAATTTTTTTTAGAAGAGCTAAAAACTTTAAGCGAAAATTTAAGCAAAACTTTATTAAACAAAACTTTATTAAACAAAACTTAAAACGAGAAAACTTTAAACGAAAAGATGTCAGACAACAAAGCAATAAAAAAATAATTTGTTCAGTAAAATGTTTTTGTTGTATTCCAATGTTACCACAAAATTCAAATATTATATTTTAAAAATGGATAAAATTAGAGCTGATAATTTTAAAAGAATAAAACAATTAGAAGAGTTAATAAAACAAAGAAATATTATGAAAGAAAATCATCTTCAACATAGAATGATAAAAGCTGGTATTCAATCTGATATGTTTGAAAAAATGCAGCAAACCGAGCAAGTAAAAACTGATTTTGAAAAAACTATGAAACCATTTAAAACTCTTGAAAAAGAAAGTACAAATAATGATAAACAAATTGATATAACAGATCCAGAGCACAAAACTATATTAGATGACTATGGATTACTAGAATCAAACATTAATAAGAAATTACCAAAATCTATGCAATTTGAACATTCTATTTCATTTATAGATGGAAAAACAATACCTAGATTTTATCTCGGACAAAAAGAAATATTTCCACAACCTTTTCGAGGTATAATTTTTTCACCAGATAAATCTCCTTTTAATTTAGATAGAAATTTTGTTAATCTTTTAAGAGGAGCAGATTTAAATAATTATGCTGTAGAAGATCTCATAAAATATAAAGCTATGTTAGACAGAGTTGGTGCAGTAAAATCTCTTAGACGTTATAAACAATTAGAAAATTTATTATCAACGGGAGTTAAAGTAGGGAAAGGTTTATCTGAAAAACAGAAAACTGAAACAACTGTATTTTTACCAGATGATCCACAAGAATTACTAAATAGATTAAATATTTTAATATCTGCAATAAAAGAAGGACATAATTCTAGTTTCAATGAAATTCATGCTATATTGAAAAGACTGTTAGAAAAGAATATTCTAAATGAAGAGGATTATAAAAGTATAGCCGGACATCTCTGATGTCCTCCAGGGCTTCGCCCGTAGCTGAAATATGTTGTTGTTTTACTTTTTTCATAAAAAAATATTTATTTAATTTTTTTAGTTTAAAAATGTGTTCGGCAGATTTAGACAAAATTAATAATCATTTAGAAAATTTGACAGAGATTTTGGGTTCATCAAAATTTAGTACGACGTTAAAAATTATAACAACTACTTCATCACACACTTGTAATTTAGAACCCATTCTACATTTGGAACAAAATAAAAATTATCAAATTGCATTGACTAGTTTCTCTACATTTAACACTATTCAAAACGTTATCAAAGATGTGAATGATCAATTTAGATATTCTACTGATAAAGGTAAAACATGGAAAATACTAACTTTTCTTCCTGGTTCTTACGAAGTTGAAACAATATCAAATGAAATTAAGAGACACTTAGGTATATCATTTAAAGATAAGAAACAATGACATTTTGCAGTTGAACCGGCAGTTAATAAATTTTCTCTTACTTTAGACGAAAATCATCAAGTTGATTTTAATCATGATAGATCATTGTCAAAGCTATTAGGATTTAATAAACAAACCTATAGTCAAGGTTATCATTTAGGTGAGAAGATTCCAAAAATAACTGAAATAAATTCAATTGTTGTACATTGTGACATTATTGAAGGTGGATATATAAATGGTAAATTATCAAATTTAATATTCAGTTTTCCAGCTTTTACTGTACCCATTGGTTATAGATTAAATGTATTTCCACAAACATTAATATATTTCCCTATTACAAGAAAAACTATTAACAACATTAACATTAGAATCACTGATGAGAAAGGAAAGGAAATAAATTTTGGAGGTGAAGAGATTATGATAGATCTTTTGGTTCGAGAGGTATAAACTCCCGTTCGGGAGGTATAAACTCCCGTTCGAGAGGTATAAACTCCCACGCGAAGCTAGAGAAGTTTAATTTTCTTCTTCTTTAGAAACAAAAAATAAAAAAAATAAAAATAAATTTTTTTATTAAAAAATGAGTGAACTACCTCCATTAAATAAAAAAAAACTTAAATTTAATCATCATCCAAATTTATCTAATAAAGTTTTGTCAGTTATTTGTGGAAGATCAGGATGTGGAAAAACGTATCTATTATTTAAAATTTTAACGACTCCAAATTTTTTGGATTATAACAATCTTATAATTTATACAACAACGGCAGAACAACCCGTCTATCAATTTTTAAAATATGGATTTGAAAATAATCTTAAAAAAACAGCAATTGCTTCATTATTCAAAGAATATGAAAAATCTGAAGATGAAGAAGAAATAAGTTCGTGGTGTGAAGAAGCAGCAAAAAATAATCAGTTAGTAGAATCTAATAAAAATAACCATATGAAGATACAATTAATAGATGATAGTGGTAATATGCAAGATCCTAGTAAACTAGATAAAACAATGAAACATTGTGTAATTTTTGATGATTGTGTTAATGATAGAAATCAGTCAGTTCAGAGAAATTATTTTACACGAGGTAGACATAATAACTGTAGTGTTTTTTATTTAACACAAAGTATGTATTCATTAGACGGAAGTGTTATTAGAAAGAATGCAAATATATTTATACTATTTGAAATAAATGCAAGAAACTTAAGTGATTTGTTAAGAGATTTATGTGTAAGAAATAAAGATGAATTTAAACAATCGTGTAATAATGCTTGGTCAAAAGATTATGGCTTCATTACAATTAATATTGATAAAAAAATTCATGAAAGAGTTATAGAAAATATTTTCGAGGAGTGATCGAAAGGAGTGACCGAACGGAGTGGCCGAATAATTTTTTCTTATAAATTTTTTGTTAATAAAAATAAAAAAAAAATATGTTGAATGATTATAAGATAGAGCATGTACCAGTTTTAAAAGATTATCGTCATCCTACAAATCCTGTAAATTCGAAGAAAGAAGTTAGATTTTATTATCATCATAAATACGTTGCGCTCGTTACAGATTATAAAACAAAACATGGTATTAAACCGTGTGTTAAAACAAAAGACTTTCCACTTTGTTTAAGAAGTTTCCGAGTATTTTTGGCGTATAATAATTTATGGTGGTTGGTTAAGAAAGAACATTTAACAACACATGAATTAGAAACATTACATCAATTACATATTCCTGTGTATATGCAAAAACGGAACCGAGGTTCTATGTAAAAAATTAATTTTTTCTTTTAAAAAATATGAATCGTGAAATGTCTCTCGGACAAACGTCTAGGATTGATGAATTAATCAAGAAACAAACTACTGAGTTTGATGCGCAAATTAAACATAGTAAACGTAGTAAACGTATTAAAAAACAGAAACGTACTAGGCGTAGTATTAGACGTAATACTAAAAAACAGAAAAGTGGAACAAAAGAAATATTAGAAACTCCTATTACTGATATCTTTTTTGATGATAGAATTAAGGATGAACTTGGTGATGATTTATGTAATTTATTTAATCCAAATGAAATTAAATATGAAAATGTATCTTTTATTAATGTAGTAAATGATATGCGGAAACTTTTAGCAAATGGTAAAATTATTAATTTACTTGGAAAAGTTATTAAAGATCAGGAAAATATAATTCAAAATTTTTACGTAACCTTCTATAATAAAAAATCATTTGAAACATGGTTTTCGAATCTGGATGAGAAATCCGATGCTAACGAATGGATTTTTACAGGTAATATTAAATATGAAGATTTTGGAATGAAGTTAGTACAAAGATCGCATAGAGGGGCAGGGATTAATATGAAATATAGAATCAAAGAATATTTCGGTGAATATTGTTATATTCCTTCTGAAGATTTTTGTTTTATTAAATGTTATAATGTTTTACGAGGTTTTAATGAAGAACAAGGAGAAATGATGAAAGAAATGTTTAATAATTTTTTATATAAAGAGAAAGCCACATCTAGAACAGGAGTAATGTCAAACTGCAAATTTTCTCAATTCAATAAATATTTTGGAGAATGTGTTCAATATTATAGTCCTGCCAATCGTCATTTAAATCCTAGAGGAATTGAAACGTTGCATAATTATGTTTATTACAATTATTTTCACGCAGGTTCAACAATTGGTCACTATTGTTTAATTAATAAATCTCATAAATTAAAAGCTATTAGAGAAATTGAAAATAATTTCAAAAACCCATATATAAAACAGTTACTGATGAAAATCTAACAACGCGTCCATATAAAATCATAACAAAGAAAAAAATTGACTATGGTTCAACATATATTTGGGATCTCGAAACTTTTCCCGATCCTAACTGTTCAACAGCTCATCCTATTCCTTATGCTGTAGGAGCTATTAATTTTAATAAATTTATATGTTGTTTACCGAAACAAAGATTGAAAGAATTAGAAACACGTTTGTTAAGTGATATGATTAAAATTAAACGATCAAAAGATGAAGATGAAATTAAAAAACTTAAAAAACAGATTAATGAGTATAATAATTTAACTGAATTAGAATTTAATAAACTTCAAAATTGTGTGAAAATATTTACGAGAACTGAGGATGATGAATGTCCAATCAGGGGAAACCCAGAGGACGTATGTCCGATCCATCAATTTTTTAAAACTCTTGGAAAATTTAATTATTCTAGAGTAACTTTAATAGCTCACAATTCATCAGGTTTTGATTCCTATTTTCCGATAAAAGCTAATTTTAAATTATCTAAACCGCCTCTTAAAACTTCAAGAGGAATATTGACTGCTTCATTACAAAATCCTTATACAACTGAATGTGTTAGTAGATATATTCAAAAATCTCTTAGATTTAAAAACAATATGAAGAAAGATTCACTTTCAGGTAAATTAGCACTTCAAACTATTATAATGAAATGTAGTTATCAACATGTAAAAACAAGTCTTTCTAAATGGTGTGAGAATTTTAAAATTCCTACGAATGTGTGTAAATTAAATTATGAAATTGGAGACATAACACATGAAAATTATAAAGAAAAAGAAAATGAATGGAGACCATATTTAGTTAACGATATTCTTTCTTTAGCTTTTTGTATCTACAAATATAATAATGTTATGCAAGATTTAGTTGGTGAAGATATAACTACTAATTTGACATCCTCTGCTTTAACATTTAACGGTTGGATGAAAAGCGTACAAAATGACAATATAAATATTCATTCTCATATAGATTTATGGGCTAGAAATTATATTAGAAAATCTGTTAAAGGTGGAAGAGTTTCAGCAAATATAAGAAAATACATATCGCCATTTTGTAGCATCTTGTTACCAATATTAAAACAGTATTTACCTGGTCGCTACGCTGGGGGGACTTTGTCCCTTGGTCGCTACGCTGGTGGGACTTTGTCCCCGGGAAGTAATTTAATAGATTTAATGAAACAGTATCGAGATTTAGGAGATAAAACTGAAATTTGTAAGAAAATTTCAAATCAACTACTTGAACAAAAAAATGAATTTCTAATGGCTTTTGATGCAACATCTTTATATCCATCAGCTATGTATGATGAAAATTCAGAATACCCTAAAGCTGAATCAGCTAGAAAATTTCGTCAAGAAGAAGAGCGGGAAATAGTATATAAATTTAATAATCAAACATTTAGACCTAAAACTGGAATATTCTCTGTTGTGTTTCAATATCCGAATGATATGTTTTTCCAACCAGTTCCTATAAAAGATAAAGTTAAAAATCAAAATAATAATTCTCATGTAAAAGTAATCAGGTTTAGAAATGGTATATGTTATGATGTATTAACTTCTGTAGACATACAAGAAATTGTTAGATGTGGGGGAAAAATCTTACATATTACTGATGGTATAATTTATGAAAAAAATTATCAAGTTTCACCATTTCGAAATTATATTGAAAAACTTTTTAATTTGAGAAAAAGATATAAAACAGAAGGAAATACTGTAGGTGATGAGTTAATTAAATTATTGATGAATTCGCTATATGGCAAAACTGTGCAAAAAGATATAACCACTAAATATCATTTATGGAATGAGAATACATTGAGAAAAAATTTCACTCAAGAAGTAAAAGATTATGAAAAATTAAATGATGACCAATATTTAGCGAAAGTAGAAATGGAAGATGATGAATTTCTCAAAACTAATATTGTAAAAGATGGGAAGACGTCATTCATGCCATCACACTTAGGTTCTTTCATTCTTTCTCACTCTAGAAGAATCATGAATAACTTTATTTTAGAAATTAATGGTTTCAAAGAAAAATACATTTATTATACAGATACTGATTCAATATATATTTCCAATGAGCTCTTTAATAAATTAGACGCGGCTGGATATGTTGGAGGAGAATTGTGTCAAGGGAAAAATGATTATGGAAATGGTGGAATTATTTTTGCAATGTTTATTGCACCTAAAGTAAAATACTGTATTACTGTAGATGAGCAAGGGAGACTTAGTGAAAAGAAAACATTCAAAGGTTATTCACAAAACAAAGTAAAAGTAGAAGATTTTCTAAAATTATATTCGGGAAAACATTATCGACTACAGTTAATAAACCATGGAAAAGATCTTTAGAAACTGGAATTAGTATTCCTGATAAAAATAATAATACTGAAGAAAAAAAATTTTCTGGTCAAATAAATATTCTTAAACGTCAAGCACCTGATGAAAATGAAATTATGTTACCTTATAACGGAGAAGATATTCAAGCTGAAATATTTCAAACAATCATCTGTGAGAGTAATTTAAGTGATGATGATGACACGTGGGAATAATAATTTTTTTATTACATCTAAAAAATTTATAACATCTAAAAATTTTATAACATCTAAAAACTTATTACATCTAAAAACTTTATTACATCTAAAAACTTATTACATCTAAAAATTTTATTACATATGAAAATATATTTATCGAATATTTTCTTTATCACATTAAGTTTTATCATATTAAGTTTTACCATATTAAGTTTTACCATATTAAGTTTCATCATATAATGTTTTATCAAAAGATAATTTAAATTTTTTTTCACTAACTATTGATTCTTCATCATCATCATCAATTGATTCTTCATCATCATCATAAATTGTTTCTTCATCATCATAAATTACACTTTTTGGTATAGGATGCCCTTCCATGATAGGATACCATTCTCTTATTGGAATATCTAATTCTAAATTACATTTCTTATCTGTTAATAATATAATAGAGAAAAATATTGGTCTTTGATCTCTTTTGTAAAATTTAATAACACCACCATAATCTGAATCACTTTTAGTTTTTGTTAAAGATGATAAAATTTTAAATTGATTAGATGTAAATCCTAATTTAAATTTTGTAGACCCGACACATAGTTGTCTAACAGTATCTTCAACTATGCCATCATTATTATTTTCAATTGTAAGAAAATAAAATTTAGATAAATTTTTATAATTACTAATATTTTTATAATCTTTTTTACCATTTACACCTTTTTCAGATGTTACAGAATCATCATTATTATCATAAGATTCTTCAATATGATTCAGAGGATTGTTATGATCGGGCAAAGCCCTAGAACCTTCGGTTCGTTTATTATGATTATGGTCATTGTTTATAGTATAAGGTGTTGACCACATATAAATTTTTTCTTGTTGAGCTAAGCCATTTATGTAAGATTTTAACAAATTAATATTTAAGTTTGAATATAATCCTATATACGTATCATCATATCTTTGCGGCATTTCTAATGTTTCTTGTTTATAAATTGTGTCTCTATAATAAACTTGACATAATAATTCTTCATTATGTTTTTTACTCTCTATGTGAATGTTATATTGATTTTGATCGTCAACAAATAATCTAATTTTTTCTTTGGAAAAAGATTTTAATTTTTTAACTAATTCTTTAATATTGATATAATTAATAATTTTAGTTTCTATCCAATCAGTATTACTAATTGGTAACACTGCTCTAATAAATCCATAAACATTATTATGACCTATTATAACCATATTTTCTTTATTTAATTCCACATAAGCTACATCATTATATTTACTAACAATCTCCATAAATTTAATAAATGGATCTCCTGGAAACAAACAATAATTAGTTTCTATAGAAGGTAAACCTTTTGTTTGTTCTCTAAATATTTCGGCTTGTAATTGAAATAAAATATTAACATCTATACATGGATTTGTAATAGTATTATTATTATTATTATCAAAACATTTATTTTCAAATCCCGTTGATCTCGTCGAATAAGAAGAACAGGATGATGCGGGCGAATATAATTTTTTTAAATTTGGATTTTCCATTTTTTTATTTTTATTAGAAAAAATTTTATTTTTTTATTTTTATTAGAAAAAATTTTATTTTTTTATTTTTATTAGAAAAAATTTTATTTTTTATTGTTAAAAAATGATGTTACCAAATGTTGGTGGAGGTGCATATATCCCGAATAATCGTGAATTAGAAATAGAGATAGAAAATTATATCATGAAAACTGGAGACGTTTTATCTGGTCCATTGCATCTTTCTATTCTTCCGCAACAAAATACAGAGTTAACAAATAAACAATATGTTGATACACAAATCAATGATTTAAAAGAAAAATATATAAACGATGTTTTGGTTCCACTGATGAATGAATTGAAGTTGCTAAAACTTAATGACAAATCATTAAACGAAAAATTATTAAAACTTGATAAAAAGGATAGAGAGCTAGAAGCAGATATAGCAAAACTTTTTAAAAAGATTTCAGAACAATCAAAAATTTTAATATTACTTTCTTTAAAGTTAAAATCTGCTGTAATTAAAAATAAACATCAGATAAAAATGTTAAAAGAACAATTAGAAGATGAAATAGAAAATCTACCTGAAAGAATTAAAAAAAATTTAAAGCAGTTACAAACTACATTCCAAAAAAGTGTTGATGAATTAAGTTCTAAAATTACTCAACAAATGAAAAAGATGAATAGAATAATAAATGAAGTAAACTCACTTAATCAAAGAGTTGATAAAATGAAAACTCTTAAAATCAATTTAGAAAATGAATTAAAGAAAAATTTACAAGAAAACTCTAAAGAAAATAAAGAACAGTTAGATTCTGTTAAAAGACAATTAGATGTTCTTAAAATTAAGTTAAATGCTCTTAAAACGGCATTGAAGATTAATCAGCAGAAAATGCAAGTTAATAGAAAAGAAATTAAAGTACATCACACGCTGCTTGACGCAATAGATAAAGTGCAACAGTCAATTAATAAAGTTATCTCGAAGTTGTTGTCCATTCACAAACGTAAATCTTAACACGTAGATATTTTTCCCAAAAGTCAAATTTAATCTTAAAAAATGCCTATAATTTATAAACACAATCTTAAACATTTTGCATCAAATAATAAAATTGCTCATGAACCATCTCAGAAACCTGTATACCATTATGACAGTGTAGAAACAATCGGAACACAAAAGTTCCTAGGCACCGCAGGTGCCGTCCAAAAAGAAGGGGCTGGCATCTTTTCTGGTATTGGAAGTATCGTTAACTTAATTAAAAATAATAAAGATTTGATTACATCTGCTGCAAAAGGAGCAGCTGCTATAGGTAGTACAGCTAGTGCAATATCAAATGCTGTTAAGTCTCAAAACGAATTAAAACAACTAGAAGCTATTCGTAAACTTAGGAATGATTCTGAAGAACTAAAAAATTTAAAAAAACTTTCAGAGGAAACAAAAAATAAAATTGCTAACATAGCTGTAGAGGGCAGCCCGTCTGATAGTAAACATAATAAAAAAACAGGCGTAGCCATAGAACCTACGGTTCGTTCAATTGAAGAAATAAGAGGAAATGGCGTGAGTAGCAACCTTCGGTTTAACCAGCAAAGCTGTAGCGGAGCTGGTCTAGCAAAATTCTAAAATATATTTTTTAGTAAAATTTTTTTTAGTAAAATTTTTTTAGTAAAAGTTTTTTAGTAAAATTATTTTAGTAAAATTTTTTAGTAAAATTTTTTTCTGTCTGTGAGAAAAAACAAAAAGTCAAATTATTTTTTATAAAAATGTCTTCGCTTATCGAAAATAAATTTAGATTAGACGATCCTCCGTTCGTCAGTTACAATCAAAAAAAGAATGACTATATAAGAATTGCTATGAATCCCGGATCTTCCAGTAGAGTAAATACTGGAGGAGATTTAATCTTTGAAGTTGATAATCAGCAGAGTTATTTATATCTACCTGATTCATTTTTACACTGTGAATATTCTTTGTATAGTGATGCCAATTTTACAACACCATTACCAGAAACCGATAATATTGCACTAGAGAATAATTTCTTTCCAAGATTATTTACACAAATGCGTTTAGATGTTGCAACTCAAAATATAGAAACAATAAGTGATTCCCCAGGTGTAATTGATACAATGCTTAGATTTGTAACAATTGGTGAAAATAATAAAAAGCATGAAATCGAAGGTTGGTTTCCTGATACTAATGATGGTATAATTGTTGATGATTTAACTCACGCTGGAACAGATGCCGCAGGAATTGCGAAAGATGTAGAAAATATTGCAAAACATTTAAATAAAACAAATAATGAAGCATATAAAGAAAGACGTGAATTTAACAAGAAAAGTAAACAGACAGTAAATTGGTCATTGTCTCCATTATTCGGATATTTAGATTATGACAAAATATCATATCAATTAAAATTTAAATTAATAATTCATCGTACAGCAAATAATGAATTAATCTTTTTTGGTAAGACTGGAAAAAAAGCATATTTAAAAATTGATAGACTTGAATGGGGGATTAAGCATATTACTCCTAGTTTAGAGATTGAAACAGCTATTGCAAAAAGATTAAATACTAACAAACCAATTCCAGTAAATTTTCTAAAGCGTACTGCCAGTTCAGTAACTTTTTCCGAACAAAGATTTAACTGGCATTTTACTAGAACTGCGAATACACCAAGATATTTATTACTAACTTTTCAAAGAAATAATTCTCCAAGTTTTGATAAGAACAATAATATTTTTCATATTAATACAATTCGAAGTTTACAAGTTTCATTAAATCAAACCCGTTATCCAATTGATCCATTAAGATTCGATGATACCAATAATCAATTTATGGAAGGATATGATTCTTATCGAAATCTTTGTATAGAATTTGGAGTTGAACCACAATTAACTCCTGGAGATTGGAGACATTTATATCCAATTTTCTGTTTCGATTTAAGTGCGCAATCTGAAGATATTATTAAAAATGGTTGTGATGTAACAATTAATATTGAAAAAAAAGATTCCACAACTTCATTGATGGCTTATGGTTTATTGCTTGAAGATACAAAATATTCTATTGAAGTTCTTAATGGGAAGATGACTAGGATAGGCTAAAGCCAGAGGAGCTTCGCTCCGATCGGTTAGTAACCTGAGGACCTTTGGTCCGATAGGCTAAAGCCAGAGGAGCTTCGCTCCGATCGGTTAGTAACCTGAGGACCTTTGGTCCGATAGGCTAAAGCCCAAGACTTCGTCGTTTAATTAATTTAATTTTTTTGATAACTTAAAATTTTGATAACTAGAATAGATTAAAATTTTTTTGGTAACTTAAAATTTTTTCATAACTAGAATAGATTAAAAATTCTTAACTTAAAATTCTTAACTTAAAATTCTTAACTTAAAATTTTCGTAACTTAAAATTTTTTTATTAAAAATGTCGCAAGCGAAAAGTAATATTAATAATAAAACTGTTGAATTAAAATTACGTAATATTGTTGACAAAAATACCCCTAAAACTATTACTATTAATAAAAAAAAGTATTACATAAGTAAACCAATGATAGAGAATATTCAATTACAAGAAGAAAAGAATGGCGGGATTCTCCCATTAATTCCACTAATAATAGGTGGCATAGCAGCAGCAGGAAGTGTTGCAGGTGGGACAGCTGGTATTGTCCAAGCAGTAAATAAAAATAAATCAGAGAAGGCAGCATTAGAAGAACAAAAACGTCATAACAGAGAGTTAGAGAAAGTTGCTAGGGGAGAAGGAATAGTAGATAATTTTATTAGTAAATTAAAATTAGTTGATGAAGGAAAACGAGTTCTTAAAAATATTCTCCACAATGTTGATGATTTAATTGAAATTAAAGAAACTAAAGATGGTTCTGGAATATATCTAAGTCCTAGTATGATAAGGTAATAACCTCAAGACCTTTGGTTCTTTTCGGTAAAACATTTATTTTATTTTATCTTTTAAATTTTTTTTTCTTTTAAAATGAATTCTAAAAATTCCGAAAATTTAATTAAATTAAAAATTTCTAATTTAGATTTATTGAATTATCTATTAAACAAAAATAAAAACTCAAATTGTCAGCATATTGGAGGTGACAAGAACAAAGTTCCACACCACTTCGGTGGTGATATACAAAAAACATTAGAAAACTTTCCTGGATTTATTTGGAGTAAATATTCGAAAGAAAAACATCTTCCTGGTCATTCATATACCGGTCCAGGAACTCGATTAGATATAAGACTAGATGAGAATAATAATCCGAAACCAGGTGAAGAACCAATAAATAGAGTAGATGCCGCCGCTTACAGGCATGATTTAGCTTATCGAAATCATGATCTAAGTTCTCGACATGCAGCTGACAAGAAGATGATTCAAGAATTAGATAGTATTCAAAATCCTACATTTAGAGAAAAGATTGAAAGAATGTTTGTTAAGAAAGCTTTACAAGCTAAAATATTATTCGGCCAGGGTTTAAATGAAACGACAGCTAAGCTGTCTGAGAGCAACGCTCGAACTAATAACTCTGAGAGCAACGCTCGAACTAATAACTCTGAGAGCAACGCTCGAACCTATGCGTCCGAAATTCACAAGGAATATAGAAAGCCGAAATATCTATTGAAAGTAAAAGTATTTAATAAAGATGATATTTGGAGTGCTGATCTTATTCATATGCCGAATGAAAGGGACTACAAATACGCATTGACCGTTATAGATTTATATACACGATACGCTTGGGTAAAGCCTTTAAAAAATAAAAGTGGTCTATCAGTTAAATATGCGTTTGAAGAAATCTTTAAAGAAAGTAATAGAAAGCCAAAAAAATTGTTTGTTGATAAAGGGTCGGAATTTTATAACCGAAACGTTCAGCCACTATTTGAAACTGTTTATTCCACTGAAAATGCAGGGAAGGCCGTAGTGATAGAAAGATTCAATCGGACGTTAAAAAATAAATTATTCAAGAAATTTACTGAGCAAAAAAATCAGAAATGGTTGAAGATATTACCAGGAATTGTGGAAGAGTACAATAATAAAGTTCATTCTGGTATTGAAGAAACTCCAAAGAATGCTTCTGACGACCCTGATCTAGTACGAAAGAAAATATTCGAGAATAATAATTTGAATGAGAGTAATCCGAATTTGCAGAAACTTAAGCCAAAATTTAAAATTGGAGATAGAGTTAGGATATTTAAATATAAGAATAAATTTGAAAAAGGCTTTGTTGGCTATTGGACTAAAGAAATATTTGAAGTTTGCAAAATAAATCAAAGTTATCCGATTACTTATGAAATTAAAGATTTAGATGATGAAGATATCAGAGGCCGATTTTATCAAAATGAATTACAGAAAACAGAGCTTTAACCTCTAGGTGGCGCTTTAGCTAGCTTCGCTTGAGTTATAGATTGTTTAACTCTAACATAATATCTAGAAATGATACTCCTTTTTGTAATTTGTACAAAACGTATAAACATAATTGCCCACAATAAGTTGTTCCCGGTTTTTGAATTTGAAATGTATTATAAATTCCATTGCCAAGTAATTCTTTTACTTCATTTGTAGGGGGCAAACCGTATGAGTCGAACCAATAGTTCTCAGCCTCCGGGCGGTCAAAATAATAGTTCTGCTGATAATTTTTAACGCCTGCTGACCAATGTACACCTTTTTCATTTGACGTATGAAGATTTGTTATGAAATTTACAGTTATTGATGGAACTTTGTTCCGTGAACTGAAGGTTCCTGTTGGCCTATTTTTTAGGAATTGTAATTCATCCCGCATCAATATGTGAAAATTCTTTATTCCCAATTGATTAGCAATCTTATTTAAATCGAAATTCGTTGTTGTCTGTGTTCCATATAATTTCAAAAACTCATTTATGTTGCTCATTTTATAATAAAAAAATTTCTTAAGGGACCCCTAGAAGTCAGAAGGAGGGGGGGGGGGTATTGATTTAAAACTGTTCTCTAATGATGTCTTTCCTTACTACTTAGTCAGAAGGGGGTATTGATTTAAAACATTTTTATAATGATGACTTTCCTTACTACTGGGGGGGGGTATTGATTTAAAACTGGTCTCTAATGATGTCTTTCTTTACTACTTAGTCAGAAGGGAGGGGGTATTGATTTAAAACTGTTCCACAATGATGACTTTCCTTGCTACTTAGTCAGAAGGGAGGGGGTATTGATTTAAAACTGTTCTCTAATGATGTCTTTCCTTACTACTTAGACAGAAGGGATGGGGTATTGATTTAAAACTGTTCCACAATGATGACTTTCCTTGCTACTTATTCGATTTTGAAATGATTTAATTTAATCTAAATTAAAACGTTACATTGTTCCATTTTATTCTTATGAACTCTTGTTAAGAGAATATTGATTGTTTTATCTGTATTAAGACATTAGCAACATCTGTTACCAAATTTCTCAACATGAACAGCTGCTACCAGTTTAAGCTATTCAGTATGAGAGAATTCTTTGTGACCCGCATAACTCATGACTTTTCACTTGAACAGCTGCTGCCATTATTCCACGTATTACTGCGTGCATTCATTCTGCGAGCGTTCTACGAGACTGTGACTGCTTACGAATCATCTGTGACCTTTATCTATTTTGGTCAATTTCATCAGCGACTTTCAACAATTTTATTTTTTATCATAATTAATTCACTACGTTTTAACGAAAATGGCACGTTCAAGCATCGCCTTTGCCGATTTGAAAAGAAAAATTTCAGACACTATTGTGAACGAAGATCAACGGAAGAAGTGTATTGAGATGCTAACAGAATTTCAGGAGAAATATCTTAAACCAAGGGAGGAAGAAGACATCCACGCATCAAAAACATTCAGAGAATTTTTAGTGATAAATCGATTTGAAGACACATTGCAAGATAACGCCATCAATATCAGTTCAAACTATAATTTTGAAGAAGAAATTCAAAGAGACATCTTACCATCAGAGCTAACTAATTATTTAGCACATTTAAGAAGAGAAGAAGACATTTCGGTGAACAATACTGTGAAGTTATCGTTGTTAAAAGGAAGAGCTTTGACTGTAATCCGGGGAAGTGGCCATGTTTGTAAACAATTAGGTTATTCCAGAGGCTATAACATCTTTTTAAGAAAATTTTATAAACTATATTTACGATTTCCGTTTATTAAGAACTCGACGGAATCTATATCATTTTTCAAAAGGAACTTCGCTATTATTGACTCGTATCTTCGCCATGGGAGACAGCGCCCAACCCTTGATGAAATACTAAACTCAATCAATTGAAACGGTAAGCTACTCGCAATGGATAATAGTACTATGAGTATTACCTTATTTTTATTTACGAGAAACAAATGTATCATGCCATAATACATTTTAGTAACATATATATTATTCGTTGTAAACCATACTACTTGTCCTCATTGGTTTTATAGTTCTATGAGCCTTACCTTATTTTACTCATACAGAAACAATTGTATCATGGCATAATACATTTTCTAGTCAACATATTTTATTCGTTGTAAACCATGCTACTTGTCCTCATTGGTTTTATAGTTCTATGAGCCTTACCTTATTTTACTCATACAGAAACAATTGTATCATGGCATAATACATTTTCTAGTCAACATATTTTATTCGTTGTAAACCATGCTACTTGTACATAGTACTTGTCTGTGATGTGAATAAAATATTTCAAAGATGGAAATGTGTTTTCATTTTGTATCGAGTTAAAGCAGTAGCAACTACTGGAATTGTAAGAACGCCAGATGAAATGACAATTGTTAAAGCATTAGACCATCTCTTTCTTAACTTTTTATAATGCTCTAATCTTAATAATAATTGAGATTCCTTATCTTTCATATACCTAACTCTATCTTTGTGTTTTTCTTTGTTCATTTTTTCAATGTTCATTTTTTCAATGTCCATTAAAGTAGAACTACGTTCATATGATAACGAAGGATATATTCTTGAGGTTCCTTCCATTTCTGAAGTTCCTTCCACTTTTGTTTCTTCCATTTTTAAAGAAATATTTTTAACGGGCGAAGCCCTGAACCTTCGGTTCGCAAGTCACATGATATATTTTAAAAACCTGAAAAATGGATAAAATTCATGAATTTGAAATTCTCAACTTTTATGATTTTCGGTGTCCTTGAACGGTCATGATTTTGGGGGTGAAAATCGAACCGAAGGTTCTAGGGCTTCGCCCGATTGTAATTCTCAAATTTGAGATTTTGAAAAATTTGAAAATTGGGTATTTTTAAAAACGCTTAAATTTTCGCCCTTCGGCCTTCGGCCACGTGAAATTTGAAGTCTACCTAAATTTTTGAAATTTTGATTTTTTGAAAAAACCCGCAAAAGTGTGACATCCGGCGCAAGCGAAGCGAAGCAAAGCGAAGCGAAGCGTCGCGCCGGATGTCACACTATAAACTACTAATACCGAGGATGACGGTATATGATTGTTGCCACAAAACTTCCAGAAGCAAATGCTTCATCAGAGTTATGAGACGGTGATGAGTTTATGTGTCTCAGAGGAATGTCTGTCAAACGATGTCTCATCAGTTAGTTATATCTCAGGGTAGTGTGAGATTCCAACAAAAGATGACTAGAATGATCATTTCAGTAAACACAAAATGCAGTCAATAAAATGTCAAATATCGGTAATTTTCATCTTCGCAGATAGGACAAACATTCTCTGGATGCATTTCAAGGCAAGAATCTTTATGAGATGCTTGATACGCATGCTGATGGTCTTATCAACCTCAGTGGCAGAAACCAGTGACTACCCGGGACAAAAGAATTGTTTAGGCCTACATAATGCTAAACAATCTCAAATGCGTTCATTTTTTGGTGTTCTTTATTTATGTGGACATTGCGAATTACCGAGGCGTCTCCAACTCTACCATGACTTTGGAGTCGACGCAGTAAGAGAATCAATTTCTCGACATGAATTTCGAAATATAAAAACTTGTTCTCATTACAACGATAACGATTTCACACCAAACAGCAACAACAAGTAGCATAAAGCAGGCATTTGATTAAATTTACTAATTCACAGTTTCGACAAATACCTCTGAAATATGATGGAGAGCTTTCATGCTGAAACTATAACTCATTACTTCGGCAGGAATTGCTTCGAGCAATTCATAGGCTACATTTGAAAAAAACATGCTTTTGTATATTTTGACATCATATGACGCCATCGTAACGAAATCGTTACGGCTTTAATTTCTAAGAAATGGTTATTGTAATGAACTGGTCATCATATATTATTCTTAATTATAGCATTCTGAAATACTTACCACCGTTTTTATAGAAATTTGCCAATATTTATATAGGTGGCCTTAATTAATAATTAGGTTGAATAAATCTGATGCCGTGCATAAACGACATAAATAGGTTAATTAGTCAAGTTTATCTCACACGCCTACGTATAAATGCTATGTAAGTTCATTTTTCTGAATTGGCTGAATGAAAAGTTAGACTGAAATTTCTGATGCAATATCTCTTTCTTCGCTGCTGTTGAACAGTATTCACTCCGTCATTGATGGAGGCGTGATACAGAAGATGCGAATAGCATGTTCTCGACCTCTCAAGTTCTCTTTGTGTTTCACTAAAACTGCTATTGAGGTTGAAACTACAGATTGTTTCATAAAAAATGGATCACCCTTAAACATCGCCTTAACTTCAACTTTGTCTAACTCCGCCAAACTTGAACGAATTTCTCTGAAATTTGGAAGATATGTCAGTTGTGCTTACTAATATCATTGTTGGAAATTTCAAGCATGAATATTGACTTGTTTTCCTGTTATAGATAAAAAAGTAGTAGATAATTTGATCTTCATTTAGCAATGTTACACAAAATCATAACTCACTCTTATAAAATTACATTTGTTTCCTTTGTTATGTAATATGTTGTTCTACAAGCCAAAAGCTATCAAGCAAAGCAAAAATAAAGAAAATCGGTCAATCAGAGCCAGTATAGCACCATTATTCATCAACAATAATGTAACTGCTACATGTGATTAACTGGACTTCATGTTCCATAGCTTCCTGACTTCGTTGCGGTGGTGTTGGCAGCACTCCTGATTGCTTTCAGCTAGAAATCTATCTCTTACCGGTTGAAAACAATACAAAGCACAAATGAACAATAACGAGATCGCATTCACAAAAGGCAAAGTGTCAGCCTTGCTAGAACTACTTCACATAGAGCAAGGAACCATGAATTCTGAAAGCTATGTGAATGTTTTACGAATGAACATTGGCCAAATGACAGATCAACTTGGTGATCCATCGACTTGGTTATTTATGGATGATAATGCTACGTGTCACAGGAGTAGTAGAGTCAATTTATGCAAGTCTCAATTAGGGCTTAGGACATTATCTTGGCCAGCTCGTTCTCCTGATCTGAATCATATAGAAAATGTATGGAGTATTCTAAAACGTAACGTTCGTCGTTCACTGCTACCTACAGATGGCGTATCACAACTTACGTCACTGTTAAAAAGAGAGTGGAGAAAGTTAGATCAGTCAAAAATCAACGATATCATCGAATCAATGCCTAGACGAATTGATAATGTCATTGACAATAAGGGTAGGGCCACAAAATATTAGCTTCTTAAGAACCGTTACTGTATCATAGCTTATCAGATTATATAAGGACATTTAAATATATTAGGGACATGAAATAACATGAAAAATGCTTTCTGTATCATACTTATGTTTTATTTAGTCAAATTTTAGGATGATCCACTTTTTATGAAACGGACTGTATATTGGGTTGTTCAACTGAAAGAAACGATGTTAAATGTTGGCACAAAAGAAAGGCAACATAACAACAATGTTTTTGTGTGTTACATCACTCTATCCAGAAGTGATCAGTTTAATGTAGTTGAAGTTAGCACCAACTTCAAAACCAACTTTATGAATAGAGTTTGCACAGAATAGAAAACCACATGTATAGGTAATACTGATGACGCAGAGTTTGAACAGACAAAAACTTTTCCAAAACTCGAACTCCTTCACCTTCAAAATTCAAATTTAAATTCGAAAAATTGGTGCAAGTATTGGTGCTACCTATAGTTAGCGAGTTTGTACAGAATTCCGATGGAAAAATTTAGATACAAGAACTAAAAACTGAGTTTGTACAGCAACTTCCAGCACTTTCCCTACACGAACAACCGGTAAAAACCGCCAAAAACTGATTTTTTTTAAAAAATGATAAGATTTTCCAGAAAACTTCTTGGTGCTACATGGAAAATGAGTTTGTACAGTGCCCTACCGGTGGAAGAGTGTTCTACTAATCGATTCTGAGTTTGAACACACACTTCTCCGACACTCCAGCACTCCTACGACCGGCAAATACCGGTTATTATACAGTCACTTGCAAATGTTTAGAGCCACCCACTCGAAAACAGCAATTTTGTTTGTAAGCGACGATGTGAGTCAGTAATCGCACCGACGCCGATGCAGGACTCTTTACCTATCTCATGGCAATACTTGATGGCCTACCTATCTTCATGGCAACGACATGCACTGAGCAAGTGCGCTCAGCATTTGAATTTGAATTTCAAACGATCTAAGTTGATGGAGCTAAGTCTCATCATTTTCATAGTAGTCGGCGTTAGTCATGGGTAGGAAGAAGTCTCTCTTGCACTCGCGCTCAAATCGTTGCATTGTCGAAAATTGGAATGAGCGAAAGAGAAATAGCACTTTCCAATAGAATTTCCACTTTCAATGATGCGAGAAGATCTGGACGACCACGGAAGACAACTACCCATGACATTCGCATCATAAAGCGATATGCGCAAAAATTTCCGACCATGAGCCTGCCTAAGCTATCTGAAATGGTGAAAGAAAATGAAATCAACGTGAGTACGAGAACTTTGTCACACCGTCTATCGAAAGAGCTAGGCTTGAACAGCTACTGACCGGCTAAAAAGCCCAGACTTACTCCAGCAATGGCGAAGAAGAGGTACGATTTCGCAAAACGTCATCAACACTGGACCGAGTCCGACTGGAAGAAAGTAATGTGGAGTGATGAGACTATCGTACAGCAGTTCGGGAATCGCTCGATGCAAGTTCGACGCCCACCACGACAACGCTTCAACAGCCGCTACGTTGTCCCAACACTGAAGCATTGTCCAAGCCAAATGGTATGGGGAGCCATCTCATCAAAAGGACGGGCATGCATATCGTTTCTCCCAAAAAATACGATAATGAATGGACAGCGGTACCTGGAAGTCTTAAAAAGCAAGTTGGAGATGCACATGGACATACACAACACGGATATATTCATGCAGGACGGCTAGCGCCATGTCACCGGTTGAAGATGGTCACAAGTTGGCTATACGATCAAAGGGAATTGACGCTCTCGAATGGCCTGGAAATTCTCCTGACTGCAATCCGATCGAGAATGTATGGAAGATACTCAAAGACAAAGTCGCAGCGAAGCATCCGACGACTGCAAATCTCATCCAGTGCATCAAGGAAATGCGGTGTTCCGAAATCACCGAAGAATACTGCCAAGAACTGATAGCCTCCATGCCGAAGCGCATGGTAGCGATCATTGCTGCTAGGGGCTACTTTACTAAATATTAGCAGTCAAATGTGTTTTTGTCAGTTTTATATGTATTCAGATGAAAATATATTCATTATTTGTAAATATAATAGCTCTAATTGTTGTTATCATTAAGTGGGATGAAAAATACGCTTTTCGGGTGGGTGGCTCTAAACTTTTGCAAGTGACTGTACAGTAACTACAAGAATACTGCCCATTTATGAACAAATCGATTAGTGCTACATGGAAAATGAGTTTGTACAGTGCTCTAACCGGTGGAAGAGTGTTCTACTAATCGAGTCTGAATTTGAACACACACTTCTCCGACACTCCAGCACTCCTACGACCGGTAAATACCGGTTATTGTACACTGACTGCAACATCGATGCGATGGTTTTGTTTCAAAATTTAGTTGTCGGTTGATTCGCCAGCTTCCACCAGTGAAACGACAATTAAAGCACTATATTGTTTCAAGAAATGTTATTATCCATCAAAATATGAAATCTTCTGAGAATGGTGCACAGAATTCTGGAAAAAGGCCGTGTACGTCATAAAGGGCACGGGTGGAAAGCTTAATGTATGCAGTACTCCAAAAATGAATAGGTGCCCCAAATCCAAATGCTGACATGGGAGAAGGACGAAAGATGAATGTCGAGTTCTCATCTTTTACATACTCTATTACAGTAGGAAGCACAGCATAGAAAGGTCAGATAGGATAAAAATGACTTGCGACATTTATGCAATGAAGGCCGAATATCTTCAAATACGATAATGATCGGACAGTCCGAAACGCATATAGAAAAACAACTACAAGGTATAGAAAAGAGGAACATCGCTGAAAATGGCTGTTCGTGTGAAAAATTTGGCTGAAAAAACAAATTGTAGTCAAAACGATTACAAATGCACTTAAAAAATCACGTCGAATAACAACAATCTTGATAGTAAGTGTTGCTTGCAATTCATCACTAATATCCGGAAAACAATCGAAAGTATAAAAGTAAGAATTGTACAGGCTTGCGTATAGCCTATACGATGAACCTTAAATGACCAACAGTGTGACCAAGCGATAAAGTTTTTAAAATACAAAAGGAAATGGTCGGGATAAGATCAATTACAACAAACTTCATGAATGCTCATGACAAGCGGAATAAAGTAGAGGCCAAAATATTCCATTTTTGTGTTCACACTCAAAAAATGTTGAAGACTTATCGATCAAACATGAGAGCAAGGGAGTCATAATCGTAGTTGTTGAGCAGATGTTTTCTGTAATCAGTCACGCATGTTCAGATACACTTCGTCACAAAAAATATCCTT
The DNA here is from genome assembly GCA_907163375.1 of Prostheceraeus crozeri. Classification (NCBI taxonomy): domain Eukaryota; kingdom Metazoa; phylum Platyhelminthes; order Polycladida; family Euryleptidae; genus Prostheceraeus; species Prostheceraeus crozeri. The sequence goes on along the minus strand of CAJQUW010000711.1, from coordinate 5,231 downwards.
TATTCAACAAAAGAATAAAGCTACCTCTGTCGATCTATTTCTCTCTTATCTCTGCGTGCAGTTAACCCTATTCGTACCAAGGGGGGCGGAATCCGCCCCCCATGCGCATTTTTGCTGTAGAAACTTTCATACCACATGGATTGGATTGAGATTTTATGACTTTTAGTTTTTAGGTATTTTTCAACTTTCTGCGAAATTTCGTCAAATTTATGTCAGTGAAAGAGCTAGATCTAGCCTAGTTTTCAAGAGAAAGGTTCTAAGAATTCAGTTTTGTTTATGCCGTGTGCAAGTATAGATTGTGTTCTAGCAATAAAACGTATATCTTGAAGTCTCAGCTGCTTGTATACCATATACATTATACTACAAAGCAATATACAGTCCATGTCTAAAATCATTGGACACCTGGAATGAAAGACTATAGGCCTAGTAGAACCTAGTATCTAGTATTTTCTTCTAATTCGAACCACATATGTAGAAAATTGTCATACTTCTTCGATAACTTTTGATTCTAACTTGAATAAAGATTTTGCGATAGACATAGATCATATTTAGCAGATGTTATCTACTTATACAGTATAGTAGGAGCTAGCTATCTAGTTTTACCTAGCTTAGGCCAATGATCTGCATGATGATTATTTCTTTCTTGTGAAGAAATTATTCTACAAATTATGAAACTACATGTACAGTAAATCTACGATATTTATTGGCCACTGTATAAGGTTCTAGCATTTTTCGTAAATAGAATTATACCGCAGGTAACTAGTAAGTAGTATGCATAGGTTTGTGTAATTATTTTATAATGCAGAAATATAATATGTGCCATAATTTCATCTCCATCAATTCAAACTATTACACTTTCATTTTTATTTTTACGACATAAAATGAAGCACTTTCTATTGCTAATTTGATATTCTATTTGATAGAATGATACATAAATCAATTACAGTCTGGACAAGTCACTGTCATGTGGTTTGTGCATACCGGCTTCATACAGTTGTGACATTGAGTCTTGACCTTTTTCATTTTGTCTTTCTCGTTTTTGTAATTTGAACCTTTAATTTCGTTCAAGCAGGAGGTGCAACGTCGGGCTGTTGCAGAATTCGTTGCAGCAGCAGAAGTCGAGGATGCCGTTGCTCCACCAATAAGATCCATTTTCTTGAGCGTCACTGACTGAAGACCAATTCTTGACCGTCTGAGAAGATGAGGTCTTATCAAAGCTTCTGCGAGGCTCCATAGGAAGTCAAATGAATCCACTGACCTGGGATTTTTGCGTGGATGGTCTGTGCATTTACACATGACAGCTACTACAGTCCGTTTCATAAAAAGTGGATCATCCTAAAATTTGACTAAATAAAACATAAGTATGATACAGAAAGCATTTTTCATGTTATTTCATGTCCCTTATATATTTAAATGTCCTTATATAATCTGATAAGCTATGATACAGTAACGGTTCTGAAGAAGCTAATATTTTGTGGCCCTACCCTTATTGTCAATGACATTACCAGTGACGTAAGTTGTGATACGCCATCTGTAGATAGCAGTGAACGACGAACGTTACGTTTTAGAATACTCCATACATTTTCTATGGGATTCAGATCAGGAGAACGAGCTGGCCAAGATAATGTCCTAGGCCCTAATTGAGACTTGCATAAGTTGACTCTACTACTCCTGTGACACGTAGCATTATCATCCATAAATAACCAAGTTGATCTATCATTTGGCCAATGTTCATTCGTAAAACATTCACATAGCGTTCAGAATTCATGTTTCCTTGCTGTATGTGAAGTTCAGAGCGGCCATTGGTCCAAATGCCAGCCCAAATCAGTAGAGTCGCACCACCTTGTACCCGGGGACGATGTAAATGTCTCGGAATTTCCTGATCAGATTTTATCCATAATCTCAATCGACCATCACTATCCTTCAGACGGACTGATGCCTCATCAGACCAGACAACCCGATCCCATTGATTTCGCCAGTGACAATGACTCATTGCCCATCTGAGACGTCTTTTTGTATGCTGATCTGATAATTCGATCTGAGAGGGCCTCTTACAGCTCTTGAAATTCGACTCAATAAGTCTTCTACGAATAGTGGACTTGGAAATAGACGAGACTAGTGCAGCCATCTCAGTTAACGAGAGACTTGGATCAACTTTAACAAATCTCAAAATTAGGCGGTCTCTACGTTTGGATGTTTTGCGTGGACGGCCAGAGCCCTCTTTACGACAGAGTCGAAAATCATCATTATGCCATCGATGCACATTTGTGTAAGGGACATTTAGTCGCTTGCTTGTAGCTCGCAAAGAAAAGCCTAGTTCTAGCAAGGCTGACTCTTTGCCTTTTGTGAATGCGATCTCGTTATTGTTCATTTGTGCTTTGTATTGTTTTCAACCGGTAAGAGATAGATTTCTAGCTGAAAGCAATCAGGAGTGCTGCCAACACCACCGCAACGAAGTCAGGAAGCTATGGAACATGAAGTCCAGTTAATCACATGTAGCAGTTACATTATTGTTGATGAATAATGGTGTTATACTGGCTCTGATTGACCGATATTCTTTATTTTTGTTTTGCTTGATAGCTTTTGACTTGTAGAACAACATATTACATAACAAAGGAAACAAATGTAATTTTATAAGAGTGAGGTATGATTTTGTGTAACATTACTAAATGAAGATCAAATTATCTACTACTTTTTTATCTATAACAGGAAAACAACTCAATATTCATGCTTGAAATTTCCAACAATGATATTAGTAAGCACAACTGACATATCTTCCAAATTTCAGAGAAATTCGTTCAAGTTTGGCGGAGTTAGACAAAGTTGAAGTTAAGGCGATGTTTAAGGGTGATCCATTTTTTATGAAACAATCTGTAGGTGAATCAGCAACTATGACTTCAACTTTTCCAGTCATTTACAAGTCACGTGTCTCTGGTTCGCAGAACGATCTCTCTTATTCACTGACTCGACACACAATTATTATGTCACACGGAGTCAGACCCCTCACATAATTTCTATCAAGTTATGCAATAAGGAAAACAAAGTCAACGTAAACATGGAAAAGGCAATTTTAGAGGCCAGCAACTAGGAACTCTGACAAGTTTACAAATAATTACTGAACGAAAGAAATCCATCCATATAAAGCAACAATTCGAATATTACTGTATAATGTAAATTGAACATGTACATTTATGCAACAATTTGAACAATGTTCTATGCATGTATCCGAACAATGTTAATTTCATAGCATATGAAGGAACCAATTTGAAAAAGAAGAAATATTCCATGGCTTTTTACCAAAAAATGATACATGTACATTTTTAAATCGTTATCTATGGCACCAAAAATATTTTATCATGCAAAACCAATATCACCATTCGAAATAGAATACCAAAATTGGGAAAACAGTATACTCTAAGGTTGATTTGCATGATTTATCAAAGGAAAAATTAAGAAAAAATAAAAAAGATGAGAAAAAATAATGTTTGAATTTTAAAATGCTATTTGTAGCATCAAGACGAAAAAATTATGCAAAATGAATACCACCATTAGATTTAGAATATCCGAATTGTATAAAATCCTTAATATCAGGTCTCTTTGTTTGATAATGTAGGAATAATACTGGGGGGCGGCCTTGATCTGAGCGTGCGTCAAATACCTTGGTATGAATAGGGTTAACACAACGACCGAGTACTGTGATTTCAATTTTTGTACAAATACATTTATCACAGGTCTATCGAAAAAGTGGAATTGAGGTTTTTCAAGGTCAATTCCAATTCCAATGCCAGTAGATTTAAATATCGTCGATTCCAATTCCGATTCCGACTTTTCCAACTCTGCATAGATGTCTCAAATGACAATAGGGTGCAATGCTCAAGATCCAAGCTTGTTTCGAGTTCATGGATTTCGATCGATTAACAACAGCTACATGCAATTTCAAGACAATCAAACGAAAGGATCTACGACCAGAAAGAACGAGAAACCTTTACGATATTTAGGCCTAATTCTGATATTCTTTTCTCTAATGCGCTCGCATATTTCTAAAATACATAGGCTAATTCTGTTTTTGAACGTAGATCAGTTGTAGCATTTCATGCATGTATCCTATTTAAAAATAGGCCTATTCAACTTCAAAATACGCTTATTATATACATATACACTTCCCATTTTTATCTCACATAAACATAAATCTATCGAAATAATGGACTACATCAATTCTGCAATCACAAATAGACCAAGATCCACATCTACTGTATGTGAAAATGTCCATTCTAGGTAGCGATTTAAGGTTAGGATTTTCTTGTTAAGATCAGTTGTTCTATTACCAGGATAGGAGCGGAATACATCACCGTCATTTCATACTACATTCCCAACCTATCATCGGAAGTTAATTCGCAACACTATATGAAAACGTCTTAGTCGCAATAACCCCCAGACCATGTCGTAATTACCCCAATCCCGAGGCAAAAGAGACTTTGAGGTCGCTTACTTTGACGGCCAACTTAGAGAAACTTATCATTCTATGTTAATAAATGGTCAGTATTCTTGTAGTTACTGTATAATAACCGGTATTTGCCGGTCGTAGGAGTGGTGGAGTGTCGGAGAAGTGTGTGTTCAAACTCAGACTCGATTAGTAGAACACTCTTCCACCGGTTAGAGCACTGTACAAACTCATTTTTCATGTAGCACCAATTGATTTGTTCATAAATGGGCAGTATTCTTGTAGTTACTGTATAATAACCGGTATTTACCGGTCGTAGGAGTGCTGGAGTGTCGGAGAAGTGTGTGTTCAAACTCAGACTCGATTAGTAGAACACTCTTCCACCGGTTAGAGCACTGTACAAACTCATTTTCCATGTAGCACCAAGAAGTTTTCTGGAAAATCTTATCATTTTTTTAAAAAATCAGTTTTTGGCGGTTTTTACCGGTTGTTCGTGTAGGGAAAGTGCTGGAAGTTGCTGTACAAACTCAGTTTTTAGTTCTTGTATCTAAATTTTTCCATCGGAATTCTGTACAAATTCGCTAACTATAGGTAGCACCAATACTTGCACCAATTTTTCGAATTTAAATTTGAATTTTGAAGGTGAAGGAGTTCGAGTTTTGGAAAAGTTTTTGTCTGTTCAAACTCTGCGTCATCAGTATTACCTATACATGTGGTTTTCTATTCTGTACAAACTCTATTCAAAAAGTTGGTTTTGAAGTTGGTGCTAACTTTAACGACATATTAGTTT
>CAJQUW010000707.1:0-81613 GCA_907163375.1 Prostheceraeus crozeri | reverse complement strand
TACCATAAAATACAGCACATCTTACACGACTTTTGAAATACCAATTAAATATAGTTGTAGATGGTAGCTTTGTTGTTTTAGTAGGCCCTAATATCTGTTCAACAGTACGCTTCGTGATCATTATATGGAGGTTTACTATTCTAAACAGACAACAGCAACAATGTCAAGTAGTTTCAGATTTCGAAGTTGATTTATTATAGGCCTATTGCCTGATCATGTACTGTCAAATAATGCGTGTAAACATCTACATGTAAAAATGCACGGACATGTAATACAAATCAAATCGGTTGAAAACAGTCATTCAGTTTCGTCTGCTTCCTTGTTTCCTTGGCCTTTATACACTGAATTTCATTGCTTGCTGTTATCAAACAGTTAAAAGGCTTAATTAAAGGTTTTTGTTACAATGATGAGGCGCAAACAGCAGAAGTTCATCCATGTATGAAGTAGCAGTTTTGAAGTCTATAACAGTGACTTTTCTATAACAGTGACTTTTTCATAACATTGCACACCCTGAATTGTAAACAACAGCGCACGATAGCATTACTTGTCGCATCGTTACCTAAAATCATGATACTGCTGCACTCAGAGACTTATCTGAAGCAGGTCTTTAGGAGAGAAAATATTCAAATTGAGGTGCCAATTTAAAATGCTGCCAGCTTTTTTACTGAGCCAAGGACGTATCTTAGTAATTTGATTACAACGGCATTTAGTTAGATGATTCCGGCATATTCTGCCATATTCTGTCAATACTTAATGCGTTAGTTAAGGTTTCCTACTCGGGTAGCATTAATGTATTACAACATGCATTACGAGAATGATGTTGAAAATGCAGCTCATTAGAAATGTGCTTCCATGAAGTGAAGTACACGCAGGAGAAGCAGTAAAATAAGAGAGCATCACAAGTAGGTAGGCAAAAAATGATCAGCGTGACAGCGTTGTGCTTGGAATTAAATATTGTATCATGAAACATAGAAGAATGTTTATGATGAAAAGTTGTAGAAGACGCTTTAGTGCTCCTAGAACGCAGCAAATTAGTGTGCTCTATGAGGGCAAAAAATAACAGCAAAATAATAAGATAGAAATTATAGATTGTGACAGGTTAAATAAATAAATATTACAAAAATGAAACATAAATAAACAATAAGCAATGGATAATCAATTTTACAATAACTAAGTTGAAAAAAAATGGAAGCTTTTACAATAGGCACTTACCATTCTTCTCACAGTTTTCAAACTAGAATTCTTGCAAATGACATATCGCATGCGAATTTTCTATAGCAGAGGATGTCAGCACCATGCCATAGATGAGCCTGAAAATAAGGAATAGGTTTTCTCACACATTGATAGACAGCTATATTCATAAACTATTTGTCGAGAATTTATCTGCAGCAAATCGTATGTAGATAAAGCGACTAATGAAAATGATGGTCCTGAATAGAAATTATTCATCTACAGCAGAAATGCATATCATGGACTAACGTGTGACATGGATGCACTAGGTGACATGCCACGGGTAATTCACGCGTAATTACGGAACACCCCAAACATCCGTGGTTAAGGACATTCTATTCTTCTACCCGCGTACATACGCGCTGCACTAAGAGTCAGAAATCACTTGAACTGATGCTGCTAAAACATGGGGAATGTTTATGAATACGCGCGGGTGAGCGTTTATAGTTTGCGCGTCGTCTACGGTGTCTGCGATGCCGCTTGAACCACGGATGAACCGCTTAGCATGTTCTGTCTTCCCTGAGCATGAAATTGAGGTCCTATCACATTGTTTAGCCTCTGATACATGCAGACACATGAGACGCAAAGTCTATATAACAGGACTGCCGACAGATGTTGCAGCAATGTCACGCATAGCCACGGATCTTTAGGGTCATGTGTAATTACGCGTAGTTAACGCGTGAATTACGCGCAATTGAGCGTGGCATGTCACTAGTGTGGCTGCAAGCGATAGGCTTCAGTTAGAACTGTAGGGTAGAGTGGGGTAAGACGCCCCCTTAAGCGAGATTCGACTGTTCAGGAACTATTGCGCTTCTTTCTGCCAGATCTTGCCATTATTAATTATTTCAGTGTATGCACTAGTTACATGGACAAAGAATACAGCTAGAAATTCAGAGAAGATCCTATAATTTTCAACTTTCAAAAAGTACCAAAAGGGGCGTCTTACCCCAAGACGCCCCACCCTGGGCGCAACCCACTCCCAACTTTTAAAATTATGAAATATCTTAAGGAAAGCTTGTCTATTCGACCAATGTGATGTGATCGTCTGGTAAAACCAAACAACTTGTCTTCCAGCTATTTATTCTATAACATACAGGGGCCTGTAGAACAAGATTAGGCCGAAACACTGGACTTATCAGTAAAAAACATAATTCACAAATATAACTTGGCAGATTGCCGGCAGCTCATTCCTCATGCGCCCACTGACTACATTGTATAAACCAACTGTATCCACTTTTCATGTGGTCGGCTATTCGAATACATTTCGTTGCATGCAATGCATCCGCATTCTGAATCGTCTCTTGGGACTGACTTGATCTTCTTCACTGTACGAAGACCTGGTGGCAGACGATATAGAGCTACTTTCTCTTTGGCCTGTAGGTGCTGCTTATTTGGAGATGACATAAGGTTTTGTGCCCTTTCAGCTCTCCGCTTTCTTGGACGCTATGGCTCTAGTTTTCATAGCTGACGTCTACGCGCATGATGCTTGTGATTGCATACCCAACTCGCGCGATCATAAAACAACTGCACTGATTAACTGGTTAATCAGTGCGCATAGACAACAAAGAAAAAAGTTGTGAGTTTGACTTGAAATCAATGCCAGTAAATTCAGAATATATGAATTAATACCGTTGACAACGGAGGCGTTAAAACGCATTATGGGGGCAAAATGCCTGGGGGACGTCTTACCCCACCATGCAGGGGGGGGCGTCTTACCCCAAACTGTATCTTTTTTTTCAATCTGTTTTCGAATGAAAACGTTAAAGTGAATCAAGCAGCTGTTTAAATCATTTCTAGTGATGCGTTAACTTAAATTTCCTGCATTAAAGATATTAAAATGATGTCTGATTGCTTCATAATAATTCATTTAACTTCAAAATAAATTTCATCAAAGGCATCAAAAATGAGAAAAGCAACATATTTTCTAAACTAATGATGAAAATTCAATGATTTTTGGGTTCCAACCCATTTGCTATGAGTATTAACCCTGAGAGGGGTCGAATATCCTGCATCATTATAGACTTCTGAGAAATCGATGGGGGGGCGTCTTACCCCGAGGGGGCGTCTTACCCTACTCCACCCTAGTCAGTGTATGATTTGTCCATGACTGAACTGAATATCATGGAGCACAAACAATCAATACATCAAGGCCATCAGGCCTATAATGCTCACAAAGGATCATCTGCATTTATGTGCTAGCAGACTAAAGTCGCAATTTCCTCCTGGGTGAGTACATTAAAAGTAGCGATGCATGTTAAATGCAGGTCGGCGAAGATATTGTTCTCAATGAATTCCTATGCTTACAACATGGCAGGTCTACGTAGATCCAATGAATGTCACTAACATTCCTATGTATATTTATTGACATGGACTTTCATAAAGAACTAATAGAAGCCATGTATTTCTATTTGTATACGAGTACAAGCTGGATTCGGTGTTGTTTAACCCAGGACATTCCAGTCGTTTATCGATGGCTGTACATGTAGTACTATACCTTTTTGCATTCTATTTCTAGATAAGTGAATTCAATTTCTGCTGAGCAAGATATCCATTAATTTATCATGTCCGATTTCTAGATACTCCTTCTCAATCTGTTATTCATAGAACAAAGATGCATTCATAGTACATCCAATATCGTTATTCTGAGATTCAAATTCTGGAAGATCACGTGAGGAGCTTCTAGATATTGTCACCTTCATCTCACTGTTTCGTCTAGAGTGTCTTGGAGTGTGTCTGGCATTATACTCACTCGTATGTCCTATATTAACACGCAGAGTGACGATACATGTGATGACACCAGACTTAGAAAATGCATGAGTATGGCGCAAACTGCTCGAGATCGTCTGATAGCGGCTTGACAATCCGTGTCAGACTACTTGCAGCATGCAGATCAGTTAAGCATCCATAGGCAAACTGCAAGAAGCATGATAGTCAAAGACTGAAAGCGACCAACTGATAAGCACGTACTTATACAATGGTGAGTGAATCGATAGTAGCCGCATTGGTGAGATGAGTGGAAGAGAAGTTTATCATCACCTTGTTGGAGATCAAAGAGAAAGTGCAGCAGGAGCTTTCATTAAGCCAATCTATCTGCGTCCAAGCCATAAGTCGAGGCTTGGAGGGGAAACATGTTATCAAGAAGCAGTTAAGATCCGCACCTATCCAATGGAAAGTATGGTATGTCCTAGTATCCAAGGGCAGCTAAGTGGCCATGAAATAGCAAAAACACTGGTAAAATCCGGAAAATTATCTTCCATTGAACTTTTCTTGCCTTTCAGATTTTCATCCTACTTTAAGGGATGAATGTTGTCATTCTCGAATAAAATGTCCTTTACGCAACATAGTCATCTCATATTAATCAGAAATAGGAAATAAGTATGACGAAAATGAATGCACTAAAATCTATGAAAGTTGCCATAACATAGGCATAGGTATATGGATAGGAAAAAGTCAACAGAAATTGAATTCACTTATTCAAAAATAGAATGCAAAAAGGTATATTATCAACACAGATATTTCGGGTAATCATTTACAGTTCTATCAACACAGATATTTCGGGTAATGATTTTCCGTGCTATCAGCATACATAAGTCAGGTTAAATGATTTTCATTAACATAAACACAGATATTTCAGGTCAGATGATTTTTAGTAATATTACCTTGATTATTTTACCGGGGTCGCTCCATTGCTGTAAGAACCCCTTCGTAATTGTCGTCCACCTTTTCCGGTCGATCGCGTGATGTCGTGTTGTTTCAATACTATAAACACAGATATTTCAGGTTAAATGATTTTCAGTAAGTAAAGCATAGACATATTATAACGAATGTCTATCATCTTTGTAATTTTATAAAATTATAATATACACAAATAAACTATAATAAGTGTAATCGTTTTCAAGATATCTGCAGTTTAGCTAAAAATGTCCTCGCCTCCTAACGGGGACTCGTGCATTCTACACTTTTAACTCCCGATATACTTGTTAATTATTGCTTATTTATTCCATTCTTCCATGGAGATTTTTTAGGAATTTGCAGCAGATATTCGGCATTTAATCTAGGCCTTAATCTAGGCCCATCTAAGCCAGATGGGCAAGAATATGCAAAAATCCGATACCACGAAGTGGACGAAGATTTCAGCGATTTTCTTGGCCGCTGTATTCAATAACTTAACCTCTAAGAGTCTCTGAGTTTTGAAAGAAAAGGTTTGAAAAGTTTTGCCCTGCGACATTTATACCGTGTCCGATTACCTTTACAGATTTTCCTTCACAAGATTTTACCATTTGCCCTAGGGAAATTAGTAAAGAAAATAGCAACAATGTGATACATCACAAGTAGCTCATACGGGAAATCTATGTATTCAGCTATCTAGGTCAGTCTGTGTCCACAGCATGAATTAAAAGTCATTTTATGGCGTTATGAACAGTCGTGACAGCGGATATCTGTGGTCCAAATAATCTGGCATGCCTTATAACGGACAGAGGATATCCGTGCGATTCTCTGACATAGCTCGTGAAATTATTTGATACATCCCTCGGGCTAAAGCCCTCAGGATTCATCAAATAATTTCCCTATCGAGAGAAAGCAAAGAAGTGCAATTTTCCAGGTCATAAAAGTAAAAAAAGTCACATTATAAAACAGAAACATTCTAGAAAATTTCCCTCTCTATATCCCAGAGAATCGCATAACGATTCATCTATCTCAAAACTTCAAAAACCATGAAAACACACAGTTATTTACCATTAAATGCAGCTCATATGACTTCTTTGAATAAGATATTCATTTCAGAAATCGTGCTTTTAACTTATTGCTTTCTGTTCGATTAGGTAGCAACGTTTTCCCACCACGCTAAGGAATGCATATCTTGGTTATATCACTGATGCACTAATGTCCTCAATATACGTCCATGGCTACACGATTCAACAATAGCAGTGGCAAAATTCTTCTATATTCATTGAAATGCAGGACTTGATTCCTGCTTTCAACATTTTTATTGTTCAATAGAAACTTAAAGTTATATTTCTGATAATTCCAAACAGCGCACGGACAAACATTGTCTGCACGTTTTTTTATTATTCAAAAAGACCATAAAAACCACAGTATGACATTATAGATTTCTATTGAACACTGTGTTTATTAATATGCTTGTTTGGTGAGCGGCAATGACCATAGATGCTCAAGCGCCAACGCGCATTCGTATCTATGGTCCTTGCCTCACTTCAAACCAGCATAACAGTAATACAATGTCGAATGGACATCGGGATGACATCGCTATAGTTTCTTTGCGTCCTGCAACACTTGTATATACGATATGCGATATGCGCATGCAATAAACAATGCGTGACAGATGATATATCGTGCACTTGTTATTTGAACATGCGTTGTGCTGTATAATACTGTACAATACTGTTAGTGCTGCATAAATGCTGTAAAGTATTCATACGGTTCATGGCATAAACGAAAAATGCCATCCAATGGCAACTCTGGGTGCATATTTCAATCAAGTTCAGTAGTTTGTCCGCTGATGTAAAATATGTTTAGAATTGATAACTATAAATGAAGTATAAGTAGGCTTACCTTCCTGATGAGAGCTGCGAACAGAGCCGTATCACCCCGGAAAATGCCAATTGACTAATGGAACACCCCTTCCCAACTTTATATACTCGACTTCTAATTTATACTGTGATATCAGCAGCTGTGCTCTCTCATGCTCAACTAATCATTCGATTCCAACTGATCGCTACTACTGCTCTGCAAGTTACCCCTTGTACTCTTTCAACAGCTGTTATTTCCCTGTACGTTCAGAAGCATGGTGAAGTCTCGGCGTCATTAATTTAATCATCCACCTTCAACATTCCCTGTATGTGTAAAGACGAACGATCCTTTCGATATATTTCACCTTCGCAGATATTTCTGGAGCGGCCCTAGTCCTCCACCTTTTTTCAACTGCATCCGTGTGCCGGCCGTTTGGATAGGGAGTCGATGGAATCTACTGTATGTTCTTTAAGTTATTTCATTCAACACTTACTTGGATTTGAATTCTATATGTACAGTTATATCCTTTGAATGATTTTGAAATCTGCAATTTTTTGAGTTTCAATATAATCATTTCTGCCTTGACAAGCCGCTATAGCGGTAGAAGTTGATCGGCAAGGATTTTGACTTTTGATTTTCGTCAGAGCATGTGAACAGATTTCTCACAAAAATACCCTTTCACTCCCGTTCGAAGCAGGACCCCTACATCCTCGAAGAGGATAGTTTCAATCGGTAAATTCAAAACATGAAATCTAAGAAGTTGACCTGAATAATAAAGTCAGTATTCAAATTAATTCTGACGGTTAGCAAGCTTGGACCTTGCGTTTTCGATCGATCTTGGGTTAAGTGATGCAAAACTTGGGTCTTCTATTAATGCTGCAAATCAAGCTGTAAAAATTATTATTTTGATTTGAATCTTTGGAGAACTACATGATAAGACCGTAAAGTTCTGATTTCTCATCACAATTACTGATTTCCATTCAATTCACAGAATATTTCAAAAATGAAATACTTGTCATTATTAGCTATTTCATTGTGGGCTTGACAATACCGTGTATTGAAAGTTAATTCATGTTGCATTTGTTATAAGCTTACATGTATTTTGTTGCATTTGTGCATATTGAAGTTTTATGTATTTGATATATTTTACATCTTCGGACCCCCAAACTGTCTCTGATAGCCGACATTAATCTAAGACTGAATTCATCCTAATTTCGTATTCGAAATCTGTTTAACCATGCCCTAACTTCACAGCTAATTTATTAAGTCTGTTTATGATTCTGAATGATGAAATGAAAACTGCTTTGTTATGAACAATGTGTAACTCAATTATAATTAAATCAAAGACCTTCAATTAGTCAGTATATCAGTGTTGGTTAAATCTTTTTAGCGTAGACTGCTAATTTTCTAATGGGCCCAATAGGAATTTTGGTCTATAGAAAAATATGTCAGCACAAAACACAACGAATGTACTCCGTTTATTTGATTCTACTCACTTCTTGAAACTTGGTCTTGGGTTTTGGGCATTGACCAAAGTTTTGGCCCATTATACGCTCTTCCGAATGTTCATAAAAATCAAACCAACTCTCCGTATCGTCCCGCATTGAATATAAGGAATTCGCATCTTTCCAATTTGTCTGGTCGGCATGATAATTTTCTGAAACCTTATATCCCGAAATGCTACAGTGCTACTGACACTTTTCAATTTACTGAAAACGTCCATGATTTACGTCCATACAGTACTGTCCTGCCTCTCAATCCGCCTTGAAGACTGTTTTCATTTGATGGAAAACTCTTTTTAACCAATATGATGGTATGCCGATGGGCTCAAAGTTAACGCCAACAACGTTGGCTTTAAAATTTTACAATGAATCTCATCGAAAGTAGTATTTCTGAGCTTACTAATCATCAACCGCTCTTTAACTCGAGGTACATGTACAATATAAATATGTCGATGACTGCTTTGCGGTTTTTAAATCTGAGGAAGACGGCAAATAGTTTTTCAAAAAAACTCATTTGTGTTGAGGACACAAATAGTCTTACAGTCTCATTTGTGCTGAGACAATAGTCTCATTTGTGCTTAGACAATAGTCTCATTTGTGTTGAGACAGTAGTCTCATTTGTGCTGAGACAGTAGTCTCATTTGTGCTGAGACAGTAGTCTCATTTGTGCTGAGACAACAGTCTCATTTGTGCTGAGACAATAGTCTCATTTGTGCTGAGACAGTAGTCTCATTTGTGTTGAGACAATAGTCTCATTTGTGCTGAGACAATAGTCTCATTTGTGCTGAGACAATAGTTTCATTTGTGCTGAGACAATAGTCTCATTTGTGCTGAGACAGTAGTCTCATTTGTGCTGAGACAATAGTCTCATTTGTGCTGAGACAATAGTCTCATTTAAGCTGAGACAATAGTCTCATTTGTGCTGAGACAATAGTCTCATTTGTGCTGAGACAATAGTCTCATTTGTGCTGAGACAATAGTCTCATTTGTGCTGAGACAGTAGTCTCATTTGTGCTGAGACAATAGTCTCATTTGTGCTGAGACAATAGTCTCATTTGTGCTGAGACAATAGTCTCATTTGTGCTGAGACAATAGTTTCATTTGTGCTGAGACAATAGTCTCATTTAAGCTGAGACAATAGTCTCATTTGTGCTGAGACAATAGTCTCATTTGTGCTGAGACAATAGTCTCATTTGTGCTGAGACAATAGTCTCATTTGTACTGAGACAGTAGTCTCATTTGTGCTGAGACAATAGTCTCATTTGTGCTGAGACAATAGTCTCATTTGTGCTGAGACAATAGTCTCATTTGTGCTGAGACAATAGTTTCATTTGTGCTGAGACAATAGTTTCATTTGTGCTGAGACAATAGTCTCATTTGTGTTGAGACAGTAGTCTCATTTGTGTTGATACAATAGTCTCATTTGTGCTGAGACAATAGTCTCATTTGTGCTGAGACAGTAGTCTCATTTGTGCTGAGACAGTAGTCTCATTTGTGCTGAGACAATAGTCTAATTTGTGCTGAGACGGTAGTCTCATTTGTGCTGAGACAGTAGTCTCATTTGTGCTGAGACAATAGTCTCATTTGTGCTTAGACAATAGTCTCATTTGTGCTGAGACAGTAGTCTCATTTGTGCTGAGACAATAGTCTCATTTGTGTTGAGACAGTAGTCTCATTTGTGCTGAGACAATAGTTTCATTTGTGCTGAGACAATAGTCTCATTCGTGTTGAGACAATAGTCTCATTTGTGCTGAGACAATAGTCTCATTTGTGCGATCACACAAAGGTATTGCAAACAGGGGCCTATTGCATAAAAGTTCAGAACATACACCTTTTCCAAATCAATAAGCTTAATTCTCAAAACATCTGCAGGCATCTAATTTCAATAGAATTCTCATTTCAATAGTGTTGCTATTCTCAGTTCAATAGGATTATTATCTCAGATCATTAACATCAAAGATCAGATCAACAAGATAAGAGACGGAAATCTAGTGAACGGGAGTCATGAATCTCACATCAATAAAAGACATCGCAAATCAACACAATCAGAATTATTACTGTCATGTCAAGACGACGCATTTCTGTCGAAGACAAGCAACGGATCATCGATTGTTATAATCGTCAAGATGATTATTTCGTGCTAGCTGATGCTCTTACAATCAATAGACGAACTGCATATTCAATTATTAGACGATATCTTAGGGACGGTCAAGTCGCGAGAAGACGCGGAGGTCCAAATCACGTACTTGTTGATGATGAAATGAGAAACACAGTAGTATCTACCGTTCAAGATCACACGGAATACACTGTAGATCAGATAAATCAAGAATTGAGGTTGCGGTTGCCCAACAAAAGGCACGTATGCAACAATACGATATCCAATATATTGCACTGTCGGTTAATAACATTGAAATTTACTCGTTATCCACCGGCACAACGTAATGCGCCAAGCATCAAAGTAGCTCGAAGAGACATGACAGATTGGCTTCTCCGAAATTCCAACGTGGAGAAAGTTTACATCGATGAAAGTAGCTTTTGTCAATGCTCGTGGAGGTGGCCATATGTCGGTCATTTTCGCCGTGTCTCACGTAAATGTCTTAATTCATCACGAATTTGTTGAGGGTGGATTCAGGAGTAATCTATTCAATGCCTTCCTCTCAACTTCCTCAAGTATGGTCGCGGGTCGCAATGTCTTTTTTATTTTCGATAATGCACCGTCACACAATCATGCACTAGAAGCTACACTCCAAGTTGGTCAACATGTTATGTTTCAACCTCCTTACTCTCCTTTTCTGAATATATGTGAAGGCTGCTTCTCGATCTGGAAGGCTGCATTCAAACGTTCGATGGCTGAAGTGAGGGATCTGCTTCTAACCCAACAACATGCAAACAGGATGGCAACGATGATGCAAATCGCTGAGCAATCAATCGCTGCTGTGACACTTCCCAAAGTTCAGAATTTGAACTCTCACTTGCTTTCAGTTCTCCCGAAGTGTATTCGTGAAGAAGACATTCTAACATTTTAGTTTTGATGAATGTAATTTTGAAGTTACAATTTTTGAATAAGATGTCGGATTTTTCTTTGTCTTCACTAATGGGTGACTAAGTATTGCTGAATGACAATAAAACAGTGGACCTGAAAGGGCATTAAAATCGTTCTTTAAGTCTGTTTCATAAAAATCTTTAGCTTAAGTATATTCAAATAGTTTTACTCAGATCGAGGAAAAGTTCACACTGTGCACAGATAATCCGCTATCTTATTGATAGCGTCTCAGCGTGATTCTTGCAACAACTCTCATAATAAAAACTTGAATTTGTTAGCATTGGTTCTTTTTGAAGAAATCAAAGGTCCGATGCATAGCAACATCAATACACTTCGTTACCAGACCCCCAATAGACCAAGGGTCTATTGCATAAAAGTTCAGAAGTTAGTAGCGGATATTTAGGAGTTGTGAACTGCTAAATAATAGTGTATTAAAATTCGGTTGCATAAACAACTAATGTTTACGAGTTTATCCGCTGCTAAACTTCTATCAGCGGATAAATGGAATCTCTGTCTGTTGAGGTGCTATAATTATCTTGACCTGCTTAGACTGCAGTTGATTGGCTTTTACTAATACCGTCGTCTGACATTAAATTTCACGCCGTTATTGCAAACCTGATACCTTGATTATTGTGATCAATTGATTAGATATTTAGCAACATGTTAACGCAGGCACAAAAGTTGATATTCTTTAAAGAATTGAAGGAAAGAAAGGATATAATTTTCGGAAAATTTGACGATTTTAAAGAAGGAAAGATGAAGAAGATGATTGCATGGGAGGATATACGGAAAATGTAAGTCCTCTTGTACGATTCTTTTTAGGTTCTCAAAGTATTCCACACAGCGTTTGTCTTTTCAGAATTGAATCTAATGGATATACGAAAACGTATAACTAACTACCTACGTGATGCGGAGTGGCCAAATTTAAAGGGTAGAACGCTAAAAAAGGTGGATAGCAGCAAGAGAACGGGAGAAGAACCGCAGGTATTCGATGCGGTGGACACTCTTATTCTTGAAATCTTGGGCAGAGATAGCCTCACCGTAGTTGGACTCCCTGTTTCCGAAACAATGACAGTGCCCACTGAAAGTCTCAATGAGTCCAATATTCTCCCTGGAACTTCTTCAACCGAGATTGAGATAGAAAATATCTCTTTCACCAGTATGCTTCTAGAGTAATGGGAAAAAGACCGTTTGAGGACACCATAAAATAAAAAAATTGGTATCTTTAAAAACGACATAAATTCATGAATTTGAACCCTTTTTCAGGTTTTTAAGTCCTAAATTTAATAAATTTAGTCCATTTAAAAAGTATCATTTTTTGAAAAATTAGTATCTTTAAAAACGACTAGATTCATGAATTTTGGTCATTTTTTCAGGTTATGAAGACCTAAATTCATAAATTTAGGTGTTTTTAAAAATACCCAATTTTTCAAATTTTTGAAAATCTCAAATTTGAGATTATGAAATTTTTCACCGCTAAAATCATGACCGTTCCAGGACACCGTAAAATCATAAAAGTTAAGAATCTCAAAATTTGAGAATTACAATTTTCACTGCTAAAATCATGACCGTTCTAGGACACCGTAAAATCAGAAAAGTTAAGAATCTCAAAATTTGAGAATTACAATTTTCACTGCTAAAATCATGACCGTTCCAGGACACCGAAAATCATAAAAGTTAGTATTTTTAAAAATGACTAAATTCATGAGTTTAGACGTTTTTAGGTTTTTAAAATATATCATGTGTCTAAAAATATTTCTTTAAAAGTGGAAGAAACAAAAGTGGAAGAAACCGCAAGAATATATCCTTCAATATCATATGAACGTAGTTCTACTACCCCCTACCTTCTAACTTCTAGGGGTCCCTTCTGACTTCTAGGGGTCCCTTAAGAAATTTTTTATTATAAAATGAGCAACATAAATGACTTTTTTAAATTATATGGAACGCAAACAACTACAAATTTTGATCTAAAGAAAATCGCAAATCGATTAGGAATAAAGAATTTTCATGTTCTAATGAGAGACGAGTTACAATTGATCAAAAATAAGCCAACAGGAACCTTCAGTTCCCGGAACAATGTTATAACTATAAATTTCATAACAAATCTTCACACAACAGATGAAAAAGGAGTACATTGGTCAGCGGGGCATAGAAATAAAAATGGAGATAATTACTATTTTGACTCTTATGGATTGCCTCCAACAAATGAAGTCAAAGAATTACTTGGAAATGGAACTTATAATACGTTTCAAATTCAAAAACCAGGAACTACTTATTGTGGTCAATTATGCCTTTATGTTTTATTGAAATTACAAAAAGGAGTACCATTTCTAGATATTATGTTAGAATTGAACGAACCGTAGGTTCTATGGCTACGCCTAATGATAATAATGATAATTAAAAATCACTTCGTTGTAATTCATTTTGATAAAATCGGCCTCTGATATCCTCATTATCTAAATCTTTAATTTCATAAGTAATCGGATAAGTTTGATTTATTTTACAAACTTCAAATATCTCTTTAGTCCAATAACCAACAAAGCCTTTTTCAAATTTATTTTTATACTTAAATATTCTAACTCTATCTCCAATTTTAAATTTCGGCTTACGTTTCTGTAAATTCGGATTACTCTCATTCGAATAATTATTTTCGTTCGAATAATTATTCTCGAATATTTTCTTTCGGATTAAATCAGGGTCGTCAGAAGCATTCTTTGGAGTTTCTTCAATACCTGAATGAATCTTATTGTTATACTCTTCTACAATTCCTGGTAATATCTTCAACCATTTCTGATTTCCTTGCTGAGTAAATTTCTTAAAAATTTTATTTTTTAACGTTCTATTGAATCTTTCTATCACTACAGCCTTTCCTGCATTTTCTGTGGAATACACAGTTTCAAATAGTGGCTGAACATTTCTGTTATAATACTCAGACCCTTTGTCAACAAACAATTTCCTTGGCTTTCTCTTACTTTCTTTAAAGATTTCTTCAAACGCATATTTAACTGATAGACCACTTTTATTTTTTAAAGGCTTTACCCAAGCGTATCGTGTATATAAATCTATAACGGTCAGTGCGTATTTATAATCAGACTTTGTCCTAGAACCTTCGGTTCGATCTTTTTCATTCGGCATATGAATAAGATCTGCACTCCAAATATCATCTTTATTAAATACTTTTACTTTCAATAAATATTTAGGCCTTCTGTATTCTTTATAAATTTCAGACGCATATTGTCCTAGGTCATTCGACATTTCGGACGCGTAGGTTCGAGCGCTGCTCTCAGACAGCTTTGCTGTCGCTTCATCTATCCCCTGACCAAAAAGCATTTTTGCTTGTAAAGCTTTCTTAACAAACATTCTTTCAATTCTTTGTCTAAAGGAAGGATTTTGAATACTATCTAATTCTTGAATCATCTTCTTATCAGCTGCATGACGAGATTTTAGGTCATGATTTCGATAAGCTAAATCATGTCTATAAGCGGCGGCGTCTACTCTATTTATTGGTTCTTCACCTGGTTTTGGATTATTATTTTCATCTAGTCTTATATCTAATCGAGTTCCTGGACCGGTATATGAATGACCAGGAAGATGTTTTTCTTTCGAATATTTACTCCAAATAAATCCAGGAAAGTTTTCTTAAGTTTTTTGTATGTCACCTCCAATATGCTGACAATTTGAGTTTTTATTTTTGTTTATTAGATAATTCAATAAATCTAAATTACCAATTTTTAATTTAATTAAATTTTCGGAATTTGTGGATTTTGCGGAATCCATTTTTAAAGATAAAAAAATTTTAAAAGATAAAATAAAAGTTTTACCTTATGGACCAAAGGTCCTGAGGTTATTACCGAATCATACTAGGACTTAGATATATTCCAGAACCATCTTTAGTTTCCTTAATTTCAATTAAATCATCAACATTGTGGAGAATATTTTTAAGAACTCGTTTTCCTTCATCAACTAATTTTAATTTACTAATAAAATTATCTACTACTCCTTCTCCTTTAGCAACTTTCTCTAACTCTCTATTATGACGTTTTTGTTCTTCTAATGCTGCCTTCTCTGATTTATTTTTATTTACTGCTTGGACAATACCAGCTGTCCCACCTGCAACACTTCCTGCAGCTGCTATGCCACCTATTATTAGTGGAATTAATGGGAGAATTCCACCATTCCTATCTTCTTGTAATTTAATATTCTCTATCATTGGTTTATTTATGTAATACTTTTTTTTATTAATAGTAATAGTTTTAGGGGTATTTTTGTCAACAATATTACGTAATTTTAATTCAACAGTTTTATTATTATTACTTTTCGCTTGCGACATTTTTAATAAAAAAATTTTAAGTTATGAAAATTTTTAATCTATTCTAGTTATGAAAAATTTTTAAGTTATCAAAAATTTTAAGTTAAGAATTTTTTAATCTATTCTAGTTATGAAAAAATTTTAAGTTAACAAAAAATAATTAATTAATTAATCGACGAAGTCTTGGGCTTGAGCCTATCGGACCAAAGGTCCTAAGGTTACTAAACGATCCTAGCCATCTTTCCATTAAGAACTTCAATAGAATATTTTACATCTTCTGGAAATAAACCATAAGCCATCAATGAAGTTGTGGAATCTTTCTTTTCAATATTGATTGTTACATCACAACCATTTTTAATAATATCTTCAGATTGTGCACTTAAATCGAAACAGAAAACAGGATATAAATGTCACCAATCTCCAGGAGTTAATTGTGGTTTAACTCCAAATTCTATACAAAGATTTCGATAAGCATCATATCCTTCCATAAATTGATTATTGGCATCATCGAATCTTAATGGATCAATTGGATATCGGGTTTGATTTAAAGCAACTTGTAAACTTCGAATTGTATTAATATGAAAAAGATTATTGTTCTTATCAAAACTTGGAGAATTATTTCTTTGAAAAGTTAGTAATAAATATCTTGGAGTATTCGCAGTTCTAGTAAAATGCCAGTTAAATCTTAGCTCTGAAAAAGTTACTGAACTAGCAGTACGCTTTAGAAAATTTACTGGAATTGGTTTGTTAGTATTTAATCTTTTTGCAATAGCTGTTTCAATCTCTAAACTAGGAGTAATATGCTTAATCCACCATTCAAGTCTATCAATTTTTAAATATGCTTTATTCCTGTCTTACCAAAAAAGACTAATTCATTATTTGATGTACGATGAATTATTAATTTAAATTTTAATTGATATGATATTTATCATAATCTAAATATCCGAATAATGGAGACAATGACTAATTAACTGTCTGTTTACTTTTCTTGTTAAATTCACGTCTTTCTTTATATGCATCATTATTTGTTTTATTTAAATGATTTGCAATATTTTCTACATCTTTCGCAATTCCTGCTGCATCTGTTCCAGCGTGAGTTAAATCATCAACAATTATACCATCATTAGTATCGAGAAACCAACCTTCGATTTCATGCTTTTTATTATTTTCACCAATTGTTACAAATCTAAGCATTGTATCAATTACACCTGGAGAATCACTTATTGTTTCTATATTTTGAGTTGCAACATCTAAACGCATTTGTGTAAATAATCTTGGAAAAAAATTATTCTCTAATGCAATATTATCGGTATCTGGTAATGGTGTTGTAAAATTAGCATCACTATATAAAGAATATTCACAGTGTAAAAACGAATCGGGTAGATATATATAACTTTGCTGATTATCAACTTCAAAAATTAAATCACCTCCAGTATTCACTCTACCGGAAGATCCGGGATTCATAGCAATTCTTATATAGTCATTCTTTTTTTGATTATAACTGACGAACGGAGGATCGTCTAATCTAAATTTATTTTCGATAAGAGAAGACATTTTTATAAAAAATAATTTGACGTTTTGTTTTTCTCACAGACAGAAAAAATTTTTACTAAAATATAATTTTAGAATTTTACCAAAAAAAATTTTACTAAAAAAATTACTAAAAAATTTTACTAAAAAAATTTTACTTAAATATAATTCTAGAATTTTGCTAGACCAGCTCCGATACAGCTTTGCTGGTTAGACCGAAGGTTGCTGCTCACGCCATTACCTCTTATTTCTTCAATTGAACGTTCTATGGCTACGCCTGTTTTCTTACCCTTTTTACTATCACCCCCCGCTATGTTAGCAATTTTGCTTTTTGTTTCATCTGAAAGTTTTTTTAAATTTTTTAGTTCTTCTGAGTCATTCTTAAGTTTACGAATAGTTTCTAGTTGTTTTAATTCGTTTTGAGACTTAACAGCATTTGATATTGCACTAGCTGTACTACCTATAGCAGCTGCTCCTTTTGCAGCAGATGTAAATAAATCTTTATTATTTTTAATTAAGTTAACGATACTTCCAATACCAGAAAATATACCGGCTCCGCTGTTTACACATCCTCTTCTTTTTGAATTGTTTCTACACTGTTATAATGATAAACAGGATTCATACGTGGTTCATGAGCAATTTTTTGATTTGAAGCAAAATGTTAAATACTGTGTTTATAAATTATAGGCATTATTAAGGATTAAATTTGACTTTTGGGAAAAAATATTTACGATTGGTTAGTAACCTGAGGACCTTTGGTCCGTTTAAGATTTACGTTTGTGAATGGACAACAACTTCGAGATAATTTTATTAATTGTCTGTTGAACTTTATCTATTGCGTCAAGTAGCGTGTGATGTACTTTAATTTCCTTTTCAGTCACTTCTAATTTTTTCTCACTTTTCTTTAAATCAGTTTTTAAAGCATTTAATTGAACTTTAAGAACATCTAACTGTTTTTTAACAGCATCTAACTGTTCTTTATTTTCTTTAGAGTTTTCTTGTAAATTTTTCTTTAATTCATTTTCTAAATTGATTTTAAGATTTTTCATTTTATCAACTTTTTCATTAAGTGATTTTACTTCAATTTTCAAATGATTTATTTTTTTAATTTGTTGAGCAATTTTAGAATTCAATTCATTCACACTTTTTTGGAATGTAGTTTGTAACTGTTTTAAATTTTTTTAATTCTTTCAGGAAGTTTTTCTATTTCATCTTCTAATTGTTCTTTTTTATCTTTTTTAACATTTTTATCTGATGTTTATTTTTAATGACTGCAGATTTTAACTTTATAGAAAGTAGTATTAAAATTTTTGATTGTTCTGAAATCTTTTTAAAAAGTTTTGCCATATCTGCTTCTAGCTCTCTATCCTTTTTATCAAGTTTTAATAATTTTTCGTTTAATGATTTGTCATTAAGTTTTAGCAACTTTAATTCATTCATCAGTGGAACCAAAACATCGTTTATATATTTTTCATTTAAGTCATTGATTTGTGTATCAACATATCGTTTATTTGTTAACTCTGTATTTTGTTGCGGAAGAATAGAAAGATGCAATGGACCAGATGAAACGTCTCCAGTTTTCATAATATAATTTTCTATTTCTATTTCTGATTCACGATTATTCGGGATATATGCACCTCCACCAACATTTGGTAACATCATTTTTTAACAATAAAAATAAAATTTTTTCTAATAATAAAAATAAAATTTTTTCTACTAAAATAATAAAATCTTTTCTAATAAAAATAAAATGTTTTCTAATAAAAATAAAAAAATAAAATTTTTTCTAATAAAAAAAATGGAAATGACTCAAATTTGTCAAGTTTGTTAGAATCGTGTTTTAAATCAAACGCTGTTATATTCTCATATGGAAAACACACCATGTGGTATGCATATTAATCAATTTCAAAAAAATATTCAGTATAATAATAGTATTCAACCTAATAATAATATTCAACCTAATAATATTAATATTCAACCTAATAATAATATTCAACCTAATAATAATAATATTCAACCTAATAATAATATTCAACCGGAGCAACCATTACAAAGATTAAAGCATTTATTTATTTCAGATCAAGTACAAAATCTTTATACTGCTAGAAAAAATACACCTAGACAAAATACACCTAGACAAAATAATAATAATTATTTATCACAAAATAATTATGCTGATAAAAATCAATTTGTAGAATGTAATAACAAAAAAAAATATGTTCCGGATGTAATAAAAATATAACGTCTAAAAATTTTGCACGTCATTTAAAATTATGCGAACAACCAGAAGAGGTTAAAAAAGATAAAAAAGATAAATTAAAAGATCAGCTATGTCGTAATTGTAATAAATATTTTACAATTCAAGGAATTACTAATCATTATAATTCTTGTATAAATTCTACAAGACAATGTACAAGTTGTCAAATTACTAAACCTAAGACAGAGTTTTATGATAGTAAATATCAGTGTAAGGATTGTTTAAAAGAAAAAGTAAAATGTAGAGGTTGTCAAAAAATTATATTGAAGAAAAAATTTCCGCGACATGTAACACTATGTCCAAAACTTAATCAAGATCTTAATCAAAATTTAAATCAAAATAATAATAATAATTTATATCAAAATAATAATAATTTATATTAGATAAAATTACTTTTTATTATTATAATAGTCTTATATATTAAAATAGTTGTATTTCTACTAAAAATAGTCTTATATATATTAAAATATTATTTTTTATAAAGAATAAAATATTATTTTATTAAAATATTCTTATGTATTCCGGAAGAGAGGAGAGGTTCGGAACATACTTCTTTTGAGTATAGGAACAAAAATACATATACATTCCGGAGGTGCTAGAGAGGCATTTTACACTCATAAGAGTGTAAGAATGCGAGTCCGGAATTAAAAAATAATATTTCCTAAATTTTTTATTTTAAAAATATTAAATGAATAAAAGCGAAAATTTGGAAGATTTATATTCACCGGTTATAATTAAAAGTAATAAAAGTGATAAAAGTAATAAAAGTAATCTAAGTCGTCATAAATCTCTTAATGCAATAAATGAAATGATAAATAATTATATAAATAACACTGAGTTCCAAGATACACTAACTCCTCAAGATCCTAATCTAGATATAATCATATATATAATACTATAGGTAATAATATAGATAATATATATAATAAAAAATATTTAGAAACACCACCCCCTAATTCATCTCCTAATAAAAAAATAGCACAATCAGATCTTACACGTCTTTGGAATTTTTTAAAATTTCATTGTATAAAAATATTGTTAGCATGTATTTTAATATTTTTTATTTATCATCTTGTTATATGTATTGGAAATCAATGGGGTTACTTTCTAACAGAGGAACAAAAGAGGATAAATTTTTATAAACAAGAAATAAAAAATTTGAAGGATGGAAAACTGATGAGGATAAGATTAAGGATAAAACTAATAATAAAAATATTAAACAAGGTAACATGTATCAAGAAAATTTACATTTCATTGTTTACGGTAAAACTGGAAGTGGTAAGACTGCGTTTATTAAAAAATATATAAACGAACATTATAAGGATGAAACACAAGTATATATTTTTTGTATGCATACTTCTGAATGGCCAACTTTTACAAACGTTTATAATGATAAACAATTAGATGAGTTACAAGATATGGAAAATTTTGCTGGTACACCTGAAAATAAATCTTTATTAATCTTAGATGATGTTGCAAGTTTATCAAAACAAAAAAATATGTCAGAAATATTTACAAAAGGAAGACATCAAAATATTCAAATAGTTGTATTAGCTCATAAAGCTTGTGATGTAGATAATAAGATTAGAGAAAACATTCAAACATTTTTTACAACTACACAAAATAATGCAGCATTCTTTAATGATCTTAATAAAAATTATAAAATAAATATGCCTTTATCATATTATACACAACATAAATATGGAATAATACGTGTTGACACCATAAGTGAACATATGCAAGTATATGATAAAGATTTGAATATATTAGTAGATACTGAACATGAAATCTATAATAACTCTCAAGATTTTGATATTAGAATGTATGCAAATGCAAAACATTTATCAAATCAAGTTATAGAACAAATAATTATTTTTTTAGAATCTGAATCAAAAGTACCACTAAAAATTATTCCTGATACATTATATTTTTATTTTGATAATTATTTAAATGCATAATTTGGTATACCAATACCTAACAGATTACAAGATAATGAAACATTAAACTACTTGAAAACTGCAATAGATGATGTTAGAAACGGCTTAAGAAAAGCAACACCAATAATATCTGATGTTAAATCTACATTTTCTGATGCCAAATCTACATTTGATGAAGCCAAAAAAACATATAATGATATAAAACCATTAATAAATGGTGTTAGTGAAATACTTAATAATTAAACAAATTTATCATAATTTTACAGATACATATTTATAATATTTTCCTCATATATATTTTTATGATGAACTAAAAAATATTTTCTAATCTATCTTTTAATTTATCTTTTAATTTCTTTTATAATATTTTGTTTTAAAATTGTAAATATATGGATGAAGATTTAATTTATTTAATGTTTTTAAATCATATACTGTTAAGTTATCTTTATTAATGAACCACCATAAATTATTAAATGCTAAGAATACTCTAAAGCTTCTTAGACATAAAGGGAAATCATTTGTTTTGGTATATTTTGGTATACCGTGTTTTATTTTATAATCTCTAACAAATTGCATATATTTGTGATGATAATAAAATTTTACTTCTTGTTTAGGCGTAAGTGGATTTGTTGGATGTCTATAACTTTTTAAAACTGGTACATGTTCTATTTTATACTCTTCAAACATTTTTATTTTTTATGAAAAAATTATTAAAAAATTTATTAAGAAATTTATTAAAAAATTTTTACTAAAAAAAATTATTAAAAAAAAAAATTTAGAATTTTTTCTTTAAAAATTAAAACACAAATTTTTCTTAAATTTTTTCTAAAAAAATAAAAAAAATGGAAAAGTTTTATTGTGTCTTATGTGAAAAAAAGTTACAAACAAAAAGAAGTTATCAATCTCATTTACAAAGTAAAATGCATTTACAGAATGTAGATCGAGTTAATGGAGGAAATATATTGAAATTAAATAATTATAAAAACTATCTAGAAACATTACCTACTGATATAAAAGTTAAAAAAAATATTTGATGATTATTCACATTCGGAATATAAAAAAGTTTTTAATAGTGAAGATGAACGTGTACCAGATGGGAGATATTTATTTAGCGATACTGATGAATTTAACGAAATAGATGAATTTGATGAAGCTGAACGAACCGATGAAGCCTTAGCAAATATAAAATATTTATTTAATCAGTCTGTTGAATATAATGAAACCGATGAAACTTTTTATAATGTATTAACAAACTTTTTCAAAATATTTAAGAAATCTTTCAAATGTTATATGAATGTAGAAGTACTTTATACAAAAGATGGACCTGATGGAATTCCCGAAGAAATAATACAAGGAAATTTTACAAATTCGCAAGAAATTCATAATGTAAATGATATACAACCCATATTTGAACAAATGATACTTAAATTAGAAAATTGTATAATTGAAGCCCAGTTACGTGAATCTGGTTGGAGATTTGTTAAAATACTATCCAAGAAAATAGTAATTGATAAATATAAAAATAATACTGGTGGTAGTTATGTTCCTTTACCTTTCAGTTCACCACAAATAATTAACATAAAAAATGAAGATGATTATTGTTTTCTGTGGAGCATTATAGCACATTTACATCCTGCAGAATATCACAAAGAAAGACTAAGTCATTATAATAAAGAAGAATATATAAATGAGTTTGATCTCTCTGACGGCTTAGATGAATTTCCATATGATTATGATAGGTTAACAAAGTTTCATAAAAAGAATAAAAATTTAATAGAAGTAAATGTTTTTGAATTAAATGTGAATTATGTTTCTATTGGTAAAATTACTCCACTTTACTAAGATTCAAAAAAATTTTATTTGAATAATAAAAATTTATGTCAATCAGAAATAGTATACAATAAAAGAGGAAATTACATGCATCATAATAATTTTTACCAAGGAAATATAATATGTACTGAAAAATTTGAAATTGTTAAAACACTTTCACCAATAATGATTAATCATAATAATTATAAAGGACGTAATGATGATTATAATTACAAATATTCATCTCTATTATCAGAATATCAACAAAAATTAGAAAATTTAAATAAAAGTTTACAAAAATGTAAAACAGATTATCAACAACAAACAAAAATATTAGTACAAGAATATGGTCATAATTATCAAAATAAGATAGAAACAATTCAAAAAATAAATGAAGAAAATAATGAAGAAAATGAAACCAATCAAAAAATAAATGAATGTTTAAAAAAATGTCAACAACAATATAAAGAACAATATGATAAAGAATATATTTATCAGCTACAAATATTAAATCAAAATTATCAACAGACTGAAAAAGATTTAAAAAGACAAATTGATTTAACACATGAAATATATAAAGATAAATTTGAAAAACTAGAACAAACAAAACAACTAGCACAAGCGAATATATTATATTATCAGGGACATTTTATATTGTGCAAAGATGTTTCTATATTTACAAAAAGTTCAGATAATGCTAATTTTCCCTGTCTCCAATGTATGACGATCTTAAGAACTAAAGAAGAAATGAATAGACATTTTGAGAATTGTCAACAAAACGAAGCAGTTGAAAATACTTTTCCTAAAGATGATTATTTAGAATACAATAAATGGTATTTCAAAAATAAAGTACCATTTACTATTTATTGTGATTTCGAAGCATATAATGTTAACATAACACAAAAGCACGGGACATCTGAGATGTCTTCCAGGGCTTCGCCCGATTCTGAAAATGGTACGGGCCAAGCCCTAGAACCTTTGGTTTATAAATAGGAAAAAAGTGCATCTGAACAAAGTAAAGAAAAATATTTATTTGAACAAAAACCATTGTGTTGGGGAATGTACATTCATTCAAATTTCCTGAATTATTTAAATCAGAATATTTTCAATACTATGGTGAAGATAGTTCAGAAATGTTTACAAAGAAAGTAGAAGAATTACAAGGACGTTTTTCACAATTGCTTGAAACAAATATACCAATGCTTCCTTTAATGGATGAAGAAAAAATTAATTTTGTTAATGAAACAAATTGTTATTACTGTGGAAAAGAATTTACAAAAAATTATAAAACTTGCAGAGGTAGATATCTTGATAAGGTAAAATATCATGATCACCTAAATGGATTATATAGAGGTGCAGCACATAATTCTTGTAATCTTAATGCTAATAAATTTAAATATAACTTTGTTCCTCTATATTTCTACAATGGCTCTAAATATGATTTCCATCTAGTAATGAAAGATTTATTTTCATCTGAAAAATTACAACAACAACAAATAAATGTACTATGTAAACAAGAAGAAGAATATTTTTCAATGCAATTAGGTTGTATTAGAATTTTAGATGCATTTAGATTTTTTACTCCTTATTCATTAGATGTTATGGGAAAAACTTTGAAACTTGAACAATGTAAAATATTAAATAAATATAATTTAAAACCTATGAAAGGAATATTTCCGTATGAGTACATAACTGGAGATTTTAATTCTGTGAATAAATTATGGAAGAAAAACAACTTCCTCCAATAAATAAATTTAAATCAACATTAAAACAATCACAATTATCTAAAGAAGACTATGCAGAAGCTGAAAAGAATTGGAGAGAGTTAAATTGTAAAGCAATGTATGATTATACAATGAAATATCTTCAGATAGATGTATTAATCCTTGCTGATCTTTTTGAAAACTTTCGTGACATGTGTCTAGAATATTACGGAATAGATCCATGTTATTGTTATTCTACACCAGGTTTAACATGGTTAGCAGGATTAAAACATGCAAATGTTAAACTTAAATATTATAAAGAAAATACATATGATAAATTATTATTTTTTGAATCTGGAATTAGAGGTGGAGTTTCATCAGTTTTAGGTAATAGATATGTTGAGTGTTATAATAAAAAAGTAAATCCTGATGATTATGGAATAATGAAACCTTTATCTCCAGAAGAAAGCGATCAGTTTATAAAATTGTTTAATCAAAATATAGAAGGACTTATATCAAATGAAGATAGTCAAGCAGCAGTTAATGAAATCATGAGAGAAAACTATTTGTTATATTATGATTTTAATAGCTTATATTCTTCTTGCATGATACAAGAATTACCAACAGGTGAAATGACATGGTGTAATAATCTTGATTATCAAAAAACACATGATGGAAATCGTAATTTTGGTTATATATATGAAGTTGATTTAGCATACCCTGATTATATAAAAGGCGCAACAAAATATTATCCTTTCTGTCCCGAAAACAAAATTCCCAATATAAAAGATTTTTCAGATTATCAAAAGTCTATAATTCCTAAGAAATACAGACCAACAAAAAAACTTATGTTAACACAAGGTAATAAAGGAAAGTATGTTGTTGAAGGAAGAATGCTAGATTGGTATTTAGAACATGGAATGATTCTCACTAAAATACATTGAAAACTAGAGTATAGAAAATCTAAATGGTTAAAAAATTATATAGAGTTCAATATTGAAAAACGTAAAATAGCTAAAAGAAATAAAGATGATTTTGGAAACGTGTTCTTCAAATTAATGAATAATGCATTTTATGGTAAGACTTTAGAAAATGTGCGTAATAGACAAAATATTGAAATAGTTTATGATAGAGATAGATTTCAAAATTTAACAAGGAAATCTACGTATAAAAGAACTACCAGATTTGGTGATAATCTATGTGCTGTACATTTACGTCGAATTAGCGTAAAACATGATAAGTTTAAATTTATTGGATTCACTATATTAGAATTAGCTAAACTATTTATGTATAAATTTATATATGATTATTTAGCACCTGCTTATGGCAAAAACTATAAATTACACTTTACAGATACCGATTCTGTTTTCTTAGAATTAACAATACCGTATAATTCTTCACTTGATGAAGAAATTAATAAAATAAAAGATATCATTCATCCTTCTGATTTATGTAAAGTGAAAGTTGAATTAGAAGGAAATGAGGAGTACATCACAGAAGCTATATTTTTAAAATCTAAATGTTATTGTTATAATACAACTAATAATATTAAAACACATAAAACATTAAAAGGAATTTCAAAGGCATCAGTGGCTAATCAAATAACATTTCAAGATTATAAAAATGTATTATTTAATAATGAAATAAAAACATCATGTAATTATAGACTTCATTCAAAGAAACATAAAATGTATTTAAAAGAGGAACATAAATTAGCATTAGATCCATTTGATGATAAAAGAAAGATTTTGCCTGATGGAATGACTACTGAACCTTTTTAATTTTCTAATTTCTAAGATAGACAAATTTGATATATATATATATAATAAAAATGTAAAATTATATAAAATAATATAATATAATAATAATATAATATAAAATTATAATATAAAAAATGGATAAAATTAGAGCTGATAATTTCAAAAGAATAAAAGAATTAGAAGAGTTAATAAAACAAAGAAATATTATGAAAGAAAATCATCTTCAGCATAGAATGAAAAAAGCTGGTATTCAATCTGATATGTTTGAAAAAATGCAGCAAACCGAGCAAGTAAAAACTGATTATGAAAAAACTGTCGAACCATTTAAAACTCTTGAAAAACAAATTAATGAAAAACGTGTTGATATAGCGGATCCAGTACTTAAAACACTATTAGGTGATTATGGTTTGTTAGAAGCAAACATAGATAAAAAATTACCAAAATCTATGTTATTCGAACATTCTACTTTCTTTTTAGATAAAAAATTATTTGCAAGATTTTATCTTGGTGGAAAAGAAATATTTCCACAACCTTTACGGGGGTTAATTTTTACGCCAGATAAATCACCTATTAATTTAGATAGAAATTTTGTTGATCTTTTAAGAGGAGCAGATTTAAAAAATTATGCTGTAGAAGATCTTATAAAATATAAAGCTATGTTAGATAGAGTTGGTGTAGTAAAATCTCTTAGACGTTATAAACAATTAGAAAATTTATTATCAACGGGAGTTAAAGTAGGGAAAGGTTTATCTGAAAAACAGAAAACAGAAACAACTATATTTTTCCAGATGATCCACAAGAATTACTAAATAGATTAAATATTTTAATATCGGCAATAAAAGAAGGACATAATTCTAGTTTCAATGAAATTCATGCTATATTGAAAAGACTGTTAGAAAAGAAGATTCTAAATGAAGAGGATTATAAAAGTATAACGGGACATCTCTGATGTCTTTAAGTGTTTCGCCCGTAGCTGAAATATGTTGTTTTTAATTTTTATCTATGATTTTTTTATCTATGATTTTTTTATCTACGATTTTTTTATAAAAAAATATTTCATGAATAAATATCTGTTTAATTTTTTTAGTTTAAAAATGTCTTCGAGAGAATTATCATCAGCAGATTTAGACAAAATTAATAATCATTTAGAAAATTTGACAGAGATTTTGGGTTCATCAAAATTTAGTACGACGTTAAAAATTATAAAAACTACTTCATCACACACTTGTAATTTAGAACCCATTCTACATTTAGAACAAAATAAAAATTATCAAATTGCATTGACTAGTTTCTCCACATTTAACACTATTCAAAACGTTATCAAAGATGTGAATGATCAATTTAGATATTCTACTGATAAAGGTAAAACATGGAAAATACTAACTTTTCTTCCTGGTTCTTACGAAGTTGAATCAATATCAAATGAAATTAAGAGACATTTAGGTATACCATTTAAAGATAAGAAACAATTACATTTTGCAGTTGAACCGGCAGTTAATAAATTTTCTCTTACTTTAGACGAAAATCATCAAGTTGATTTTAATCATGATAGATCATTGTCAAAGCTTTTAGGATTTAATAAACAAACTTATAGTCAAGGTTATTATTTAAGTGAGAAGATTCCAAAAATAACTGAAATAAATTCAATTGTTGTACATTGTGACATTTTTGAAGGAGGATATATAATTGGTAAATTGTCAAATTTAATATTCAGTTTTCCAGCTTTTACTGTACCCATTGGTTATAGACTAAATGTAATTCCCCAAACATTAATATATTTCCCTATTACAAGAAAAACTATTAACAGTATTAACGTTAGAATCACTGATGAGAAAGGACAAGAAATAAATTTTGGAGGTGAAGAGATTATGATAGATCTTTTGGTTCGGGAGGTATAAACTCCCGTTCGGGAGGTATAAACTCCCGTTCGAGAGGTATAAACTCCCACGCGAAGCTAGAGAAGTTTAATTTTCTTCTTTTTCTTTTAAAATAAAATTAAAACAAAAAATTTTTATTAAAAATGAGTGAACTACCCCCATTAAATTAAAAAAAACTCAAATTTAATCATCACCCAAATTTATCTAATAAAGTTTTATCAGTTATTTGTGGAAGATCAGGTTGTGGAAAAACATATTTACTATTTAAAATTTTAACGACACCAAATTTTTTGGATTACAACAATCTTATAATTTATACAACAACAGCAGAACAACCCGTCTATCAATTTCTAAAATATGGATTTGAAAATAATCTTAAAAAACAGCAATTGCTTCCCTATTCGAAGAATACGAAAAATCTGAATATGAAGAAGAAATAAGTTCGTGGTGTGAAGAAGCAGCAAAAAATAATCAGTTAGTTGAATCCAATAAAAATAAGCATATAAAGATACAATTAATAGATGATAGTGGTAATATGCAAGATCCCAGTGAACTAGATAAAACAATGAAACATTGTGTAATTTTTGATGAATGTGTTAATGATAGAAATCAGTCAGTTCAGAGAAATTATTTCACAAGAGGTAGACATAATAACTGTAGTGTTTTTTATTTAACACAAAGTATGTATTCATTAGACGGAAGTGTTATTAGAAAGAATGCAAATATATTTATACTATTTGAAATAAATGCAAGAAACTTAAGTGATTTGTTAAGAGATTTATGCGTAAGAAATAAAGATGAATTTAAACATTCGTGTAATAATGCTTGGTCAAAAGATTGTGGCTTCATTACAATTAATATTGATAAAAAAATTCATGATAGAGTTATCGAACAATTGTTCTCTGACTAGGCTTCGCCTCGAGGGGCTTTGCCCCGACTGAAAGTCGATCAAAGATTTGTTTACCGAGTGATAAAAATATACAAATATAGTATTATAATATTTCTTTTGTTATTATTATCAGCTTTAATTTTTATCCATTTTTAAAATGTAATATTTGAATTTTGTGGTAACATTGGAATACAACAAAAACATTTTACTGAACAAATTTTTTTTATTGCGTTGTTGTCTGACATCTTTTCGTTTAAAGTTTTCTCGTCTAAAGATTTGTTTAATAAAGTTTTGTCTAATAAAGTTTTTAGTTCTTCTGAAAAAATTTCATCATTTTCTTCATTAGAAATTTTACCATCACTAAAAGTTTTATCATCACTAAAAGTTTTATCATCCTTTTTATTTTTATCGCCAACTTTTTCTGACTGTGATTGAAATGATATTTTATTAGCTTCATTAGCTATTTGATCAAATTTTTCAATCTCATCTAACGTAATAACTTTATCATCACATACTCTTTGAAAGTAGTAGTGTAATTTGTCAGACTTCTTTAATATGTAAATGCTTAGTTTTTAATGATTTTCGTTTCTTAGTTACTAAAGATTTTTCTAACATTGTAATAAGTGATGTTGCAAAAACACCCGTACCTGTTAAAGCTGTAGTAACTACTGGAATTACTAAAACACCTGAAGATATAACAATTGATAAAGCACCTAAACTTATTGTTAAACATGCTCCAACGCCTTGTGTCACATTCTTAGCTATCGTCCATCTCTTTCTTAATTTTTTATAATGCTCTAATCTTAATAATAATTGAGATTCTTTATCTTTCATATACCTAACTCTATCTTTGTGTTTTTCAATGTTCATTTCACTTGTTTTTAATTGTGATAACGAAGGATATATTCTTGAGGTTTCATCCACTTTTGTTTCTTCCATTTTTAAAGAAATATTTTGAATAAATATTTTGAATAGTAATTGTATGTACATGTGTAACAGGAAATAACATTGCATATAAAACAGAGGGGTTTCAAGAATGCTAAGTTTTCTTCACAGCGCGGTCTAATGTTAACGCGTGAACATGATTTGATTAGCTGAATTGCGCACTATTGTTCAAGAAAATAATGGCATAGGTCTAAACATTGAAAATAAAGTGTCGTGTGGCCGTCGCAGTAACAAAGCGGGGATTCACATCCAATTTCCATTGAATATGTCACCGCAGTATTGTCGTTAAAAGACGCACCATTGTTTGACAGAAGAATGGAATCATTTGGAATGTCACATAATTGCTTTACACAATGAAAATTATCATCCTTTTGTAGTCAATCTTCCGATAACGTTAGGTCGTGATTTTAAAAGTACAATAGAAACAGACACCCTACAAAGCATAGGAAAATTGTCTGCTAATTTTACCTAATTGAAATGAAACTTCGATAATTGATCACTATAAAAATATGTCTTGTCATTATCACAAAGAGATAGAAGATAGTTGATGTGCTTACCGATAAAAACTTTACACATAACACTGAGTGAATTGTTTCTTTTTTCATGCAACGAGAATTTGCGTAGTTTACAATTGTATTATCTTCTCCATTTTGGCTCTATGAAATCACTCAAAGAATCTGTAAATTAATGCCTCTCAAAATATATTCCTCTTCAATTCCTCTCGTAATTTTCTCATCCTCCCTGGCAACGATTGTTTTCTTCTATCTTCAAATTAATCTTGTCTCATTTTGAGAAATATATGACGAGAGCGTTTTGACACAACCTTCACTGACAAGAAACACTGTTAAATTAAATAAGTCTTCAGCACAATTGTTTGAAATAGACATGTCGATTATTATTGTTGTGTATTGTTTCACGGCACTGTAGCTGGAGTAGGATTTGCTGGTTATATATTCCACGTCTTAAAAATGTCTAAGTGGGTGTAGCAGCTGTTTGTTCTTTCATACATTGTTTCCTTTCAAATGTTTGAGTTGGAGGTCACAGCTCTTTACACTGAAATGCCTTTTATTCATAAATGCGAAAAGCAGATGTCCCCTACAATTGAGTGTTCATCTGAGTACAAAGCAGTAACAATAACAGGCATTGTGAGAGATTGTGTTACATTCTTAAAGAAATATTTTTAGACACATGATATATTTTAAAAAGCTAAAAACGTCTAAACTCATGAATTTAGTCATTTTTTAAAATACTAACTTTTATGATTTTCGGTGTCCTGGAACGGTCATGATTTTAGCAGTGAAAATTGTAATTCTCAAATTTTGAGATTCTTAACTTTTCTGATTTTACGGTGTCCTAGAACGGTCATGATTTTAGCAGTGAAAATTGTAATTCTCAAATTTTGAGATTCTTAACTTTTATGATTTTACGATGTCCTGGAACGGTCATGATTTTAGCGGTGAAAAATTTCATAATCTCAAATTTGAGATTTTCAAAAATTTGAAAAATTGGGTATTTTTAAAAACACCTAAATTTATGAATTTAGGTCTTCATAACCTGAAAAAATGACCAAAATTCATGAATCTAGTCGTTTTTAAAGATACTAATTTTTCAAAAAATGATACTTTTTAAATGGACTAAATTCATGAATTTAGGACTTAAAAACCTGAAAAAGGGTTCAAATTCATGAATTTATGTCGTTTTTAAAGATACCAATTTTTTTTATTTTATGGTGTCCTCAAACGGTCTTTTTCCCATTACTTTCTAGAGAGCGAGACGGGAGGAGACACAGAGAAGCGTTATGGAACACACAGAAAGCGCCTCAGCAATGAGAAATTATTCACTGACGACAAGAAACGTTCAAAATTAGATCTTCAAATTCGAAGATTACAGTTGGAAATAATGAAGCTCGAGAAAGAGTTGAACGTTGAACAGTTGGACATTTTATGAAGTTTCTTGTGAGAGTAAAATATATATTTGTGTTTTGGAAATTTTAGAATTTTTTTATACAAAACAATAAAATAATATTTGGAAAATAAGGCATTAAATGTTAATGATTTCTAAATAGTAATGCGATAATAATAAGGGGTCCATGGGAAATATGAGTGTCATATTCTGCAGCATCATTTAGGCCTATATAATTTAAGAATGTCTAGCTTATCCCTAAGTTCTTATTTAGTAACCAAGATCAAGAAAAACAAAATTTCCAGTAAGCGCATTTTTATTAAGCAAGGCTGGTAGTGATGTGAGAAAGGTTATAAAGCCAGTGATGGGCCTCAAGTTGGGCCCCTTGCATAATTTGCCTCAAGTTGCACGATTTGAATGTGACAATATTGAAAAATATTCAATCAATTCTTGGCCACGCGATAATTGTGATACACCATCCACCTCCCCGGCCACTGTCTCTGTATTGTTATCTTCATGATCGCCACCATCATCTTCATCATTATCTTCACTTTCGCTTTCTGAGAATGACATATAGACATTTTCAAGTTCCAGCAAAATATCAGGAGATGGAATACTATGAAAGTCAATACATAGATTGTGCAGCGCTGTACAGCACTTTACTATTTCGCAAGCATATTCTGGGGATTTCACACGAATGACACCTTTAAGAACAGTGAAACGTTGCTTAAGCAATCCAAATGCACGTTCAACAACACATCTTGTTGACCTGTGAGCATTGTTAAAGTCCATTTCGGCGTGGGTTGATGGATTTCGAAGTGGTGGAATCAGCCAGTTATTACACGGATATGCCGAATCACCCAGTATAATAGCACCTGGGAATGGTCGCCAGTTTGTTTCAAATAATTGAAATAATGTTGAATTTCGCAATACTCGCGAGTCATGTACACTTCCGGGATATTTTGCGCCACAAAATACAAATTTCAACTTTGGATCACAGACAAAGACTGCGTTGATGGACTGATCGCCATGCCGGTTGACAAATTGATTCTCGTCTGTACTTGGAGCCTTAATTTTTATATGGGTACCATCTACCACACCACAAACGCTGATCATATTAGCGATTTCAAAAAATCGCATTGATAAATTTTGCATATCAGCTGGATAGGAAACCAATTGCTGAAAGAGTAGTTCGTTAATCGCGTGTACTACATCATAAATACATCGACAGACCGAGCTCTTGTGGACACCATGTGCATCACCCGTCAAGTGGTAGATTCCATTGTCTGATAGGAATCGAAGACAGATAAGAATTTGTTCTCTAGGGGAAAGGGCGTGATTTCGATGAGTTCTATGTTTCAGTTTGTCACCAATTTTATCTAGAATGAAGTCTACCATCGCAGTACTAAGTCTAAATTTTTCCTTGCGATCTTCCTCATTGCAGTCAAAATGCTTGCGACTTTTGAAAACTCGTTCTTTCCTGTCGTTGTTGTTCATTTCGCAGTAGCTGGGCATGGGAATCACCGTACAATGCAAAAGTAAGGGTGGAGCTTAACTTATAGATTTTATCAGTGAAATCCGATATCTTTAATAGCTGCAAAACCAAGTGAACACTTTTATGCAACTGTTAGTTTATGAGCTCATAAAATTTTAGTAGCTCCTAAGATTTTATCAGTCAATGCTTAGTAGCTGCTAAATTTAGCAGCTGATAAAATTCTTTATGCAACCGACAATCTTTTACTAGCTATTATTATTAGCTGCTAAACTTTTATGCAATATACAAGCAGGTACATGTTCGGTATGTTTACGGAATCAATCACCATTCGGTTGCTATGAGTCCTCTCTCGAAATATGGCCAGTCTAACATATATTTCCAACCGGTAGTTTATCACAGACTTCTAACAAGTCTGTATAGCATCGCATTATTAAAATGAACAACTGAATTTGAATTTTGATGGAGAGCCTTCCATCGTCTTTTTTTGATTTTCGAATGTGATTATTGAAAAAAAGAATGATTCAATTGATTTGAGATTTGAAATTCAATTGATTTGAGATATCTGCGCTTAATGATCTGAGAACTCCGCTTGCTGATCTGAGATGTGTCGTTTGCAATTGATTTGAGAGTCCTTCAAATGATTTTAAGTTTCCGCTTATTGATCCGGAAAAGGTTAGTAGCTGATATTTAGGATTTGTGAACTGATAAATAATAGTCTACTAAAATTCGGCTGCATAAACGACTGTTATTTATCAGTTCATCCGCTGCTAAACTTTTATCAGCGGATAAGCGGAATCTCTGTCTGATGAGGTGCTATAATTAGGTTGACCTTCTTAAATTGCAGTCGATTGGCTTTTACTAATACTGTCGTCACACACCTATTGATCATAAAATTTCACGCTGATATTGCAAACCGATCCTTGATTATTGTGATCAACTGATTAGCCATTTGACAACATGTTAACTCAGGCACAGAAGTTGATATTCTTGAAAGAATTAAAAGAGAGAAGGGACATAATTTTCAGTAAATTCGATGACTTTAAGGAAGGAAAGATAAAGAAGATGATTGCATGGGAGGATATACGGAAAATGTAAGTTCTCTTGTATAATTGTCTTGATTTTCTGAAAGTATTCAAGACAGTCTTTGTCTTTTCAGAATTGAATCTAATGGATATACAAAATCGTATAACTACCTGCGCGATACAGAGTGGCCAAATTTGAGGAGTAGAGCGCTAAAAAAAGTCTGGCTAATCCTGGAAATCTTGGGTAGAGACACCCTCACCATGCATCATAAATACATCGACAGTAGTTTATAGTGTGACATCCGGCGCGACGCTTCGCTTCGCTTTGCTTCGCTTCGCTTGCGCCGGATGTCACACTTTTGCGGGGGTTTTTCAAAATTTTCAAAAAAATCAAAATTTCAAAAATTTAGGTAGATTTCAAATTTCACGTGGCCGAAGGGCGAAAATTTAAGTTGTCTCAAAATATCACGTGGTCTAAGAATTTTGAAAATTTAGGCAGACGAAAATTTAAGTTGTCTCAAAATATCACGTAGTCTCAATATACCAGAAGATTGTATTCAAAATATTTATTCAAAATATTTATTCAAAATATTCATTTAAAAATGGAAGAAACAAAAGTGGATGAAACAAAAGTGGAAGGAACCTCAAGAATATATCCTTCGTTATCATATGAACGTAGTTCTACTTTAATGGACATTGAAAAGATTAACATTGAAAAAATGAACATTGAAAAAATGAACAAAGAAAAACACAAAGATAGAGTTAGGTATATGAAAGATAAGGAATCTCAATTATTATTAAGATTAGAGCATTATAAAAAGTTAAGAAAGAGATGGACCAAAGTTAAGAATGTAACACAAGGAATTGGCATATTCTTAACAATAAGTTTAGGTGCTTTGACAATTGTTATATCTTCTGGTGTTTTAGTAATTCCAGTAGTTGCTACAGTTTTAACAGGTACGGGTGTTTTTGCAACTTCACTTGTTACAATGTTAGATAAATCTTTAATAACTAAGAAACGAAAATCATTAAAAACTAAGCATGTACATATTAAAGAAGTCTATGATAAACTACACTACTACTTTCAAAGAGTATGTGATGATAAAGTTATTACGTTAGATGAGATTGAAAAATTTGATCAAATAGCTAATGAAGTAAATCAAATATCATTTCAATCACAGACAGAAAAAGTTAATGATAAAAATAAAAAGGATGGTAAAATTTCTAGTGATGGTAAAACTTTTATTGATGATAAAATTTTTAATGAAGAAAATGATAAAATTTTTTTAGAAGAGCTAAAAACTTTATTAGACAAAACTTTATTAAACAAAACTTAATACGAGAAAATTTTAAACGAAAAGATGTCAAACAACA
The DNA here is from genome assembly GCA_907163375.1 of Prostheceraeus crozeri. Taxonomy (NCBI): domain Eukaryota; kingdom Metazoa; phylum Platyhelminthes; order Polycladida; family Euryleptidae; genus Prostheceraeus; species Prostheceraeus crozeri. The sequence continues at coordinate 45,497 of CAJQUW010000707.1, read as the reverse complement.
AAGCAATAAAAAAATAATTTGTTCAGTAAAATGTTTTTGCTGTATTCCAATGTTACCACAAAATTCAAATATTATATTTTAAAAATGGATAAAATTAGAGCTGATAATTTTAAAAGAATAAAACAATTAGAAGAGTTAATAAAACAAAGAAATATTATGAAAGAAAATCATCTTCAACATAGAATGACAAAAGCTGGTATTCAATCTGATATGTTTGATAAATTAAAATTAACTGAAGAAGTAAAAACTGATTATGAAAAAACTGTCGAGCCATTTAAAACTCTTGAAAAGGAACTTAATGAAAAACGTGTTGATATAGCGGATCCTGTACTTAAAACACTATTAGATGACTATGGTTTATTAGAGGCAAACATAGATAAAAAATTACCAAAATCTATGTTATTCGAACATTCTACTTTCTTTTTAGATAAAAAATTATTTGCAAGATTTTATCTTGGTGGTAAAGAAATATTTCCACAACCTTTACGAGGATTAATTTTTACGCCAGATAAAAAACCTATTAGTTTAGATAGAAATTTTGTTGATCTTTTAAGAGGAGCAGATTTAAAAAATTATGCTGTAGAAGATCTAATAAAATATAAAACTATATTAGATAGAGTAGGTGTAGTAAAATCTCTTAGACGTTATAAACAATTAGAAAATTTATTATCATCGGGAGTTAAAGTAGGGAAAGGTTTATCTGAAAAACAGAAAACAAAAAAACAGAAAACAGAAACAACTGTATTTTTACCAGATGATCCACAAGAATTACTAAATAGATTAAATATTTTAATATCTGCAATAAAAGAAGGACATAATTCTAGTTTCAATGAAATTCATGCTATATTGAAAAGACTGTTAGAAAAGAAGATTCTAAATGAAAAGGATTATAAAAGTGTAACCGGACATCTCTGATGTCCTCCAGGGCTTCGCCCGTAGCTGAAATATGTTGTTTCTAATTTTTATCTATGATTTTTATCTACGATTTTTATCTATAATATTTATTTAATTTTTTTAGTTTAAAAATGTGTTCAGCAGATTTAGACAAAATTAATAATCATTTAGAAAATTTGACAGAGATTTTGGGTTCATCAAAATTTAGTACGACGTTAAAAATTATAACAACTACTTCATCACACACTTGTAATTTAGAACCCATTCTACATTTGGAACAAAATAAAAATTATCAAATTGCATTGACTAGTTTCTCTACATTTAACACTATTCAAAACGTTATCAAAGATGTGAATGATCAATTTAGATATTCTACTGATAAAGGCAAAACGTGGAAAATACTAACTTTTCTTCCTGGTTCTTACGAAGTTGAAACAATATCAAATGAAATTAAGAGACATTTAGGTATATCATTTAAAGATAAGAAACAATTACATTTTGCAGTTGAACCGGCAGTTAATAAATTTTCTCTTACTTTAGACGAAAATCATCAAGTTGATTTTAATCATGATAGATCATTGTCAAAGCTATTAGGATTTAATAAACAAACCTATAGTCAAGGTTATCATTTAGGTGAGAAGATTCCAAAAATAACTGAAATAAATTCAATTGTTGTACATTGTGACATTATTGAAGGAGGATATATAAATGGTAAATTGTCAAATTTAATATTCAGTTTTCCAGCTTTTACTGTACCCATTGGTTATAGATTAAATGTATTTCCACAAACATTAATATATTTTCCTATTACAAGAAAAACTATTAACAACATTAACATTAGAATCACTGATGAAAAAGGACAAGAAATAAATTTTGGAGGTGAAGAGATTATGATAGATCTTTTGGTTCGGGAGGTATAAACTCCCGTTCGAGAGGTATAAACTCCCGTTCGAGAGGTATAAACTCCCGTTCGAGATGTATAAACTCCCACGCGAAGCTAGAGAAGTTTAATTTTCTTCTTCTTTAGAAACAAAAAATAAAAAAATAAAGATAATTTTTTTTATTAAAAAATGAGTGAACTACCTCCATTAAATAAAAAAAAACTTAAATTTAATCATCATCCAAATTTATCTAATAAAGTTTTGTCAGTTATTTGTGGAAGATCAGGATGTGGAAAAACATATCTATTATTTAAAATTTTAACGACTCCAAATTTTTTGGATTATAACAATCTTATAATTTATACAACAACAGCAGAACAACCCGTCTATCAATTTTTAAAATATGGATTTGAAAATAATCTTAAAAAAACTGCAATTGCTTCATTATTCAAAGAATATGAAAAATCTGAAGATGAAGAAGAAATAAGTTCGTGGTGTGAAGAAGCAACAAAAAATAATCAGTTAGTAGAATCTAATAAAAATAAGCATATAAAAATACAATTAATAGATGATAGTGGTAATATGCAAGATCCTAGTAAACTAGATAAAACAATGAAACATTGTGTAATTTTTGATGATTGTGTTAATGATAGAAATCAGTCAGTTCAGAGAAATTATTTCACAAGAGGTAGACATAATAACTGTAGTGTTTTTTATTTAACACAAAGTATGTATTCATTAGACGGAAGTGTTATTAGAAAGAATGCAAATATATTTATACTATTTGAAATAAATGCAAGAAACTTAAGTGATTTGTTAAGAGATTTATGTGTAAGAAATAAAGATGAATTTAAACAATCGTGTAACAATGCTTGGTCAAAAGATTATGGATTTATCACAATTAATATTGATAAAAAAATTCATGAAAGAGTTATAGAAAATATTTTCGAGGAGTGATCGAACGGAGTGACCGAACGGAGTGGCCGAATAATTTTTTCTTATAAATTTTTTGTTAATAAAAATAAAAAAAATATGTTGAATGATTATAAGATAGAGCATGTACCAGTTTTAAAAGATTATCGTCATCCTACAAATCCTGTAAATTCGAAGAAAGAAGCTAGATTTTATTATCATCATAAATACGTAGCGCTCGTTACAGATTATAAAACAAAACATGGTATTAAACCGTGTGTTAAAACAAAAGACTTTCCACTTTGTTTAAGAAGTTTCCGAGTATTTTTGGCGTATAATAATTTATGGTGGTTGGTTAAGAAAGAACATTTAACAGCACATGAATTAGAAACATTACATCAATTACATATTCCTGTGTATATGCAAAAACGGAACCGAGGTTCTATGTAAAAATTCATTTTTTCTTTTAAAAAATATGAATCGTGAAATGTCTCTCGGACAAACCTCTAGGATTGATGAATTAATCGAGAAACAAATTGCTGAGTTTGATGCGCAAATTAAACATAGTAAACGTAGTAAACGTATTAGAAAACAGAAACGTACTAGGCGTAGTATTAGACGTAATACTAAAAAACAGAAAAGTGGAACAAAAGAAATATTAGAAACTCCTATTACTGATATCTTTTTCGATGATAGAATTAAGGATGAACTTGGTGATGATTTATGTAATTTATTTAATCCAAATGAAATTAAATATGAAAATGTATCTTTTATTAATGTAGTAAATGATATGCGGAAACTTTTAGCAAATGGTAAAATTATTAATTTACTTGGAAAAGTTATTAAAGATCAGGAAAATATAATTCAAAATTTTTACGTAACCTTCTATAATAAAAAATCATTTGAAACATGGTTTTCGAATCTGGATGAGAAATCCGATGCTAACGAATGGATTTTTACAGGTAATATTAAATATGAAGATTTTGGAATGAAGTTAGTACAAAGATCGCATAGAGGGGCAGGGATTAATATGAAATATAGAATCAAAGAATATTTCGGTGAATATTGTTATATTCCTTCTGAAGATTTTTGTTTTATTAAATGTTATAATGTTTTACGAGGTTTTAATGGAGAACAAGGAGAAATTATGAAAGAAATGTTTAATAATTTTTTATATAAAGAGAAAGCCACATCTAGAACAGGAGTAATGTCAAACTGCAAATTTTCTCAATTCAATAAATATTTTGGAGAATGTGTTCAATATTATAGTCCTGCCAATCGTCATTTAAATCCTAGAGGAATTGAAACGTTTCATAATTATGTTTATTACAATTATTTTCACGCAGGTTCAACAATTGGTCACTATTGTTTAATTAATAAATCTCATAAATTAAAAGCTATTAGAGAAATTGAAAATAATTTCAAACCCATATATAAAACAGTTACTGATGAAAATCTAACAACGCGTCCATATAAAATCATAACAAAGAAAAAAATTGACTATGGTTCAACATATATTTGGGATCTCGAAACTTTTCCCGATCCTAACTGTTCAACAGCTCATCCTATTCCTTACGCTGTAGGAGCTATTAATTTTAATAAATTTATATGTTGTTTACCGAAACAAAGATTGAAAGAATTAGAAACACGTTTGCTAAGTGATATGATTAAAATTAAACGATCAAAAGATGAAGATGAAATTAAAAAACTTAAAAAACAGATTAATGAGTATAATAATTTAACTGAATTAGAATTTAATAAACTTCAAAATTGTGTGAAAATATTTACGAGAACTGAGGATGATGAATGTTCGATCGGGGGAAACCCAGAGGACGTATGTCCGATCCATCAATTTTTTAAAACTCTTGGAAAATTTAATTATTCTAGAGTAACTTTAATAGCACACAATTCATCAGGTTTTGATTCCTATTTTCCGATAAAAGCTAATTTTAAATTATCTAAACCGCCTCTTAAAACTTCAAGAGGAATATTGACTGCTTCATTACAAAATCCTTATACAACTGAATGTGTTAGTAGATACATTCAAAAATCTTTTAGATTTAAAAACAATATGAAAAAAGATTCACCTTCAGGTAAATTAGCACTTCAAACTATTATAATGAAATGTAGTTATCAACATGTAAAAACAAGTCTTTCTAAATGGTGTGAGAATTTTAAAATTCCTACGAATGTGTGTAAATTAAATTATGAAATTGGAGACATAACACATGAAAATTATAAAGAAAAAGAAAATGAATGGAGACCATATTTAGTTAACGATATTCTTTCTTTAGCTTTTTGTATCTACAAATATAATAATGTTATGCGAGATTTAGTTGGTGAAGATATAACTACTAATTTGACATCCTCTGCTTTAACATTTAACGGTTGGATGAAAAGCGTACAAAATGACAATATAAATATTCATTCTCATATAGATTTATGGGCTAGAAATTATATTAGAAAATCTGTTAAAGGTGGAAGAGTTTCAGCAAATATAAGAAAATACATATCGCCATTTGTAGCATCTTGTTACCAATATTAAAACAGTATTTACCTGGTCGCTGCGCTGGGGGGACTTTGTCCCTTGGTCGCTGCGCTGGGGGGACTTTGTCCCTTGGTCGCTACGCTGGTGGGGCTTTGTCCCCTGGAAATAATTTAATAGATTTAATGAAACAGTATCGAGATTTAGGAGATAAAACTGAAATTTGTAAGAAAATTTCAAATCAACTACTTGAACAAAAAAATGAATTTCTAATGGCTTTTGATGCAACATCTTTATATCCATCAGCTATGTATGATGAAAATTCAGAATACCCTAAAGCTGAATCAGCTAGAAAATTTCGTCAAGAAGAAGAGCGGGAAATAGTATATAAATTTAATACACAAACATTTAGACCTAAAACTGGAATATTCTCTGTTGTGTTTCAATATCCGAATGATATGTTTTTCCAACCAGTTCCTATTAAAGATAAAGTTAAAAATCAAAATAATAATTCTCATGTAAAAGTAATCAGGTTTAGAAATGGTATATGTTATGATGTATTAACTTCTGTTGACATACAAGAAATTGTTAGATGTGGGGGGAAAATCTTACATATTACTGATGGTATAATTTATGAAAAAAATTATCAAGTTTCACCATTTCGAAATTATATTGAAAAACTTTTTAATTTGAGGAAAAGATATAAAACAGAAGGAAATACTGTAGGTGATGAGTTAATTAAATTATTGATGAATTCGCTATATGGCAAAACTGTGCAAAAAGATATAACCACTAAATATCATTTATGGAATGAGAATACATTGAGAAAAAATTTCACTCAAGAAGTAAAAGATTATGAAAAATTAAATGATGAACAGTATTTAGCGAAAGTAGAAATGGAAGATGATGAATTTCTCAAAACTAATATTGTAAAAGATGGGAAGACGTCATTCATGCCATCACACTTAGGTTCTTTCATTCTTTCTCACTCTAGAAGAATCATGAATAACTTTATTTTAGAAATTAATGGTTTCAAAGAAAAATACATTCATTATACAGATACTGATTCAATATATATTTCCAATGAGCTCTTTAATAAATTAGATGCTGCTGGATATGTTGGTGGGGAATTGTGTCAAGGAAAAAATGATTATGGAAATGGTGGAATTATTTTTGCAATGTTTATTGCTCCTAAAATAAAATACTGTATTACTGTAGATGAACAAGGGAGACTTAGTGAAAAGAAAACATTCAAAGGATATTCACAAGATAAAGTAAAAGTAGAAGATTTTCTAAAATTATATTCGGGGAAAACATTATCGACTACAGTTAATAAACCATGGAAAAGATCTTTAGAAACTGGAATTAGTATTCCTGATAAAAATAATAATACTGAAGAAAAAAAATTTTCTGGTCAAATAAATATTCTTAAACGTCAAGCACCTGATGAAAATGAAATTATGTTACCTTATAACGGAGAAGATATTCAAGCTGAAATATTTCAAACAATCATCTGTGAGAGTAATTTAAGTGATGATGATGACACGTGGGAATAATAATTTTTTTATAACATCTAAAAAATTTATAACATCTAAAAAATTTATAACATCTAAAAAATTTATAACATCTAAAAAATTTATAACATCTAAAAAATTTATTACATCTAAAAACTTATTCCATCTAAAAAATTTATTACATCTATAAACTTATGACATCTAAAAACTTATTACATCTAAAAACTTATTACATCTAAAAACTTATTACATCTAAAAATTTTATTACATATGAAAATATATTTATCGAATATTTTGGTATTTTCTATTAAGTTTTATCTTATTAAGTTTCATCATATAATGTTTTATCAAAAGATAATTTAAATTTTTTTTCACTAACTATTGATTCATCATCATCATCATCATCATAAATTGTTTCTTCATCATCATCATAAATTGTTTCTTCATCATCATCATAAATTGTTTCTTCATCATCATAAATTACACTTTTTGGTATAGGATGCCCTTCCATGATAGGATACCATTCTCTTATTGGAATATCTAACTCTAAATTACATCTTTTATCTGATAATAATATAATAGAGAAAAATATTGGTCTTTGATCTCTTTTGGAAAATTTAATAACACCACCATAATCTGAATCACTTTTAGTTTTTGTTAAAGATGATAAAATTTTAAATTGATTAGATGTAAATCCTAATTTAAATTTTGTAGACCCGACACATAGTTGTCTAACAGTATCTTCAACTATACCATCATTATTATTTTCAATTGTAAGAAAATGAAATTTAGATAAATTTTTATAATTACTAATATTTTTATAATCTTTTTTACCATTTACACCATTTTCAGATGTTTCAGAATCATCATTATTATCATCTATATTATTATCATTATTATCATAAGATTCTTTAAGATCGGGCAAAGCCCTAGAACCTTCAGTTCGTTTATTATGAATATGATTATGGTCATTGTTAATAGTATAAGGCGTAGTCCACATATAAATTTTCTCTTGTTGAGCTAAGCCATTTATGTAAGATTTTAGCAAATTAATATTTAAGTTTGAATATAATCCTATATACGTATCATCATCATATCTTTGCGGCATTTCTAATGTTTCTTGTTTATAAATTGTGTCTCTATAATAAACTTGACATAATAATTCTTCATTATGTTTTTTACTCTCTATGTGAATGTTATATTGATTTTGTTCGTCAACAAATAATCTAATTTTTTCTTTCGAAAAAGATTTTAATTTTTTAACTAATTCTTTAATATTGATATAATTAATAATTTTAGTTTCTATCCAATCAGTATTACTAATTGGTAACACTGCTCTAATAAATCCATAAACATTATTATGACCTATTATAACCATATTTTCTTTATTTAATTCCACATAAGCTACATCATTATATTTACTAACAATCTCCATAAATTTAATAAATGGATCACCTGGAAAAATACAATAATTGGTTTCTATAGAAGGTAAACCTTTAGTCTGTTCTCTAAATATTTCGGCTTGTAATTGAAATAAAATATTAACATCTATACATGGATTTGTAATAGTATTATTATTATTATTATCAAAACATTTATTTTCAAATCCCGTTGATCTCGTCGAATAAGAAGAACAGGATGATGCGGACGAATATAATTTTTTTAAATTTGGGGTTTCCATTTTTTTATTTTTATTAGAAAAAATTTTATTTTTATTAGAAAAAATTTTATTTTTTTATTTTTATTAGAAAAAATTTTATTTTTTTATTTTTATTAGAAAAAATTTTATTTTTTTATTGTTAAAAAATGATGTTACTAAATGTTGGTGGAGGTGCATATATCCCGAATAATCGTGAATTAGAAATAGAGATAGAAAATTATATTATGAAAACTGGAGACGTTTTATCTGGTCCATTGCATCTTTCTATTCTTCCACAACAAAATACAGAGTTAACAAATAAACAATATGTTGATACACAAATCAATGACTTAAAGGAAAAATATATAAACGATGTTTTGGTTCCACTGATGAACGAATTGAAGTTGCTTAAACTTAATGACAAATCATTAAACGAAAAATTATTAAAACTTGATAAAAAGGATAGAGAGCTAGAAGCAGATATAGCAAAACTTTTTAAAAAGATTTCTGAACAATCAAAAATTTTAATATTACTTTCTATAAATTTAAAATCTGCAGTCATTAAAAATAAACATCAGATAAAAATGTTAAAAGAACAATTAGAAGATGAAATAGAAAAACTACCTGAAAGAATTAAAAAAAATTTAAAGCAGTTACAAACTACATTCCAAAAAAGTGTTGATGAATTGAGTTCTAAAATTACTCAACAAATGAAAAAGATGAATAGAATAATAAATGAAGTAAACTCACTTAATGAAAAAGTTGATAAAATGAAAACTCTTAAAATCAATTTAGAAAATGAATTAAAGAAAAATTTACAAGAAAACTCTAAAGAAAATAAAGAACAGTTAGATGCTGTTAAAAGACAATTAGATGTTCTTAAAATTAAGTTAAATGCTCTTAAAACGGCGTTGAAGATTAATCAGCAGAAAATGCAAGTTAATAGAAAAGAAATTAAAGTACATCACACGCTGCTTGACGCAATAGATAAAGTGCAACAGGCAATTAATAAAGTTATCTCGAAGTTGTTGTCCATTCACAAACGTAAATCTTAACACGTAGATATTTTTCCCAAAAGTCAAATTTAATCCTAAAAAATGCCTATAATTTATAAACACAATCTTAAACATTTTGCATCAAATAATAAAATTGCTCATGAACCATCTATGAAACCTGTGTACCATTATGATAGTGTAGAAACTGTCGGAACACAAAAGTTCCTGGGCACCGCAGGTGCCGTCCAAAAAGAAGGAGATGGCATCTTTTCTGGTATTGGTAGTATCGTTAACTTAATTAAAAATAATAAAGATTTGATTACATCTGCTGCAAAAGGAGCAGCTGCTATAGGTAGTACAGCTAGTGCAATATCAAATGCTGTTAAGTCTCAAAACGAATTAAAACAACTAGAAGCTATTCGTAAACTTAGGAATGATTCTGAAGAACTAAAAAAATTAAAAAAACTTTCAGATGAAACAAGAAATAAAATTGCTAACATAGCTGTGGATGGTGAAACCTTGAGGAGCGGAGCTCCGTCTAATAGTAAACATAATGAAAAAACAATTGAAGAAATAAGAGGTAATGGCGTGAGCAGCAACCTTCGGTCTAACCAGCAAAGCTGTAGCGGAGCTGGTCTAGCAAAATTCTAAAATTATATTTAGTAAAATTCTAAAATATATTTTTTAGTAAAATTTTTTTTAGTAAAATTTTTTTTAGTAAAAAATATATTTTAGTAAAAATTTTTTTTCTGTCTGTGAGAAAAACAAAAAGTCAAATTATTTCTTATAAAAATGCCTTCGCTTATCGAAAATAAATTTAGATTAGATGATCCTCCGTTCACCAGTTACAATCAAAAAAAGAATGACTATATAAGAATTGCTATGAATCCCGGATCTTCCAGTAGAGTAAATACTGGAGGTGATTTAATTTTTGAAGTTGATAATCAGCAGAGTTATTTATATTTACCTGATTCATTTTTACACTGTGAATATTCTTTATATAGTGATGCTAATTTTACAACACCATTACCAGATACCGATAATATTACACTAGAGAATAATTTTTTTCCAAGATTATTTACACAAATGCGTTTAGATGTTGCAACTCAAAATATAGAAACAATAAGTGATTCCCCAGGTGTAATTGATACAATGCTTAGATTTGTAGCAATTGGTGAAAATAATAAAAAGTATGAAATCGAAGGTTGGTTTCCTGATACTAATGATGGTATAATTGTTGATGATTTAACTCACGCTGGAACAGATGCAGCAGGAATTGCGAAAGATGTAGAAAATATTGCAAAACATTTAAATAAAACAAATAATGATGCATATAAAGAAAGACGTGAATTTAACAAGAAAAGTAAACAGACAGTAAATTGGTCATTGTCTCCATTATTCGGATATTTAGATTATGACAAAATATCATATCAATTTAAATTTAAATTAATAATTCATCGTACGGCAAATAATGAATTAATCTTTTTTGGCAAAATTGGAAAAAAAGCATATTTAAAAATTGATAGACTTGAATGGTGGATTACGCATATTACTCCTAGTTTAGAGGTTGAAACAGCTATTGCAAAAAGATTAAATACTAACAAACCAATTCCAGTAAATTTTCTAAAGCGTACTGCTAGTTCAGTAACTTTTTCCGAACAAAGATTTAACTGGCATTTTACTAGAACTGCGAATACCCCAAGATATTTATTACTAACATTTCAAAGAAATAATTCTCCAAGTTTTGATAAGAACAATAATATTTTTCATATTAATACAATTCGAAGTTTACAAGTTTCATTAAATCAAACTCGATATCCAATTGATCCATTAAGATTCGATGATACCAATAATCAATTTATGGAAGGATATGATTGTTATCGAAATCTTTGTACAGAATTTGGAGTTGAACCACAATTAACTCCTGGAGATTGGAGACATTTATATCCAATTTTCTGTTTCGATTTAAGTGCACAATCTGAAGATATTATTAAAAATGGTTGTGATGTAACAATTAATATTGAAAAGAAAGATTCCACAACTTCATTGATGGCTTATGGTTTATTGCTAGAAGATGTAAAATATTCTATTGAAGTTCTTAATGGGAAGATGGTTAGGATCGGCTAAAGCGCTAAAGCCAGAGGAGCTTCGCTCCGATAGGTTAAAGCCCAAGACTTAGTCGATTAATTAATTTTTTTCATAACAAGAATAGATTAAAATTTTTGTTAACTTAAAAATTCTTAACTTAAAAATTTTTTCATAACTAGAATAGATTAAAAAAATTCTTAACTTAAAATTTTTTCATAAATAGAATAGATTAAAATTTTTGATAACTTAAAATTTTTTTATTAAAAATGTCGCAAGCGAAAAGTAATAATAATAAAACTGTTGAATTAAAATTACGTAATATTGTTGACAAAAATACCCCTAAAACTATTACGATTAACAAAAAAAAGTATTACATAAGTAAACCAATGATAGAGAATATTCAATTACAAGAAGAAAAGAATGGCGGTATTCTCCCATTAATTCCACTAATAATAGGAGGCATAGCTGCAGCAGGAAGTGTTGCAGGTGGGACAGCTGGTATTGTCCAAGCAGTAAATAAAAATAAATCAGAGAAGGCAGCATTAGAAGAACAAAAACGTCATAACAGAGAGTTAGAGAAAGTTGCTAGGGGAGAAGGAATAGTAGATAATTTTATTAGTAAATTAAAATTAGTTGATGAAGGAAAACGAGTTCTTAAAAATATTCTCCACAATGTTGATGATTTAATTGAAATTAAAGAAACTAAAGATGGTTCTGGAATATATCTAAGTCCTAGTATGATAAGGTAATAACCTCAAGACCTTTGGTTCTTTTCGGTAAAACATTTATTTTATTTTATCTTTTAAATTTTTTTTATCTTTTAAAATGAATTCTAAAAATTCCGAAAATTTAATTAAATTAAAAATTTCTAATTTAGATTTATTGAATTATCTATTAAACAAAAATAAAAACTCAAATTGTCAGCATATTGGAGGTGACAAGAACAAAGTTCCACACCACTTCGGTGGTGATATACAAAAAACATTAGAAAACTTTCCTGGATTTATTTGGAGTAAATATTCGAAAGAAAAACATCTTCCTGGTCATTCATATACCGGTCCAGGAACTCGATTAGATATAAGACTAGATGAGAATAATAATCCGAAACCAGGTGAAGAACCAATAAATAGAGTAGATGCCGCCGCTTACAGGCATGATTTAGCTTATCGAAATCATGATCTAAGTTCTCGACATGCAGCTGACAAGAAGATGATTCAAGAATTAGATAGTATTCAGAATCCTACATTTAGAGAAAAAATTGAAAGAATGTTTGTTAAGAAAGCTTTACAAGCTAAAATATTATTCGGCCAGGGTTTAAATGAAAATCATAATTCAGACGTTTATGCATCTGAAATTCATAAAGAATATAGAAAGCCTAAATATTTATTAAAAGTAAAAGTATTTAATAAAGATGATATTTGGAGTGCTGATCTTATTCATATGCCGAATGAAAGGGACTACAAATACGCATTGACCGTTATAGATTTATATACACGATATGCTTGGGTAAAGCCTTTAAAAAATAAAAGTGGTCTTTCAGTTAAATATGCGTTTGAAGAAATCTTTAAAGAAAGTAATAGAAAGCCAAAAAAATTGTTTGTTGATAAAGGGTCGGAATTTTATAACCGAAACGTTCAGCCACTATTTGAAATTGTTTATTCAACTGAAAACGCAGGAAAAGCTATAGTGATAGAAAGATTCAATCGGACGTTAAAAAATAAAATTTTCAAGAAATTTACTCAGCAAGGAAATCAGAAATGGTTAAAAATATTACCAGGAATTGTGGAAGATTACAATAATAAAGTTCATTCTGGTATTGAAGAAACTCCAAAGAATGCTTCTGACGATCCTGATTTAATACGAAAGAAAATATTCGAGAATAATTATTCGAATGAGAGTAATCCGAATTTGCAGAAACTTAAGCCGAAATTTAAAATTGGAGATAGAGTTAGAATATTTAAATATAAGAATAAATTTGAAAAAGGCTTTGTTGGCTATTGGACTAAAGAAATATTTGAAGTTTGCAAAATAAATCAAACTTATCCGATTACTTATGAAATTAAAGATTTAGATAATGAGGATATCAGAGGCCGTTTTTATCAAAATGAATTACAACGAACTGATTTTTAATTATCATTATTATTATTATTGGAACTAACGTTTCGGGAATGAAATTCCCTTGTTAGGCGTAGCCATAGAACCTACGGTTCGTTCAATTCTAACATTATATCTAGAAATGGTACTCCTTCCTGTAGTTTAAATAAAACATAAAGACATAATTGTCCACAATAAGTAGTGCCTGGTGTTTGAATTTGAAACGTATTGTATGTTCCCGTTCCAAGTAATTCTTTTACTTCATTTGTAGGTGGAAGCCCGTATGAGTCAAAATAATAATTATCTCCGTTTTTACTAAAGATACCTGCTGACCAATGTACGCCGTTTTGGTCTGAAGTGTGAAGATTCGTTATGAAATTTACAGTTATTGATGGAACTTTGTTCCGGGAACTGAAGGTTCCTGTTGGCCTATTTTTTAGGAATTGTAATTCGTTTCTCATTAGAACATGAAAATTCTTTATTCCTAATTCATTTGCGATTTTCTTTAGGTCGAAATTTGTCGTAGTTTGCGTTCCATATAATTTAAAAAACTCATTTATGTTGCTCATTTTATAATAAAAAAATTTCTTAAGGGACCCCTAGAAGTCAGAAGGAGGGGGGGTATTGATTTAAAACTGTTCTCTAATGATGTCTTTCCTTACTACTTAGTCAGAAGGGGGTATTGATTTAAAACATTTTTATAATGATGACTTTCCTTACTACTGGGGGGGGGTATTGATTTAAAACTGGTCTCTAATGATGTCCTTCTTTACTACTTAGTCAGAAGGGAGGGGGTATTGATTTAAAACTGTTCCACAATGATGACTTTCCTTGCTACTTAGTCAGAAGGGAGGGGGTATTGATTTAAAACTGTTCTCTAATGATGTCTTTCTTTACTACTTAGACAGAAGGGAGGGGGTATTGATTTAAAACTGTTCCACAATGATGACTTTCCTTGCTACTTATTCGATTTTGAAATGATTTAATTTAATCTAAATTAAAACGTTACATTGTTCTATTTTATTCTTATGAACTCTTGTTAAGAGAATATTGATTGTTTTATCTGTATTAAGACATTAGCAACATCTGTTACCAAATTTCTCAACATGAACAGCTGCTACCAGTTTAAGCTATTCAGTATGAGAGAATTCTTTGTGACCCGCATAACTCAACTTTTCACTTGAACAGCTGCTGCCATTATTCCACGTATTACTGCGTGCATTATTCATTCTGCGAGCGTTCTACGAGACTGTGACTGCTTACGAATCATCTGTGACCTTTATCTATTTTGGTCAATTTCATCAGCGACTTTCAACAATTTTATTTTTTATCATAATTAATTCACTACGTTTTAACGAAAATGGCACGTTCAAGCATCGCCTTTGCCGATTTGAAAAGAAAAATTTCAGACACTATTGTGAACGAAGATCAACGGAAGAAGTGTATTGAGATGCTAACAGAATTTCAGGAGAAATATCTTAAACCAAGGGAGGAAGAAGACATCCACGCATCAAAAACATTCAGAGAATTTTTAGTGATAAATCGATTTGAAGACACATTGCAAGATAACGCCATCAATATCAGTTCAAACTATAATTTTGAAGAAGAAATTCAAAGAGACATCTTACCATCAGAGCTAACTAATTATTTAGCACATTTAAGAAGAGAAGAAGACATTTCGGTGAACAATACTGTGAAGTTATCGTTGTTAAAAGGAAGAGCTTTGACTGCAATCCGGGGAAGTGGCCATGTTTGTAAACAATTAGGTTATTCGAGAGGCTATAGCATCTTTTTAAGAAAATTTTATAAACTATATTTACGATTTCCGTTTATTAAGAACTCGACGGAATCTATATCATTTTTCAAAAGGAACTTCGCTATTATTGACTCGTATCTTCGCCATGGGAGACACCGCCCAACCCTTGATCAAATTTTAAACTCAATCAATTGAAACGGTAAGCTACTCCCAATAGATAATAGTACTATGACCCTTCCCTTATTTCAATTTACGAGAAACAATTGTATCATGTCATAACACATTTTCTAGTCAACATATTTTATTCGTTGTAAACGATGCTACTTGTCCTCATTGGTTTTATAGTTCTATGAGCCTTACTTTATTTTACTCATACAGAAACAATTGTATCATGTCATAACACATTTTCTAGTCAACATATTTTATTCGTTGTAAACGATGCTACTTGTCCTCATTGGTTTTATAGTACTATGACCCTTCCCTTATTTCAATTTACGAGAAACAATTGTATCATGTCATAACACATTTTCTAGTCAACATATTTTATTCGTTGTAAACCATGCTACTTGTCCTCATTGGTTTTATAGTTCTATGAGCCTTACCTTATTTTACTCATACAGAAACAATTGTATCATGTCATAACACATTTTCTAGTCAACATATTTTATTCGTTGTAAACGATGCTACTTGTACATAGTACTTGTCTGTGATGTGAATAAAATATTTCAAAGATGGAAATGTGTTTTCATTTTGTATCGAGTTAAAGTAGTAGCAACTACTGGAATTGTAAGAACGCCAGATGAAATGTCAATTATTAAAGCATTAGACCATCTCTTTCTTAATTTATTATAATGTTCTAATCTAAGTAATAATTGCGATTCCTTATCTTTCATATAACGTACTCTATCTTTGTGTTTTTCTTTGTTCATTTTTTCAATGTTCATTTTTTCAATGTTAATCTTTTCAATGTCCATTAAAGTAGAACTACGTTCATATGATAACGAAGGATATATTCTTGAGGTTCCTTCCACTTTTGTTTCATCCACTTTTGTTTCTTCCATTTTTAAATGAATATTTTGAATAAATATTTTGAATAAATATTTTGAATACAATCTTCTGGTATATTGAGACTACGTGATATTTTGAGACAACTTAAATTTTCGTCTGCCTAAATTTTCAAAATTCTTAGACCACGTGATAATTTGAGACAACTTAAATTTTCGCCCTTCGGCCACGTGAAATTTGAAATCTACCTAAATTTTTGAAATTTTGATTTTTTTGAAAATTTTGAAAAACCCCCGCAAAAGTGTGACATCCGGCGCAAGCGAAGCGAAGCAAAGCGAAGCGAAGCGTCGCGCCGGATGTCACACTATAAACTACTATCGACAGACCGAGCTTTTGTGGACTCCATGCGCGTCACCCGTTAAATGGTATTCCGCTGTCTGATATGAATCGAACACAGATAATAATTTGTTCTCTGGGGGAAAGGGCGTGATTTCGATGCGTTCTATGTTTCAGTTTGTCACCAATTCTATCTAGAATGCAGTCTGTTATCACACTACTCAGTCTAAACCTTTCCTTGTCCAACCATCCTTTTGCTTTGGAATCAATTCTAATTAAAAGCAACACTGATCTATTGTCTAATGAAAGGAATGGCTGCATACCTTTGAGCCTAAATCTGTAAATGGAGAATTTTTATGCACTTTGACCGTGGGTTGCTTCGTGAGGTATCTGTTCACATGTTCTGACTTTGTTTTTACCACTTTATATGTAAACTGACCTCTGTTTGAGTTTTAAGTTCCCTTGTACCGCTTTTTATTCACAAGCTTTATTATTAAGACTGAAAGATGACAACTACAAGTGATGAAAGGATGTTAATCACAAAAACGCATTAGGTAACGGAAAGCATTTAAAATGTTTTTCAAATGTGGAAGGAGACTTTTGATTTACCGGCACCTTTAAGATCGAATTCGTGATAAATTTGAAGATCTATGATGCTTAACTAGACTTACCAGCCGTCCCGGTTTTACTTGTATGTCCCGGAGTCTCGACCGGTTGTCACTTTTGCCCGGTCAGTTTTTGATGAATGAAATACCTACAAATTTCGATTTTGAATTTGAATTTGAATTTTCAAACATGTGCGCATGATAAGCAGATAATTTCAAATTCAAAGACTTTGCATTTATGAATATCTCTACATCAATAGGAAGAATCCTTCATGTTGACTGCTGTTGACGGGAGATAGTTTTTGTACGTCATTGCCAAAAAACAATTTTGTTCGTCTCCCCGGGCTTTTTATTGCAAGAAGTTAGGATAAAAATTTTAACTATAAAAAAAGATAATTTTGTTAAGAATAGCTTTAGGTATGTTAGCGATAGGTGCTCGAATGATGTTAACTTTGAAGAAAGTAATAGCAAGCTCAATACCATTTTGATTAGTAATGGATTTAAATCCATTAATAGGCCTACTAGAAAAATCACCAAAAACACAGATCGCAAGACTAAAGATAATTCGGTCTTCCTGAAATTGAATTTTGTTAATGATCGTTGTTCTCGTAAACTGAAGCACCTTAGTAAGAAGTTTAGTCTACCTATCAGGATTGTCAATAAACCAGGAAAGCAATTAGGAAAATATTTTTCGAATTACAATAATTCCAAGGCTTATAGTTGCATTATTTGTAGGAGCCTACCCGATAATATGAACTGTAGGATGCGCTATGTTGTTTATAGGTTTTCTTGCAGCATTTGTAGTAAAGAATATATTGATTCGACTAACCGCCCCTTCTCTACGCGCTATCATGTTCTTGTTGACCATTCTAATTCTTTGATGACCATTACTGATTTTAACATTGATTTTTTTTGACAGTCAGACCGATCCTGTACGCACTAGAATTTCTGAAGCGAACTGTATTGATTTCTTAAAACCCGAATTGAATAGGAAATACGAGCTGATGAACACCAATCGTTGTATATAAAGACTGAAATTTCTTTTTCTTGTGTTCACCAGTACCATGACTATGTCTTAGAGAGACGAAACGTCGGTTTTATTGTAAATAGCCTACTTGTTTTTATCTTCACTTCTTGCAAAAAAAAGCCCGGGGAGACGAACAAAATTGTTTTTTGGCAATGACGTACAAGAATCTTTCATGTAATCTCAACTCATTTCATTAAGAATTGATGCCGCAATGTATACATTAGAAGTGAATATATACTAAAATCATCCAAAATATTCCAAACATTCAAATTTTAAAAATAGCTCTCACATCAAAAGTATTGTGCCAAATTTCTTTTTCTTCTGTCAAAAGTTGCATAATACGTAGAAAGAAAGATACTGGAAATCTGGTGGCCATAACTTGCTTGGCTTAAAAGATATTCAAAAAATTCTCCAAGGGGGGATGCGGAACCATTCTTTAACAAAATCTTCTCCAAGAGGGCCTATGATTCTTCCTCAGAAATAACCTGATAAGAGCATATTTTAAAATTTTATTTAATATTTAAATTTTTGTTTTGTATCATCTCGATTGGATTACTGCTCTATAAAATGCTGTTGCGCGCATGGTGACAGGAGCTCGTAAACGTGAGCACATAACTCCAATTCTGTATTAGCTGCATTGGCTCCTAGTGCGCCACAGGATCACTTTTCGGATGGCGGTACAGGCCTTCAAAGCCATGAATGGAATGGCACCACGATATTTGATGGACAAATGTCACCCTAGGGAAGGTTGGGTCCAAACATGGGCTTGGGTAGCCCCAAGCGCAAGATTAAATCTTGGGGTACCCCCCAAGACCCAAGACCAAGTGTAATCTTGGGTGCCCCCAAAATTGGACCCAAGAGTGGCTATTTCTCTAATCAAGTGGAAGAACAATTTCCAGAACATGTTTGGAATTTTGATTGAGATTTAAAATTGCATGAAGATATTTTGAATCATACCATATTGTGCATATTACTATCCAATTAATATGTATCTAATGTTCACATTAACCCCTTCAGTGCGGCATGGCTCGCAGAGCGAGCCACGAAAACTTTCTCTGTGTTGCGGCGATGATATTTCTTAAAATTCTGTCCTATGCGGCAGTATTGAGGGGCTGACGACAGAGGCGTTCATATCTCCTTATCTCCTTCGGTCCTAATCACATATCGCCTGATCGGCGGCTCAGACACCGATAAGCCACGTCGTACACCAGGTTCCCGCTAATGAATTTACCTGTTTTCTGATGTTTGCCGATTGTAATATCAAAGTAACAAATGAGTGATCAAAACGTTAGAATGTATGAATGAAGGATAAACGTGGTCGATGACAACAACATTATCGCCTTCGCTTATAAAATATAATCAAGGAAGAAGTCAACTGCGAGGATGGCCGAAAATATATTATACCAATATGCACAGAAATAAAATGTACAGAGTGCTCAAAAAAAGTCGCCATGCTGTAAAGTGAGAATATACGTAGGGCTGTATAGGCTCAAATTAAAATGTTCGCTAAGAGGATTCATTGCATAGACATTTTTATAATAAGAATACATTCCAGTGGCGTGGCGGGTATAGTATTCACAGCATTCCCTGAATATCTATTTATTTTCTGTGTTAAGTTGTGAATTGATTCCATCGATTTTTAATGATGATTAGCAAACTGTTTTACGGCTTAGTGATTCGGTTTGATTCCAAAGTAGCTATTGTAAAAAGCAACGATATCAATCAGCGTTAATTTTGATTCCACTTCTTGTTTCTTGGACGTCTCCTCTAAGATTTAGCAACAATAGCACTTATATTAGGTGCTATATACTATCAGCTTCAATGCTACAAGCATAAGGCTACTATTCAACCTGGCGGACTGAATAACATTGTCGGGATAGAGAATGCGGGGCAATTGGGAAGCAGCTGTTTTTGACATCATTCGTGTAATCATGGAATCATACGCAGTTATACAGAGACAAATGCAGAACCGCTGAGGATGCTTTATCATATCCACTGTTCAACCAAGGAATTTGAATGGTGTTGTTGAAATAGGGCAACTTTCACTTGATTCAGATACACTTTGACAACTTTTGGTGTGAAATCTTAGATCGTTTGGAGTACTTGAAAACAAACAAGAAATTGATATGAAATGTTATTCGGAAGTAATTGAAAGAATATGTTTTTCGAACTTTCATCAAAACAAAATTCCTATGATTTTGATGAATTTTGTAGAGTAAAGAAGCGTTGTCGTGATCTACGTTTGTATGTGTTCAATGTTTGGATTATAATTATGGAATTCTTCACAAGCAAGCTATCATTCAATTTTTTCAATTTGTTGATGTGTAGTGTTTTTGATATGTGCAACTGTGCATGCATATAGTGGGCCTACATCAATGATGGGGTTATCAAAAATTGATTGCAATTAAATTGCTCAGTCCAATCAATTAATTGTAATTGATATTTTTACCAATCAATTAATTTTAATTGAAAGTTTGACTAATCAATTAATTGACATTGGACTCCTGGCCAATCAATTAATTGGTAATTGAAATTACAGACAATCAATTAATTGATATTGAAATGTACCCAATCTATTAATTGATAATAGAATTTATTAATTAACTGATCGATAATTATTAATTAGTCAATGGAAAAACATGTAGGCCTATATTTCATAAAATAGAGTTAGCCTAGAATAATTGTATTCATATTGGAACTCGATTCAATCAGATAAAATGCCGGTATTAATATTGTATGATCATTTTGCATCCCCATAGTTTTGATGTTCACTGATTTTATTGATTCAGATTTCAATAATTATCATCGTTTCATGAACTCTCAGCTTTGACCCTCCCCCTATATTATCTAGTTGTCCATGGATAATGACTTTCGAAGCTTGACAAGTAAGGGCAATCATGTTGAAGAATATGCAGTAGATCAGAGAGTTGAGACGTGTCAGATGGAGTCAGCAGAATGAATTTTGTATAGTGGATGCGCAGGAAGAAGCGAAAATCTTAGGTGAATTGTAATGCTATATATTACAATGGAGTGAAACTTGATAAAATAATTGAACCAATTAATTGATTATGAATCAATCAATCAATTGATATTGGGACATGCAGCAATCAATTGATTGATAATTGGAAATGAAAACAATCAATTAATTGATATTGAGTTGAATACAATAAATTAATTGATAAATGAAATTCAGCGCAATCAATTAACTGACATCAATTAATTGAGGTTCAATTAATTTTTGAAGACCCCTGCATCAATGCAAAATGTATGCGGAGCATAGTTTGATTTAAGGCGAAGTTTTGCACATATCCGTGTACAGTAGTAATTACTTGTCTTGCATGTAAGCGCTTGCATATGAATAGATTGAAATAATGTATGTGGATCACCCTATATTCAGATTTTCCTCGAATTCCTTTTTCAAAACGGCACCCTACGCCGCTGATAAATTCAAATTGTAATTGCAATATTTTTATTCAGGGCATTGGAGTGTAGGCCTCCGCTAGTTCACTGTTTGTCATTTAGATAGAATAACTCCGATATTTAAGATCGAACGATGCATTTCAGCACCTTTCCTGCTCAGTTATAGAAAATCGGAGTTTTTCTTTTGAAATAGCAAACATTGAAGGTCTACCCTCCAATCCCCAAATGAGAATATTCGTGCAACTGAAAGCTTCATTAAATACATAATTTTAATATATGATCCACATATTTGACTTTTACTATCTTCAAGATTGATCATGCAATAACGAAGAAAGCTAATGGATGGATGCAATATGGAGTGGTAATTGCCAAAACATGGACTAATGCAAAGTCCCGGTTTTCCTGGACAGGCATCACAAAATACGGTAGTTTTTTTAATCCTACCAAGTGAATAACACACACGGCATCTTTTAGTCGGATGAATGTTATTTCCTCTCCAAGTTATTTCTCAATATATCTATATTCATGTCTTGAATGTATATATATATATATATATATATATATATATATATATATATATATATATATTCTTGAATTTTCCGAGTGGGCGGTCAGCTATAGTTGACTAATAATTTTGATGTGGCTGAATATATCTGAACTACGAAAGTTGATTATGATAATAATTGAATTATAATGTTTCATTTATTAAATTATTGCATGTAATCAACTGCGAATATGCAAGTAGTCAACATACGTACTTAATTTTAAAACTAAACATAGAAAACAAGGCGGACAGAGATACAAGAAACTTCTGAATTTTTCATTTTCGTCATTGGGTTTAATTCATTAAATAATTATTGAACATAGATATTTATCTGGATTGAGCTTCAGAAGTTTATTATTTGGTTATTATATTTGTATGAATAAAGAAATTTCATTATGTCTCAGTACTCTTAGTCCATGTTTATCGTATTTCCAAAACCATCGAAATCGTATAATGAATTGAACGTTATATCACATTGATTACAAATTTTACAAGTACGTTTAGACTCTAAATTTAATTATACGCCTAATACTCTAAATTTAATCAAACAGGGCTACATTCAAGTCATGATGAAGCACGCGTTATTCTTGAGCTTCTATGTATCGTCTGAATGGTTGACATGTCGTCATTCACATGATTAAATATTCCAATAAACCCCATGAAAGTAAAAATACGAAGTGAAAGGAAATTTATTTTGAGTGGTAATTGCCAAAACATGGAGTAATGCAAAGTCCCGGTTTTCCTGGACAGGCATCACAAAATACGGTAGTTTTTTTAATCCTACCAAGTGAGTAACACACACGGCATCTTTTAGTCGGATGAATGTTATTTCCTCTTGGTTGAAACTTAGATGGAAAATGCGAGTTTGAAGCACACGACGCATTTCGAGGTATAAGAGGTTGCCTCCCTACCCCTGTTTCACACAGAAAGAGACGAACACATGACATTAAGAAATTTTGAAAATTTTCCCGTAAATGAAATAAACAATGTGGGCATTGAGGCACATTCGTTGAATAAGATGTATGCACACTTTATGGAACCAGCGGTATGATTTTCGAGTTGCGTCATAAGTATGTAAAATTTGATCAGCACGATCAACTCCTCCCATAAATTTGTTATACTCCGACATGGTAGTAGGCTACTATTTCTAAAAATATTCTCTTTCCACCTTTTATAACACGCTGACAATCGAAAAGAGCAACTTTGTTTTTTGTATCAATCATAAAAACAATATTCTGTCCAGACGACTTTCTATCACAAAATTTAGATAGAAGCAAGTCGTCCGAGCGCAAAAACTTTGTCTCTCTTACATTTACCACGGCCTCCTGAAGCATGGGCGGGACACCACGGTTCGGACGAATAGTGCCGACTAAAAGCGTTCTTCTTGATAATAAATAATTGGCCAACCTGACACTGTTGAACCAATTATCACACCAAGCAGTGTATCCTAAATCCAATAGTTCATCACAAAGATAGACAACGATTCGCTCCGATGCACTGAGACTGGAACAAGCGGAGGCAAACTGATCATGATCTGCTTTTACAGTGTGAAATGAAACGTTCAATGTAAAACCAGAGTCACTTTCGCATAAGAAATAACTTTTGATTCCGAAGCGCCTTCTCTTCGCCGGTATGTATTGTTTGAAATACAGCCGACCTTTGTGTAAAAGTAAAGACTCGTCCACAGTCACATTCTGAGATGGCCCATACACATCCTTACAAATCGAACGAATCAAGTTAACAAATGGCTGAATCTTAGTAAGACAATTCTCTTCGCCATCGAGATTTTCATAATTTGCGAATCGAATGAAATGTAAAATCAAGAGAAAACGATCTCGTGTAAGAGAAAAATTCGGAGTGAAGGAAGGGAGTACAAACTAAATCATCAGTACTCCAGTAGTCAGTGAGTTGAGGCTTCCTCACGACGCCCATCAGCAGTACAATACCGATGAATTTCTTCATTTCGGCGAAAGAGCAATTAGTCCAATTTCT
Source organism: Prostheceraeus crozeri (assembly GCA_907163375.1). Classification (NCBI taxonomy): domain Eukaryota; kingdom Metazoa; phylum Platyhelminthes; order Polycladida; family Euryleptidae; genus Prostheceraeus; species Prostheceraeus crozeri. The sequence continues at coordinate 21,310 of CAJQUW010000707.1, read as the reverse complement.
AAAGCGAGAATGGGGCTTTAGAGCTTCTGTTTGAAGATAGATCGAAGCACGAATATTTGTAAATTGCACAAGTGTTTCGATTAACTCATCCGTAATAAAAAAACTGAGAGCACTTCTGCAAATGTCAACATCACTTGTGTTTGACAGCATTGCTTCTTCGTATGTTGTTCGAAGACCTGCGGCACCGAGAAAGGGTGGGAGCTCCGAGCGACTATCGTTCGCCTCTTCGACAAATTTCCACGGACTGGCAATTTGAGCAGAAGTCGTGCGAGAAACAGCAGCGGAGCCGGAAGCGGAGGACACGAAAGAATCCTTGAGAATAGGTGGAGAATCAGCTTTGGCGAATGACGTAAAATTAACAGGTGATGGATCGGGCGGCAACATAGTCAACTGCGGTAGGACGGAGTCATCAAGATCAGAAAACTGATCTGAATCATCAGAGTCGCTTTCACTAACATTATCCATTTCGTCGTCACTGTTTAGGCAGATCAATTCTGCAGTACGATCCATTGAATATCGTTTGCGGTACATAATAGTTAGTGTTCACGATCTCAGTTGGAAAAAAATCAGTTCTGAAGAAATCAGGTTTATTAGCCAAATCAGGGAATCCTAGTTGGTCGCTGCGACCAACTAGGATTCCCTGGCCAAATATTAGCAAATGCACTGTTTGAGATAAAAGGGTTTCCGCGTCAACGTTTGGATGACAATGACATGTTTTGCGATAAGAGATACCGATACGCCCCCAAGTAAAAAAATGTTCTCCAAAGTTATCAACATTTCGTCCTTCATTATCTTATCACTTTAACACGTGTTTTCCCGCTGAATTTTATGGCTCGTAGAGCAGGCCATGCCGCACTGAGAGGAAAACTTCTTATGACTCGCACAGCGAGCCATCCGCATGTGAAAGAATAATTTTTCAATACATTAGCCGCTGTGAAAGGGTTTTAATTGCTATTTATTACATGAATTTGTTATTGCGGAATTGAGGCGATATTAATATTCAGCTAAAAGTTTTAAGTATCGGCATAGGTTATCTCTGGACTTAATATCATCAACCCTGTTTACGTCAACAGCCAAATAATTTCCAAATTTGAACAACATGCATTACTAAGCTACATTTCTTACAACATGTCTGATCGAGAAACGAAACACACATAACATAGGCCTCGTATAAGATGAAAATACCACAAACATAGATGTAACAATATTTTTACTGATCGTAAGAAGCATTCTTCAAAGAATGTCACTGCATTAAATGATGCCGATATCCTTCTATTTCTAATACATGTAGCCTAATAGTAGAATAAAGAATATAGGCCGAAGTTTTCAACTTTCAAGGTAAGAGGCTACAAGAAGCAGGTTATCTACGAATTGTTGTAGGCTACCAATTTAACACCACAAGCGTTATACAATTATTGGTATAATGCATTGGATATTTTCATGTATTATTTGTTTTATTTCATGCAAAATGATATATACAAAATTCTGTCTAACACAATATGCATTCCATCTAGCTTAATGGATTAAATTCACAAGGAAGCCATAGGTAATCAAAGCATAGTATAAAAAGCTAATTAAACAAGCTATCAGATAGACATTTACGGTAGGTCTATATCAAAGTTGATGATAGCACAGTTTTATCATAGAAAGGCCAATCGTGTGGTAGAAGTAGATTACATATTTACATGTTCATACATGTAAGCTTACATGTAGATGACTTGCTATGACATGATGTGGTCACATACTTAGGCAGAATTCTTCCAAGAAAACCGCAAATAATCATTCATGGTCAATTTCTTTACTCTTGGGTTCTCACTCTTGGGGGGGAGGTTACCCAAGCTCTTGTGTCCGCACTCCAAGACTACCTAAAACCCAAGACTGAACCCAAGACCCAAGACCCAACCCTGCCCTAGGGAGGGTCACAGCTCTCGCGACAGGAGATCGAGTGATCTGAGAACATGCGAAGTGCCCCGAACACGCATTCGCCTTGGTGACAGACCTTTCGCCGTTGCTGGAGCACGACTGCTTTCGTCGGTTGTTGAAAGAGCGCCTTGTAACATCATATTGTCCGCTAAACAAGTACTTTCATAAATAAATCAGTAAATAAATTTTGCGAATGCGCTCGAACAGTGTGCGGACGAGATTAGTGTCATCCTTTTTAGGACAAAGCAGAAAACTGTGTGTACAAACCGGTAAAAGATAATTATCCGACAAATGTTTCGTAAAGACCCCATTATTTAGTACATGCGTATCGTGCACCCTGGGATGAAATTATTAAGACTGTGTGAGCACTCAGATTATGTCAGATTTGATGACCTTTGTGTTCATCTTATCGCTTAAAAACAACAATCACACGAGTCACAGTTTTGTTGCAATTCAGCGCTTCCCCTCGTACTAGGATCAGATAAGATATTTCAGATTATTCTAATAACTAACAAGGTGATATCAACTTTGGTCCCCATGCATGCTGACAATTGTAGCAATGTAGTGTTTGACGCTAATCTCCACGTTCATGACTTAATCCATTTTCATTAACCAACGTTCCATGCTTCTTGTATACAAGAATATCTGTGTGAAGCAACACCATTCTTTTTTTGGAGAAAACAATTCCAGCGAAGAGGAAATAAATCTGGAGAAAGGATTTGAAGTAAGCGACACTTTTGAACATTTGCTATCATGGGCACTAACATGTATCATTAGCAAAGATCTGCAATAATAAAATGACATCATTTTATTCTGTCACCATGCGCGCAGCAGCATTTTATACAGCCTGGAGGCGACGAAGGAGCTTGTTAGAGATACCATAATGTATAGAGCAGTAGTAGTCCAATCGAGATGATACAAACGCCAGAATCAAAGTCTTGGTCTCTAAAATTTTGAAATATGCTCTTCTCAGGTTATTTCTGAGGAAAATAAATTTGGCCCTACACTTTTGGCGTGAGATCTAATTTAAATTTTGAATGCTTGAAATATTTTGGCTGATTTCGGTAAATGTACATTGTAATTTCGGTGAATTGTAAATTGCGGCATCAATTCTTGATGAAATAAGTTGAGATTACTTGAAGTATTCTCCCTATTTATAGAAAGATATCCACAAATCCCAAGTCTTTGAATTTGAAATTGTCTGCTTATCATGTATCCATGTTTGAAATTTGAGATATTACTTTTTAATAATTAATATTGAATTAATTTTTATAAATTAACATTAATTTAATATTTTTGAAAAAATGATACAAAATGATATCATCAAAAATATTTGTTCATTTATATTTTCTAATCATAGATTCTTCGCATTTTGTACTGAAAAATTGCGATGTCTAATGTATAGACCAAAAGCTCTACGTAAGTTTTGATATGCAAGAAGCTTTGCATGACTAAACTGCTTTCTTCGATCCTCCATTATTTGGAATCTATCGATGCTGCATGAAATCTAATTTTAATTTCATTGCTAAGAGCAGTATAGGTAGCATGGTAGCAGTATAAATCTACAAATTCGTATGACTAGATCTATTTGCGGTGTAGGCCTACGTATATTTCACTGAAAAATGGTAAATTTTCATCATAAAAAATAAAGTAGTATAATAACTATTTATGTGGTTTTCGTAAAGCGTCACTTTATAACACGAGGTCAACTTTCTATGACGAGTGAGCGCCAGCGAAAGAGTCATAAAAAATTGACGAGTGTTATAAATAGCTTTACGAAAACCGCATACCGGTATGTAGTTTTATTTTCTGAAAATGCTAGAAATACATAGAGTTCTATGTATACATGAAATAGAATGATATAATAATTAAGTAATATTTGAATTTTGAATGCAATGTCTGTATCTGAACAATTTGCATTCTCATTGAGTACTGAACTAAAGATGGCAACAGCAGAGGAAATTATGCAAACTGTTAATCCAATAAAGTCGTCAAAATCATATGATAATCAATGGGACGATTTTATCATCTTCTGCGGAATAAGTGAAGAACCGAACGAAGAAGATTTTATCAAATATTTTCATCACCTGGGGGGTAGGTGCGCAAGTATGCCAGCAGTTCACTTTGGAGCAAATACTCCATGATAAATCATAAATATCAAACTCTACATGGACATAAATTACAAAAATTTCCTCGAGTGACTTTGCTTTTGAAAAAGTTTGAAGCTGGCTATAAAAGGAAAAAAGCTTCAATCTTCACAAAGGACCACATCATGCAGTTTCTTAACGATGACCCTGATGATGGCGAGTATGTGCATATTAAAGCTGGAGTTGTTGTAGCATACTTCGGTGGACTCAGATGCGCCAACTTAGTTGGGATAAACTGCAAAGATCTTGAGTTCAATGAAAACACCGGAATGTGGGTAACTTATACCATTTCCAAGCAGCGAGGGGAATCGATAAACAATAAATTCAATATTCCACTTCAATTTTGCTCATATTTAGAAACTTATGACATTGCTCTTCATCGGTGTAATGCTGGTTCTGGGCGATTCATGAAGACATACCGCGTGAATAGGAACTGTGAAGGATTTTATGCGAGACAACCGATGGGAAAGAACTTTCTTGCAAAGTTTACTGTAAAAATGGCAAACTTTCTCAATCTATCAAACCCAGAAACATACACTGGGCATGCAATACGTCGTTCGTCCGCAAGCATCATGGCTGAGGCTGGTGCATCAACAAGTCAGTTAAGAAAACACTTCAACTGGAAAACAGAAGCGACCTCTCTAAAGTACATAGAGAATATTGAAAAAGGAAAGCGTGACATTTCTGAGATGCTCACTTCCTCCAGCGATTCACATAACGTTGCCTCTGAGAGAAAAAAATCAAGAAGTGATGACTCTGGAAGTGTCATTAATTTCACTAACTGTCATAATGTGATTATCAACTTGTAAGGTTTCAGACTTGTTGTTAATGTTCCAAAACAAGCAGTTATACTTATATTTTCCTACGTTTTTCCATGAATCATAAAGTAATCCTCCATGGGCAATAAAGTGGTCTCCATGCATAAAAAAGTTAACCAGATAGCATAAAGTAATACTTTATATCTATGTTTGTTTTCAATTATCTATGTAATACTATCGGATCAAAAAATAAAATGATATCATTGCCGATCATAGATCATTTGGGGCTAGGCTCAATCACTGTTTTATTGATACATAGGCATAGAAATTAACAATATCATAGAAAGTCCTAGAATGGAAATTGCATGAAAATCTTGGCACACGTCGGGGGAACTTAGTTGGGGCAAAATGCAAATTTTTCGAGCTGGCTTTCTTGTTTTCTGATTGGCATTTATATTCATGAAGCCAATTTGTGATCTAGATTGTTGCCGCTTATCCAAAGATCCTGTGCACAAAAGCAACAATGAATTTGGAGAGCACTGCAGCGACAGGATGATAAAGAAAGAAATCCTTTAAAACGTTCTGTACGTTCGTCATTTTGAAGTATCGTTCCTGTAATCTATCAACAGCATGATCAGACACATATTCAACTTGTAATGTCGATTTAAAGAACACATTAGTCCAGCTTGAAATCAGAGACCAAGAAATCTTCGATGATTCATTTTACTTTCTAGGGCTGCCCTGTTCATTTTATTTGAACACTTTTCAAAATCTATGCATGCATTCGAATATCAGCTGTCAAAATATCATCACACTATATCACATAAGTCATTCAATGATTAATTGAAGAGGTCCAGCGACAATTTATTCATCTAAGAAGTGATTGTAGGTAAAGAAGCTTTCAGTGTGTTTATTCCAGTAAAACGCTAGGTTTCTTAACCGCTTGACGGAAAAATGATCCAATAATTCGAATTTTTATCTGTGAATTCTTTAGACTCTCTTAAAACCAGTACACCGACCACTTTCAATTATGACCGTGAACCAATTTTTAATTCGTATTCCAGCATTGAAAAATTGGATGATAGTTGTCAATGACTGCTACAAATAGACACGGAATATCAACCCACGGAATAGTAGGCTATTTCATATGAAACAATACTACACTGTAAACCGTTGACTGACAATTGACAGACATTTATCCTACAAAATCTATTTTGTCGCTCATTGTTAGTTCTTGTAGGATGATTGCCACTGAACACCTACAATATCTGACAAAAAGCGACAAAATGAATAACAATGAATTATAGCTTAAATTTTATCAAAAATGTAGGTAATTAATTAAATTATGTCAAAATAAATCATGGTTTTGCCACACAATAATGCAGATTACCCAAAAGTCAAGCAATCACTAATCGAAAAAATCAATCAATATTCAACAGCTTTTGTTTAGTTAATTTGCATATAAAATATCTGTTTCGATGTCGGTGGAGAACCTACAAATTCGTCGGATATCGCAGGATATTGGAGGTGACAATCGTCGGTTGATTTTGTCAGTAATTTTGTAGGATAATTGTCGGTCTACGGTATTACAGTGTATCATCTCACTTAAAATTCTCTTCAAGAAAATTTGTATCCTGTCATTTGCTATCAACAACTTCCACAACTAATTTGGCAAATGGCTTGACTATGATGCAATGCTTTGAATCGAAGGAGATCTACAAACCATAGATTCACCATGTGCCATCATTGTACATAAGCAAGAGTGTACTATTAATTTCTAGTGTACTATTATCTACTTCTATGTATGTAGGTGAACTGTTATGCTGCGTAGTATGTTTGCGTCATGATTTTGTTTTCTCTCTGTATTATTTTGATTGTAATTACGTTGACTATCCTTGACAAGTGCCGATGTCTAGCATTTGAAACATGAGAGCATTACAATGTGCTCAACTGAATCATATCGACATAATGCTGAATCAAAAATAATTGCTAAACGATGGTTGCTATTAACACAATTATCGAAATTGTTTTGGTTTTCTGTCAGATAGCTGACAATATTCGATGAAATTGACTCCATAGAACTTCGTATTTTCCACTACTGTTATTTTCCTTTCTTATCATCTCCGCGGTTCTTTTCATTATTAAATCGCTATTTGGTTATATTAATTAATTTATTATTATTATTAATATTAATTAATTCTGATCAAATTGAATAAAGTCTTCTTTTGCAATGTTTAGCGGTCTATGTCTATTTCTACGGGTAGAAACTTTATGCATTTCTAATTGTGGTCATAGACTTCTTAATGTCATGGCATGGCCGACAAATAGGAGACTAAGATATCTAAACATTCCAGAAGGAGATGCATGCATAGAACTAAATTACCTTCACTCGATTAAAAGTCATTTTCAGTACTCTAAGCAACATCGTTGTCTCGATCGCTGCATTCGCTCGACAACGATATCGCTCCACGTACTGAAAAGTTGACTTTTTAATCGAATGAAAATAATTATTACTTTACACAGAAGTGGTCATAGAAATTGATAATCAAATCTGGAAATATATTTGAATATCATACACATACATGTATTTATGAGAGGAAGGAAGTTTGCTCAGAATGATTGTTTCCATTAATTATCGCAGACCGTGATTCGCCTTTTCCAAAGCTGAACATCCACCCTTTCCAATTCATGTATCAAATCACCAAATTCAATGTTAAAATTACTGAGATCAAGAATAGTTTATAAGTCAATAACATTCTAATTTCTGATATCATGAATCTCAATTCAAGAATGAAGTTCTCTCATTTCTTTCTGTGTTTAGTCATTGACGTCACATACCTCAATTCATGAATAATATTCCCAATTCATTTATAAGTCTCTATAAAAGCCATGATGCTCCGTTAATCGACTTACTTTTCTGCAAATAAGCCATGAAATCACATCTCCTAGCTTGACAAAAAATTGGTCAGGCACCCTATCAGAATAATGAACATCATAGACAGCAAACAGCTGAGTATTGCGTGGGACTGCACATGAAGCTGTCCGACCACAGAATTAGACAGGTCTACTCACAGAATTAGACAGGTCGTCTCTTCTTCCGTTTGACTAGAAGGGAAACATTGGAACATGTAACGTAAGTGAAATGGCACAATCTGCTGACTAAATACCATAGCAATCGAACAATGAGCAGCCAGTTCAACATTAAACACGCCAAATTGTGCGAAGTTTCAGTGACTGCTATCAGCCGGATCACACAGCAAAGAGACAGACGATGTCAAGTTCTACAGAGAAGTTTGTGAACGTTTTTTCATGCGCCTGCTAACTTTTTTTGAAATGATCGGAGGACCCAACATTATCGAGAAAACTTTTGCGCAATGATCTGAATTCTTCGAATCTGAAGGAGTCGTGGCGGTCGGAGCATTTTGAAGGAATTCAGAGCAATCCGCAGGCGACGCAGGACTATTTTTCCTATCTCTGTAAGGTATTAAAAATTTCGTTTTGCCCACTTAATAAGTTCCTGCATGTGCCATTGTTTTGAATCAGTTTGCACTTCTAGAAAAGTGATACGATTAAACAATCTAATTCTGTGGGTCTACTCTTCCTCTGCTTGACTAGAAAGGAAACATTGGAACATGTAGCGTTAATGAAGTAGCACAATCTGCTGACTAATTACCATAGCAATCGAACAATGAGCAGCCAGTTCAACATTCAACACGCCAAATAGTGTGAAGTTTCAGCGATTGTTATCAACCGGATCACACAGCAAAGAGACACAGACGATGTCAAGTTCTACAGAGAAGCTTGTGAACGTTTTTTCGTGCGCCTGCTAACTTTTTTAATAATGATCGGAGGGCCTAACATTATCGGGAAAACTTTTGCGCAATGATCTGAATTCTTCGAATCTGAAGGAATCGTGGCGATCGGAGAATTTTGAAGGAATTCAGAGCAATCCGCAAGCGACGCAGGACTATTTTTCCTATCTTTGCAAGGTATAAAAAATTTCTTTTTGCCCACTTATTAAGTTCCTGCATGTGCCATTGTTTTGAATCAGTTTGGACTTCTAGCAAAGTGATGCGATTAAACAATCTAATTCTGTGTGTCCGACGATACCGTAAGCATAGGACTGGACCGCGCCTCCGCGCGGTGGAGCAAGGAAATGGTCATTTACTTGGATGATAAGATGGAGCACGCAATTGTGTGTATCACATCATGAGTTCACTTTGGCGTAATTATGCCGCGTTGCGACTTCGTGTCCCAGAAAAGGTGAGCATGCCACAAGACAGTTGCAAAATGGTCGCAACCATCACGCTTAAAAGCATTGCCGCTTTTCATGCTGACAAGGATCGAGCTTAACCCTATCAGGACGGGGTGGAGCAGAAACCCTATCAACTTCTTTTTATAGCTCCTAAAAAAAGTCAGATAGAAGTTTAATTTCCTGTGACTTTTAGTTCGTATGTATGTTGAACTTTCAGTAAAAATTTGGGCCAAATTGACTTACTATAAGGTCGTTTCAAGAAAAGAAGAAAATGCTTCAATAAAACAGTCAATATACAAATAAAACAGTCTGTCGACGTTTCGGCGGTCGCCTTTCTCGAGACACAATCACTTATGAAGTCAGCAAACTATTAAGCACAGGGTAACGCTGTTGAATTTCTTTGAACTCTACTCTTTGTCTGGTTCTTTAATTCGTAGGCCTGGTTTAGCTGATATTGTGAATATTAATTTTCGTTCTCGTAAACTAAGTAATCTTGTTTGTAGTAAGCCTCGTTTAGATCTTTGTCCCTCGAATTGTAATACCTGTGCGTGTTCAACTCGTCCCAAGCTTTGTTATGTTAAGGGCATTTATTCTAATTAAGTGCAAAATTTGTGATGCTGACTATGTTGGTGAATCGGGACGGACAATTCGTTCTCGCATTCTTGAGCATTGTTGTCGAGCCTCCTCAGCTGTCCATGTCCATGTATTATCTCACGGCTCTACAGACTGAACTCTACAGATTGACAGCATTAATTGGTCTGTCATGCACCGCGGCTTATGTTCCACAGCTAACAGACAAAGAGTAGAGTTCAAAGAAATTCAACAGCGTTACCCTGTGCTTAATAGTTTGCTGACTTCATAAGTGATTGTGTCTCGAGAAAGGCGACCGCCGAAACGTCGACAGACTGTTTTATTTGTACATTGACTGTTTTATTTTAATTATACGGTCGTGAAATATTTTCTTCTTTTTCTTGAAATAACTAAAAATGAAAAAATTGAATATTCAATTTTAGAGTAAAATTTTTGGTATGAAGGTCTTCGAATCATGCAAAATAGGCATTACCATTCGAAAGATAAGACTCGAAATACTTTACAATGCGAGTTTCAAAAAGTTTTATCCCTCGGAACATGGGAAATGTGAGGGGGCATTTTAGGTGCTAAAAATCGACGCTAAAAGTCGCCCGGTCCTGATAGGGTTAATCCTCCTAATGAACTTCAGTTCCGGTTATTTTACTTTTATTTGTCTGTTAGCTGCAAGTCGGCAATAAAACATTTTTGACTTTTTTATCTTGGACATAGGGTCTATAAAACATATTAATTTAATAATAAATTAATAATAATAATTATAGTAATAAAAAATAATAATTAATAATAATAAAAATAATTAATAATAAATAGGTATTAAAGACATAGGGTCTTTAAGACAATTACGGCAGCTTTACTCATCACAAGTGTTACGAACTCCTCAAGGTACGAACAGAAAAAGGCCAAATCCCTGTGAGTGAATAATATATTTAATAGATGCAAGGCAGGTGGTGGCCCTTGAGAGAACCGATTTTGCGTTCGCTGAGAATGAGGTTAGTGTATGTACAGTCATCAACTTAGCACCAGAAGGCGAGCAGGACACAGAGGCAGGAATTGAGATACGCTGCAGACTTGACCACACGGCTTGCCCAGGAACTTGACATTGAGGTTGTGAGACGAGGTGTCGCGGCAGCGTCAGTGATGCACAACAAGAGAACGTACGTACATGTGGGAGCATAGAAATAAACTGTTTATCTGAAGTTGGCTAGAATGGAAATTGACTCAAGGTCGCGGCACATCCGGGGGGGGGGAACTAAGTTGGGGCATGAACCAATTAAAAGCTTCGATTTGACTAATTATAACCCAATGATACAGACGTTGGCAGGTGCATCTAAGTGAAAATGCGTGCGATTTATGTGCCGTTATTGAGCATTGCATGAAGCTTAATTTCCATTCTACAAATTTTATTGTTGTCAATTTCTATGTGTGGGAGAGAGTGAGAGTGAGAGAGCGTTCGGTTCGTCGGCAGGGAGTTTTGATGTATTTCCGAATTGTGTGGGATCGATCATCCATTTGGAGCATTTTATTTGTGCTCAGTCATTTACCGATTTCCTGGCACTGGGTATCGCTTCGCTCTCCTGTGAGTGAAATGAAAGAGAAGTGCCGATCAATGCCTCAAATAAGCGATTCTATTGGTCGTCGCTGACTTGAAGGTTATTTGACGCTAGTATCACTTCTGCCTGAATCGAGCCGAGTCAGAGATGATGAGGAAGAGAGAGAGAGAGAGGTCTGCATTTTCGTCACACAAGACTTTCCTACTATTAGAAGCTGACTATGCTTCATGAACGGAATTGATGCTTTTGGCAATGATCACGTCGCATGGATTTCAATAAGGACAGTCAGAGAATCATGTAAGAACTTAGCAATTCATGAAAGGCACAACGTAAAAGTTAGCGACAAAGTGAAATCAGCACAGACAAAGAGACTTTCAATCATGACATTGTGATATCTTGGACAAATGCTATACATTCCCGTTTGAATTTTGCTTTTTCTTTATTTGAAGTCACAATGTCACTTATGAAATTCAGAGTCATTATTGAAATCACAATTTCATTAACCAAAGTTTGGATGTCTCTCTTGAATTCCAAAACCTGAAGTGAGTTCCTTCAAATTAGTAGCGATTGATTAAGATTAATGTTAATCACGTCAAGAAGTCAAATCTTTGTAGTATACTCATTGACATAATTAAACCCATTTAGCGCCAGTGTAACGTTTTCGCTACAGCACTTTTCGGAATCTGCTGTCTTCTCCAGGTTGCGACATATGATACAATATTTTGATTACCATACATGATTTATCACATATTTTCAGGTAAACAATCACCAATTCAAAAATTAGCGCTTTTTAGTACATTTATTTTATCACGAAATTAGACAAAAATGGGCTTAGATCTGCTTATATATTAAAAGACTCAGTGTATGAACGTCCACATATAAATTACTTCCCATATAATTTGCGTGTTTTCATTATCCATCAAATTCCGAAAATGGCAATCAGTACTTCCTCGGATATTCATTCATGACATAGCACGTCATTTTTTGAAGCCGTAACGTTTTAGTTACACTGGCGAAATATGATATACAAATGTTAAATACAACAACAATATAAATGAAGTAAATAGTGGTGAGTATTATTAATTTTCTTCAAAACTAATGTTTGTTGAATACTGAAAACGAACAATTTCATTGGAATATTGCATTCTTAGTGTATTCTATGAGAGTGTATTGCTTGTTACTATTTATAGTCTATGGATTTCCCGTCACCAAACCAACCGAAGTCCATTGCCGTAGTATTTTCCTCAATATTAGACTTGTTAGCTCATGTACAGAAGCAAGTCAAAGAGAGATCAAATCTCAAGCATTTCCTCTTATAGCGTAATCATTAACAATGCAGGGTGCCAGTTCGCCTGGGCATAGAATACAAAGATGTCCTCCGACTGGAACAATTTCAATACAAAATTTCTTTGGCCGTGGACGATGTGTCTCTCCCTACAAGCGCACGCCAGCGGCTCGAGATGGCCCAAACTGGTTTAAAATATCTATGAAGGCAAAACTTGATTATATCAACCTGCGCAGCTATCTGAAGACAGCACCGAAGATGTTGTTAACTATGCATGAAGAAGTTACTGAAATATGCAATAGGCCTAATGCCGACGATGACGGTGCATGACTGTTGCCACAAAAACCTCCAGAAGTAAATTCTTCATTAGAGTTATGAGACGACGATGAGTTTATGTGTTTAAAGTGTTTGTCTGTCAAACGATGTCTCATCAGTTAGTTATATCGCAGGGCAGTGTGAGATTCCAACAAAAGATGACTAGAATGATCATTTCAGTAAACAGAAAAAGCAGTCAATAAAATAGCAAATATCGGTAATTTTCATCTTCACAGATAGGACAAACATTCTCTGGATGCATTTGAAGGCAAGAATCTTTATGAGATGCTTGATACGCATGCTGATGGTCTTATCGACCTTAGTGGCAGAAACCAATGACTACCCGGGACAAAAGAATTGCTTAGGCCTACATAATGCTAAGCAATCTCAAATGCGTTCATTTCTTGGAGTTCTTTATTTATGTGGACATTGCGAATTACCGAGGCGTCTCCAACTCTACCATGACTTTGGAGTCGTCGCAGTAAGAGAATCAATTTCTCGACATGAATTTCGAAATATAAAAACTTGTTCTCATTTCAACGATAACGACTTCACAGGAAACAGCAACGACAAGTAGCATAAAGCAGACATTTGATTAGATTTACTAATTCACAGTTTCGACAGATGACTCTGAAATATGATGGAGGGTTTTTATGATGACACTTTACTTCGGCAGGAATTGTTGGAGTAATTCATGAGCTACATTTGACAAAAACATGCTTTTGTATATTTTGACATCATATGACGCCATCGCAACGAAATCGTTGCGGCTTTAATTTATAAGAAATGGTTATTGTAATGAACTGGTCATCATATATTATTCTTAATTATAACACTCTGAAATACTTACCACCGTTTTTATAGAAAATTTGCCGATATTTATATAGGTGGCCTTAAATGGGTTAATGAAACAAACTATCATTGGCCTGAATTGAAGTTTGTTTCGTTTTTTTTCTCAGGTACGATGCAATATCTCGCTTTCTATGTATGTATTACCATTCAACACATTAGAGAATGGAGAAAGATCTATGGTGGTCAAATTTCTATTGTTTTTCCTCCTCGGGGTGCTGCAGCGAGCGTCAAAGTAGATAAAGTACAGAATTAGATTGTTTAACCGTAATACTTTGCTAGATGTGCAAACTGATTCAAACCGATGGCACATGCAGGAACTTGGCAAGTAGACAACAAAAATTATATAAAATTGTGTTTTACATAGATCGGAAAAACAGTCGTGCGTCGCTTTCGAATTGCTGTGAATTCCTTCAAAATGCTTCAATCGCCATGATTCCTTCATATTTGAAGAATTCAGATTATCATTGCGCACAAGTTTTCTCGATAATGTTGGTCCTTCCGATAATCATTGAAAAAGTTATCAGGCGCGCGAAAAAACATCCACAAACTTCTCTATAGAACTTGACATCGACGGTGCGTCTTTGCTGTGTAATCCTGTTGATAACAGTCACTGATGCTTCGCACAATTTGGCGTGTTTAATGCTGAACTGGCTACTCATTGTTCGATTGCTATTGTATACAGGGTGACTCAAAAGTCTTAATCGGGTTTCAAATTGAGATTTCTCAGCAAGCATTTACACTACGAATTTAATTTTTCGCTTATGCTGTAGAGGAAGAACCAGAATTTCCAAAGAGCTGCATTTTTAAATATATGCTGGAAGTGACCTCCGTTAATTTCGGTACAAAGAATGACGCGTTTTTGAAGTTTTCAAAAGTCTTATTGATCGTGACTTTCGTCGCGGACTGGACTACTTCAGTAATCTTCACTCGCAGTTCTTTGTTGCTGGTTGTCCTATTCTTATACACCATAAATTATCCTTGGTATGACCCCACAAAAAATAATCAAAAGGCGTCAGATCTGGGCTCCTAGCTGGCCAGTGGATCGGACCGTTTTGGCCAATCCATCGATTAGGGAATTGAATGTTGAGAAATTCTCTGACATTCAGACCACAGTGAGGCTGTGCGCCATCTTGTTGAAAAAACGTAGTCGAAAATCGTCGTAATCTTTTTCATCCCGTAGTAAAATAATTCATCAGCATCTCAAGATCTCTCTCGTCAATGTTGATTGAAAAAAGTAAGGTCAGATGATCCGGTCGCAAAGCAGGTCCGCGCAGACCACTAGTCCATTCGACTTCAGAGGAATCTCGTCAATTGAATGTGGATTTTCATAGTCCCAAATAACAGTCGTGACTGTTAATTTTGCCATTCAAATGGAAGATGGCTTCGTCAAAAAAGTAGAGTTTATGGATGAAACTGGGATCATCACATCGCCGGTAATTTCTTCGCAAAACTGAGACCTTGGTTCATAGTCGTCCGGCAGCAGTTCATGCACGCGTGAAATATGAAATGACTTCATGCCAATTGTTCCCTTCAAAATACGTCGAACAGTCTCACATGGCATATCAAGCTTATTGACTGCATCCCGTATCGATGATCTTGGATTATTCTCGAACTCCTCCTTGACACCCAAAACATCACCTTCAGCAAGGGATGGGCGACCACTTTGCTCAGTATCTTGGACAGTGCCCGTCTCGGTCAATTTCTTAAACACAAGTCGGAATGTGCTTTCAGAAGGTGGTTTTGATGTAAAATTTCTTTGCCACTGCCGTAGGGCAGCAGTTATGGATTCATATTTAGCCATAAGCAACACAACGTTGATTCGATTCGACTGATAACGTCAATATGGTTTCTATGAGTAACAAGTGAATATCAACTACTAGTACTAAACGATTTTTGAAATCCTTCTTTTCACAGATATCCTTCTTCTTCAATTCAACGACACTGTGAGATCATACATAACTCATGTGCTAATGCAGAAGTTTGATAGCCATCATAGCAAGTACCAATCACACATTGATGGAAATGGCTAGCTTACTTTTCTTCTTTATTATCTTTCTTCATTATTTCTTCCCATTTACCTTCCACTATTAATTCAATGGACGTTAGTACATTAAGTTGTGTTCATATTTTTTAGGCCGCTCAATCAATCAGATTTCATGATAAAGTATTTTTGGCTGTAGTCGATGAGAAAAAAATTTAAGCGAAAAGCGTTTTTCATGACATTTGAAAATTGGATGACCTCCATAATATGAGTGAGCTTGGCTGGGCATTTAGCTTGATTTTTTTCACAATTGCGAAATGTTGCTAAAATTCTGGTTCTTCCTCTACAGGATAAACGAAAAGTTAAGTTTGTAGTGTAAATACTTACTGAGAAATCTTGATTTGAAACCCGATTAAGACTTTTGAGTCACCCTGTACATCATGTCAGCAGATTGTGCCATTTCATTAGCGCTACAACTATGATAATTTATAGGATTTTAATTGGTCCAACTTTCTAACTGATCACAAAGCTTTCCGCTATTCTTTATTTGAAGTCACAATGTGACTAATGAAACTCAGTGTCCTTATTGAAATCACTTTTTCATCAACCAACCCTTGAAGTCCAACACCTGTAGGTGCAATTTGCTGAACTTATATTTTCAGAAATTTAACGAACAATTTTTTTAACGCTCAAACAAAATCTCCGTAAAAAATGACTATTTTGATACAAAAAATATTCACTGTCTACTGTCACTCTGCAAGGTTGACTCATGTACTTACTCTAGGTGAAAAGTCTTTGATTGTCAGCTCTCGGAATGGAACTCATGTTCATAATGATCGACAATGAAAAGGAAGTTGTTTTGATAATTATTCAAAAATCGTGGATTAGTCCGGCAGCCACAACGAGTTTCTGCAGGAATCCATGTTGCGGCAGGTAAGGTCGGTTCGTGGATCGATCTCATTTTCACTGGCGAAAACTCTCATCTCAAGCCTCATCTTTCCCAAGCTAGATTATTGTATTTCGTGCTTGGCTGGTCTGCCCAAAGTAAGTCTGAACTGACTACAGCTTATCATTCAATCGTCTGTGCGCCTGGTTTACATGAAATCAAAAAATGACCACATCTCTCATCCGCGATCTCCAGCGGTTTCCGGTTGAGAGCAGAATTGATTACATGTGGGCCACGTTGGTTTTCAAGTGTTTACAACAAGTTTGTCCCGGCTACTTGTCTGATCTTCTGCAGTTCACTATAAATATAATTCGACCGGTTTCGAGTGGAAATCAAAAATTGAGCTCCTACTCTTCCTCAGGAATGTTTTACAAAACAAAAGAATTATATCTATACTGCCCGATTTCAGCAACGTTTTCTTTTAAATACTTCTGCAGTTCACTGCCAATCCATCCTGTCTTTCACGCCTTCCCTCTTCGTCTGGGTTATCCTTGCAGGTACCCCTGACTACCAGAAAGACACTTGGAGGTCGAGCATTCGCTTCTCAGGCCCCTCGAGTGTGGAACTCTCTCCATTCTTCCATACAGAACTCTAACTCCCTCAACACCTTCAAGCGAGACTTGAAAAGCTTTTTATGTGACCACTCTTTACAATTTGTTGTACGTCATTGTAATTTGTACTCAGGTCTTGAAGTCTCTATAGAAATAATGCCTGCTTTTGTAAGCGAATTCGTTTATGGATAAATAAATAAATAAATTGCTGAAAATGAGACTTGTCATGCCTGCTGCTGTGAATTCGTGCGTCTGCCGAGTTCTAGTTTGCTCCTCTTCTTGTCAGACAGGATCAAAGAAAAGCACATGTAAATCCAATGGGACGCACATTACAGTTTTTTGGCAAAAATGAAATGCTCTATGTTTTCTCTCATCAACTGAAAAGCACTAAGTCTAGAGATATAATTTTTGACATGGAATGTCTTCAGGTCGTTTCCTATCTTCTGTGTGTGATAGTATCGTGCTTCTGACCGGCCATGCATGCGAGATGTGGTTCAATGTGGACAATGTGGGTCAGCATATTGGTGCTTGCCGACAGTAGGAGGCTTGTCAAACCTGAATGCATATGTACCTTCACAGATGAATGTTCATGAACCTGATAAAGAATGACCTGAAGACATTCCCATGTCAAAAATTATGGCTCTAGACTAGGGGTGCGCAACCTGCGGCCGTAGCAGAGGCAGAGTGCGGCCGTGACAGTGAGAAGTAAAGGAAAAAGAATATTGTGCATGTATATTGCAAATGCTTCCGGAGTTCAAGGCAATCGAAAACAATCGGAGCTATAGTAGCATGCTAGTCACTTTGTAACTGTCGAACACCTTTATGCCCATGCTGCTTGGAAAAATGCGCGCCCACAGGCGCGATGAAGGCGCTCAAGCAGTTCGATAACTCATGAATAGAATATTTTAGGGAAGTTATGTTCATGTGCATTCATGGCTAGAGTCATAAGCTAAAAGAAACAAAAGGGACAATTTCTACTCGAATTGTTCGCGCGCGTTAGCCTCAATTACATGTCCTGAATAAGGATGCCTGCTAGATCACCGGCCCTGTGATGAATGAATGAATGATTTTTGTATGGCCCGTGATTCCTTTATAAATTATTACAGTAGCTTAGTTAATTGTTTTCTCCTTCGGTTGGCATTCCAAAAACATGCTTTCAACGTTTCAATCGCTAATAACACCTTAAGCTTAAAATCTTTTCGGGTCAAAAATGACCGTCGGTCGTATATGGCTTAACTCACTAACTCATTCTTTACGAAGTAGGCCTTTATGCGATTTTCACTGCGTCATTCATCAGGGAAATCTAATTTGAGTGGTGGAATATATAAAGGATTGGCCATTGACCTAGTTGTTTGCACGCATATCAAGTGCGGCCGTGAATCTTTCGGCCCTCGGAATGGCGGCCGAAAAATGTAAAAGGTTGCGCACCCCTGCTATAGACTCAGTGCGTATTAGTTGATAAGAGAAAACATAGAACATTTCATTTTTGGGGGGGGGGGGGGTTTGGGGGGGGTGGGGGGGGGTGGGTAGGGGGGGGGGGGGGGGGGATTGGGGGGCCCTCTCCCAACCCCCCCCCTTTTTGGGGGGGGGGGGGGGGGGGGGGGGGGGGGGGGGGGGGGGGGGGTGGGGGGGGGGGGGGGGGGGGGGGGTTGGGGGGGGGGGGGGGGTGGGGGGGGGGGGGGGGGGGGTGGGGGGGGGGGGGGGGGGGGGTTGGGGGGGGGGGGGGGGGGGGGGGTTTTGGATTTGGGGGGGGGGGGGGGGTGGAGGGGGGGGGGGGGGGGTGGTCAGGGGGAGGTCTGGGTGGTAGGTGTGATGGGACAGGGGGGGGGGGGGGGAGGGGGGGTGGGGGGGTGGGGGGGGGGGGGGTGGGGAGGGAGATGGACATCGGGGGGGTGCCGGCCCCAGGGAGGATACTTATACACACATATAGACATGCACCCCGCCAACCCTCCCCGGGGGGGGGGGGCGGTGGGGGGTGGGGGGGGGGGGTTTGGGGGGGGAGGGGGGGGGGGGGGGGGGGGGGGGGGTGGCGCATCCCCCACCAAAAACTCCAATCTGCGTCCCCAATGGATTAACATCCTAGTCTGAAAAAGAGAGGAACTAATCTAAACTGGGGGCGGCAGACGTACAGACGCGCGAATTCGTAGTACGCATAAAGTGTACATCATTCTGTTACAGTCTCATTTGAGGCTTTGTTCCCAGGAGAAACTCGTTGTGGTTGCCGGACTATAGAGCTGATCACAAAAAACGGATCACCTATATTTCGCTGAAGTTCAATCGATTCTCATGCCTCCCAATCGCATCGCTCAACCACGTGCCATATATCATTCGATAGCTTGCATTCTCAGCTTTAAAATGAGCTATGATAGACGTGTATCCGTTATTGTATTTGCTGAGCAGTGCTCAAAATATGAAAAACGCCTCAATTTACAGTCCGCAATTTTCTAAAAGAAGACAATGTGAGTATGAGATTGAATCAGGAACAGGAGAACGAGCATTTTCTGAGGTCTCTTTTGACATACTGGTCATCAAAAAAATCGTGACCTAATAAAAATAATTGATGTCATGAGTTATCACAAATCCAATACCTTTTTGGTTGAAAATGTTATGTTCTCAACATTTTTTCAATCAAAGGTGTTTTCAATGTTTGGTGTCCCTCTGAATCCATGCTATGTTAGGAGCACGAATATACAAGTTAAATTCATATAAGTTCAATGTTTTTTTTCAAACTTCTCGATATTTTTCCGCAAAAGTACACAAGCAATGAGTTAAACAAACACGGTCGCCATGGGTTTTCGCTAATTGGTCTTTGTTTTGAACCTTCGCTCACGTTTACAGTGTGTTTGATTACTTTTGCGGAAACGAGAAAAAATATCGAAGAAGTTTAAAAAAGAACAATTGAACTTAAATGAATATAACGTGCCATAATTGTCCGGGTACTTCTCTACAACCGCAGGGATAGGCAGAGGGACATCAACATTGAAACACTTTTGATGAAATGAAAAAGGTGGGACACGAAACAATTTCAAACCAAAAGTCATGATTTTGTGATAACGTCATGACATAACCAGTTTTTATAATTTCACCCAATTTTGATGACCAGAAAGTCAAAATAGAGGTCTCAGAAAATGCTCGTTCTCCATCTCTCCCTGTTTATTCGCATACTCCACAATTTATCATTATTGAAAAAACCTGCGATTTTCATATTTTTGCGCACTGAATCAGCAAATCCAATAACGGATGCACGTCTATCATAGGTCATTTTGAAACTGAGAATGCAAGCTATCGAATGATATGTGGCACGTGGTTGAGCATGGCGATTGGAAGGTACGAGAAACGATTGAACTTTCAAGAGCGAAATTTTTGTGATCCGCTTTCTTTCTACCTTGCTTGCGTCAAACACAGCTGGCCCCTCTCAAAAGACGAAATGAAATAACGGATGAACATAAAATTGATTTTCTGCTGTTTTCAGATTGGTACGTCACAATTTGTCCTGTTATTGTTGCCAGTGTATAATCTCAGTGGAAGCCACTCCGACTTAACCCCAAAGTACAAATTGTATTGGGATCAGTCCTACAATGGCTCAAAAGTATCAACTCGATCTTCCGCTCAAACATCATTCCTAAGAAAGTTTAACAATTCCCCATCACTCACCCTAATGGTGACGTAACCGCAAAATCTTATTTGAAGTCGCCAATTCAGTCAAGAGAAGAATAATATAATACAGTTAATGATATGCCGGTTATCCAAGAATTAAACCATACAAATGAAATGAGTAAAGCGTTTCCACAAATACAGAAAATATAAACGGAATGATTCAACGCACGCTAATGTGATGAAACTCATGAGAGGAAAAATTTGCAGACGAATGTATCGGACGCAATGAAACGGTTAAATTTTAAGTCTCTCCAACGGTTTTCGTTTGTTTTCTCTATCATCCCCCGTTTCTTTTTTGTTTTGTGTTTTATTATTTAATTATTTCTAATATCTTTTTTTTGTATTTTTTATTGTCGGGCATGAAGGCCATTGAAGATATCAGCGTACTGTTGCCGCAAATCAGATCACAGATGGAAGAAGAAATATCTAATTTAAAAAGTAAGTCAGCATTTAAAATGTCATAGGTTACTGTAGCGATGTCACATGATGTTACTGTCGTCAC